>JANRMT010062831.1:29360830-29431675 GCA_026402145.1 Polypterus bichir lapradei
TATATATATATATATATATATATATATATATATACAGTACAGGCCAAAAGTTTGGACACACCTCCTCATTCAATGTTTCTTTATTTTCATGAATGAAGGCATCAAAACTATGAATGAACACATGTGGAGTTATGTACTTAACAAAAAAGGTGAAATAACTGAAAACATGTTTTATATTCTAGTTTCTTCAAAATAGCCACCCTTTGCTCTGATTACTGCTTTGCACACTCTTGGCATTCTCTCGATGAGCTTCAACAGGTAGTCACCTGAAATGGTTTTCACTTCACAGGTGTGCCTTATCAGGGTTATTTAGTGGAATTTCTTGCTTTATCAATGGGGTTGGGACCAGCAGTTGTGTTGTGCAGAAGTCAGGTTAGTTGGACGATCATTTATTTTTCAACAGGACAATGACCCCAAACACATCTCCAGGCTGTGTAAGGGCTATTTGACCAAGAAGGAGAGTGATGGAGTGCTGTAAATGGTCATGAAAATAAAGAAAACACATTGAATGAGGAGGTGTGTCCAAACTTTTGGCCTGTACTGTATATATATATATATATATATATATATATATATACACATACACACAGTTGCAATGCAAAATTTGTGAACCACATGGGACAACCTGAATTTCTGTATTATTACTCATAACAATGTGGTCTGAGCTTCACCTTGGTCACAATAATAAACTCTCACAATTTGCTTAAACTAATAATACACAAACAACCCGATGACTACTTGTTAATAATGAATACATTATTTAAACTTTCATAGTCCAGGCTGGAAAAAGTATGTAAAGCTCAGCTCTAATGATAAAATATAACTGTGTTAGAAGTGTTAGAAAAAACTGAGATCCCAGACATAAAGAAGTGGGAAGGGAGCATCATGGCTTGGGGCTGCTTTGCTGCATTTCGGCCTGGACAAAAAATTGTATCAAAACATTTTATAGGTGATTGCCTGGGATACTGATCCATCACTTTTTGAAGTTGGACGATGCAACAAGACAGTGACCCAAAACAAAGGGTTAAATCAAAAACAGAATGACTAAAACATCAGAAAATGTGTTATCTGGCATGGCCAAGTGGCAGTCCAGACCTTGGCCCAGCTGAGATGCTGTGGCATGACCTGAAAGGAGCTGTTTATGCAAGGAATCCCAGTAATGTCAATAAACTAAAATGTTTTTGTAAGGAAAGAATTGTCTATCCTCATACCTACTGTTGCATGCATGATCAGGAGCTGCAGAAAACATTTGATGGAGGTTGTTGTTGCCATTGGAGCTCTTACCAGTCATTGAATACAGGGATTTTCATACATCTTCAAGCCTGGCCTGGGAATGTTTCAACAAAGTCTTAAGTCGGTGTCATTAGTTATTTATTATGTTATTAGTTTAAGAAGGTTTTGTTTGTCTGCTATTTTGACTTAGTTGATGATCAGACTACATTTGTGTGAGTAATTAACGCATAAATTTCAGTAATTCCAAAGGGTTCACAAACTGTTTCTTGTAACTGTAATATACAGTAATATATTCAAACAAAATTTAACACTAGATAAAGGCAAACTAAACTGAACAAATAACTCACTTTGTTCTTACGTTATTTAATGAATAAATGTCATCCAACACCAGTTGGAACTGTGTGAAAAAGAATTTCCCCTTGCAGTTAATAGATGGTTGTGTCACCATTAGCTGTTATCACTTCAACCAAACACTTTTTACTATTTAACACATTTTACCATACTCTTCCTTGTAGACCTACTATAATCTGAAAATCATTAGTAGGTTTGTAAGCTTGAACTGTTCATTTCAAGTTCAACCATAGAATCTGTAAACATTAATTTGCCTCTTTTCCAGCCATTCTGATGTGAATTTGCTTTTGAGTTTAATTGACTTGCTGCATGAACCACCTATTACTTTGTTCATGTGCTTTCAGAAGATTTGGAGCTCGAAGTTGTAATGTTTCACCTAATACTCCAAGTTCTAACATTTCAGCTTCCCACTTCAGCGTGTTCATGGGAATTTCTGATAGGACTATTCAGAGAAATGCATGGTGGTGTTGATTTGTTAATTGGTCTGTAAAAAAGTAATTAAAGATAAACTGTATATTTTTGTGAAAGTAAAGAGTAAACTAGATGTTTTACATGTGTGTCACTTCACTCGCAATTCAATTCAACCACAAAGTTGGCATTTCTGACTGACCAGGTTATACTTTTATTGTATACAGTTGACTAAGTTTATAGGTTAGAATTACTTCAGAACTCTGAGAATCAGGGTAGCTTTATTTTCCCTGAATTGTTCAACTTGTACTTTAGAGTTTGTAAAGCTTTTACTTAGAATTTCCGACTCAGAAATTCATGGTAACCAACTGCCCAATCGCATGTGAATGTAACATTTGCTTCATCTTCAGCTCTAAGGCAGATAACCAGACATTCTCCAATTTTCTGATGTACAGCAGCATTCATGGTTTCATCAGCTACTGCAGGTCTTCCAAGTCCTGAGGCAGCAAAGAATTCACACAGGACCACACTAGCATCATCACACGTGACTGATGGTATAATGTTCTAACTGTGCAATGCCATATTTACTTTATCCAAAAGGTTCTATTTTTTTTTTATCTGTCCAAATGAAAAACAAGCATTTAGAGTTATTTGTGGATCTTAGTGACTCCTGCCTTGCTCTTCTCCAATGAAGGCCTTTTTTGTCCATTGCCTATCCAATTGAGATTCTAAATATGGAATTATGGACCCAGACTTTTACTGAGGCAAGAAATGTCTTTAGTACTTTGGATGCTGAAAGGATCCACTGTGATTTCTGGGATGATATTATGATTTGTCCCTTGGAGTATTTTTGGCAAGCAGGCCACTCCTAGGGAGATTCTCTGCTATTCCATTTCTTTCCGTTTCAACATTATGGCTCCCACTGAGGTTTGGTGGAGATCCAGAGGCTTAGAAATGGCATTGTAGCCCTTTCCAGACTTATAGATATCAACATTTTTCCTGATCTCTTTGGGAGTTTACCCTTGATCGTACCACTATGTGTTTGTTAAATGTTTGCACTGGCCACTTGACTCTTATGGTAAAGGTCCAAATATCTGAGCAGCTGGCCATAATCAAGTCTGGTTGTGTTCAATCAGCTGACTTCAATTATCCTTTTAATTGAGATGATTTAACTAGAGGGCAATTTTTTTTTTTCACACAGTGCCAACTGGATAACTTAAAATAAGTTCCAAATAAGCAGCTGCTGTTTATTCCATCAGGTATCTTTAATCTAATATTAGATTTCGGTTGATAACCTGAAAATACTGTTTTTGGCACTTTCTGTGATAGTACAGGAAATCAGTAAAGGGCAAATTCTTTTTCAGGGCACTGTGTACATTTTATGTCTATAATATATGAATATATGTTTATGTACTGTATATGTGCATGTATACCTATATATCCTTTTTTCTTTTGTATTTAAGATGCACTAAAATACTACAAATAAAATCTGCTTTTTCAGAGGAACTCTGTAAAAGAGCAAAAAATCAAGCAAGCCCAAATTGCTCATTCTGCTGCCCATCAGTCATTTGTGCCCAATTGCCCACCAGAAGCATCAGCTCCCATTAGCCCTAATGGAAATAAAAGGCTGTTAACCTTCTTGTGCCCAGCTCCATGGCCGGGGCGTTTTCACTCTGTTGACCATTAATTGAACTATAAATGTTGGGGGGGTGGGCTGGGGAATCAATAAAAGCCATTAAAAAGAGCTTTGTTCTCATTTCCTTAATCCGTCTTCAGCGTGTTTTGCTTGCCATCTTACCTCCTGACTAGAGACACATAAGAGGCTTATCTTTTGACATTGAGGACTTTCCCTATTCAAAGCATTTGTGTATGCGTGTGATAAAGGGAGAAAATAGCGTCAAAGAGAGATAGACATCAGATGTCTTTTGTGAATTGTTTTCTTTTGTCAAAATAATACTTTATTGAAGATATGTTCATCTAAGTCGCATTTCCACAGATAATTAACTCATGTATTTTTTGCTAGTTCAGAATTTTAAGAAACATCTCCCTTGTAAAAGCTCATTTTCAAAATAAAAACAAAATGTTAGGTTGCTTAATTTTAATTTTGTTAAGCAGATAAGCACATTTTAAAGTATCTTTCTTAATACAAAACAAAGGTTTAACCTCAGAAAAAGTTTGTACCAAAACAAAGAAAAATCTTCTTGATAAGAATTAGATTTTTATTGGTTTCTGATGTTTCTGCTTCCTCCTTTCTACCATTACCAAAAAGTCACCTGGTATTGCTCAAGTTTTATTTTGTGCACTAAAGGGTTAATACATTAAAATGTGTTTGATGGCATTAGGCAAATTAGCATTGCATCTACCTTCTCTTGATGTGCAAAAATGATTAAAAGAGTTCCCCTCATCAAAAAAAAAATTACGCTGTCTGCAGGAAAAATAAAAATGTGACGTTGACATTCCCTTTGATGATAGCGAAAAGTAAAGAAAGGTGTCTCCATTTTGCTACAAGAAAATATAAAGTTCTTCATTAGCCTCTACCTACTCCCATCTAACTATCCTTCTTGAATTTCACTTAGTCCACATGAAAAATGTGTTTGGCATGGTCTGTGACCTAGCAAAGTGTTACAGTTGTGTGCCTACCCATCCTATGAAGATATCTTGACCCAAGTTTCAGTCCATTAATCAATTAGTCAATCTTTATTTTATAATAGTGCCATCAGCAGTCTTTGTCATCACAAAATGTTCCACAGAGCTAATAAGACTGCAACATATTAAGACTGCATTTCATTAATTTTATTTTTTTTTCAGTATTACTGAGTTAAAGGATTCTTTTTTTTCTTTACACGTTCATGCTGACATAAGAAGGATGGCATGGTGGCACATTGGATATCACTGACACTGAATCTGCACAGAATCAGCGTTTTCGTTTTGAATCTCATGTCTGGTTTGCACGTTCTCCCCCTGTCTGTGTGGGATTTCCTCACACTTCCATAAAGATGAATTTGATTGGTGGACTGTCAACTCCAAATTGGCCAGTCAGTAAACCTTGTGATGAACTGGCACCGTAGTCTCGCAGAGCCAGACTTATAATATATACGCCTGGAGACAACCATGAATGAATTCTACTTAAATGTGGGTGGGAGCAATTAGACGGTTCACTGAGTCTCACATATTTAAATCAATCCAATGCTTCATGAAGGTGGAGCTCAGAGTATGGGCGGTGAGTTACACAGCAGAGTGCTGGTGCAGTTATGATGGATAAACCTTCCATGGGTGAAAGGTCTCCCTAAAAGACCTGTGTGAAAACAAATAAATGTGTGTCCTGTAAGATCTCATTTAATGTGGTCAAAACAAACATTAAAGGGAAAAACTTTTCCAGGAAACCGGATTATACTTTAACATTTGAGCACATTGCTGGACTTGTACTAAGTGAACGATGCACTACCTCAGGCTGTATGTAGTCAATGACAATCATATTTAAGATGGTATAGCTGGAATCCACAAGAGGTACAAAGAATTGGCAGCCACGTTTGCAAAAAAGACAACTGTATATTATATAATCATACTAAACCGTGTGCTTTCACACCAAGTAAAGAGTAGGTAAAAAGAAGAGCCACAGGAGAAGTAAATTTTGGTACAGAGTACACTGGAAACAGTTAACATGCCAAACGATACTCCAGCATTACCACAGGTAAGGCAGCACAATCTACAGGAATAACTAAAGCAAGTTAACAGTACTGTCTAATTGTAATTACCAAACATACCATACCAGCATAAAGCTGCAGAGCTTAAACATGTAACATACTGTATATAGGCCACAGTGCAATACCTCCATAAAGACTAGTTGCTGATGTTATACCTTGGAGTGATGCAACAGTCAAAATGACAGAATGATATATAAATTAATCTTTAAGCTTCAGTAACTTGGGTTACAGAGCTCTTTAAATGATGGGCAAAATTGTAGCTTTCTGTTTTCTTTCAGTGTCAGATTTGTTGTTCAGTTTCTTTTTCAATTTGCTTCAATAGAGTCAGACTACAGACATCCACCTTGATCTCATTTGGCTTGCTTGTTTTTTCAATTGTACCCCAGCCAATGAAAGTGCATAGACTGGAGGAAATTGGGGCAGGTTTTTAGAAAAAAAACCTTTTGGGCTTAACCATTTTAGGAGCAGATTTTCACCGCTGTTCACTATATATAGTACTTAATAACAAGTTGCCCCCAGACATGTATTTTCATGCAAGATTCACATCTGGCACCACAAAACTGGCATCCTGGACAGGGATGTTCTGGTTTCTTGCCCTGTGCTGCTGGGATGGACTCCAGCCCCTATAACCTTGATTTGGATTGAGCTGCTATGAGAATGCTATGTTACATAACTAAAAAGGCAGTTAGTTTTTGTTTAAATGTAACATGTATTTATGAAGAAGTTGTTAAAGAATATCAGTGTAGCACTAGCAAATATTTATTTGACATGGGTTGAAAGAAGTGGAAAAAAAATGATTATTTTCTTTCTCTCTTTTTTCTCTCCACAGTTGATTGGGATGCTGTTGGCCTGCTGTCTGTCTCGATTTATCACTGCCAATCAATATGAAATGGTCTAATGACAAAGAAAAAGGAAAAAACACAGTGAGTTTACTACTCCATAGGAGCTCAGCAGGCGTGAGGTTATCAAAAAACAACCAAAAAAAATGTGGAGCCGGGCCTCTCAATATGCATCACCCTGGAAAGCATTTCTCCACAATAACAAAAAAAAAACCTAAAAACAGAAAATTGGTGTAAGAATGGAAGCTTTCAACATTATGTAAGGCCAATAATCTTCTTGTGTGATAACATAATTATCAATAATAAGGTAAAGAAATTTAATCTTGTAGTGTTTCTTTTTTGTCCAGATTAAACAAATTTCTCACATTATATCTGGAAATAACTAGCTGAAATTAAACATAATTCATTCCTTTTTGTATTTTTATATATAAACTAGGGGGCTTTGCCCCCTGCTCACTTTGCTTGCCAACCCCGTCAGGCTGCGCTTTGCACTATCCACTTCGCATCTCTGCCGATTGCATATGTGGATTTCACTTTCACCAAACGACATATCTTTTAATTCTCGGAAATATGCCTCTTCACTGGGAAGAAACACTCCTTTTCCCTGATGGCAACACGAATTAGACGATATACAAATCTCCGACTTAAAGTTTAAAGCTAAACGATATCTACATACTTCTGTCATATCACCTATGTCCATATATTCTATCTCTTTTCGCTGTTCCGTTATTTCACCGAGTAATAATTTCCATGTGTTAGTGCTAATGCGATCTTTACTATAAGTTTTTTGAGACTTTAGAATTTTAGTACTTTCATAATCTCTAACCAGCTCTGCATGTGTATCGTGCCAACATTTTTGAACCTCTTTAGGACATTATACTTTGTCTTCTACTCTTTGTGTTTTATTTTAGTATGTATATATTTATGTATATATATGTATATATGTGTATATATATATATATATATATATGTATATATGTGTATATATATATGTATGTATGCATATATGTGTATATATATATGTATGTATATATATATATATATATATGTATGTATATGTATGTGTGTATATGTATGTGTATATATGTATATGTATATGTATGTATGTGTATATATGTATGTATGTGTTGTGACAGATTAGGGTTCGCTCGCACCCTTGTACCCTCAGACTACACGTCAGACACCAGGTAAAAGTCCAATAATGATATTTATTATAATAATAAAGTGCACAAAGCACGCTCCTCTCCACAATTCTCAATAAACAATACAATAATCAATAAACCAATCCTCCACTCCCAGACGCTTAGCCACCCTGCCTTCCAACTCGGCTCGTCCGTCTGGGATTTCCCATAGTCCTTTATACTCCTTGACCTGGAAGTGTTTGTCCCTCAGTCCACGTGACTTTCTATCACTTCCGGGTCAGGTAAAACTTCTCTTTTCTTCAACCTGGAAGTACGTCATTCCTCCCGTTCACGTGACCAGGACGCACTTCCAGGTTATAGGGCACATAGGAGTCTACGAGCCTCGCTATAGCGACTCCTTGTGGTCCCCAAGGTATCCAGCAGGGCTGTGTATAAAAACTACAAAGTCCATGAGGCCCTGCTGGAACTCGGGGCACGTCCATGCTGTCGGGAGAGCTCCTCCTGGCGGCCTGGGGTTGAGGGCCGGCAACTCTTGCCGGACATCCATCACAGTGTATATATGCGTATGTATGTGTGTATATATATATGTATATATGTGTATGTATATATATATATATATATATATATATATATATATATATATGTGTATATATACAGTATATCTATACTGACTGACTCACTCATCACTAATTCTCCAACTTCCCGTGTAGGTGGAAGGCTGAAATTTGGCAGGCTTATTCCTTACAGCTTACTTACAAAAGTTAAGCAGGTTTCATTTCGAAATTCTACACGTAACGATCATAACGGTCGACAACGTCCGCCATGTTGAACTTTCTTATTTATGGCCCCATCTTCACGAAATTTGGTAGGCGGCTTCCCTGCGCTAACTGAAACTGATGTACGTACTTATTTCGGTGATATGACGCCACTGTCGGCCGCCATATTGAACTTTCCAACGTCACTAATTCTCCAACTTCCCGTGTAGGTAGAAGGATGACCCCATCTTCACGAAATTTGGTAGGCGGCTTCCCTGCGCTAACCGAAACCGATGTAAGTACTTATTTCGGTAGTATGACGCCACTGTCGGCCGCCATATTGAAGTTTCCAACGTCATTAATTCTCCAACTTTCCGTGTAGTTAGAAGGCTGAAATTTGGCAGGCTCATTCCTTACAGCTTACTTATAAAAGTTAAGCAGGTTTCATTTTGAAATTCTACGTGTAACGGTCATAACAGTCGACAACGTCTGCCATGTTGAACTTTCTTATTTATGGCTCCATCTTCACGAAATTTGGTATACGACTTCCCTGCACTAACTGAAACCGATGTACGTACTTATTTCAGTGGTATGATGCCACTGTCGGCTGCCATATTGAACTTTCCAACGTCACTAATTCTCCAGCTTCCCGTGTAGGTAGAAGACTGAAATTTGGCGGGCTCATTCCTTACAGCTTACTTACAAAAGTTAAGCAGGTTTCATTTCGAAATTCTATGCGTAACGGTCATAACGGTCGACAACATCCGCCATGTTGAACTTTCTTATTTATACCCCCATGTTCACGAAATTTGGTAGTCGGCTTCCCTGCGCTAACCGAAACCAATGTACGTACTTATTTCGGTGGTATGACGCCACTGTTGGCTGCCATATTGAACTTTCCAACGGTCTTTGTTACTTATGGGCCCATCTTCAAGAAATTTGGTATGCGGGTTCCCAACGCTAACTGAATCCTACTTACGTACATATATACGTCCATAGCCTGCAGCTCGGTCACCGTGTGAGGCGGCGTTGGGTTCCCCATCCCAACGCCTCCCACGTTGTTGGCTGCCTGCCTATATAAGGCCGTCCGTCGCTCCGGTCTCTACATTCCCTTCCTTGCTTTGCCACGGGATTCACGTCTCCCTGCTGATAACTACAGCCTTTTTATTTAATCCACGGCTTCTCCGCTGTTTTATTGTTCGTTTATTATGATTATAGTTATTGTGTAGGTATTTTAGACTTCCTTTACATTGTTCAGGTACCCATTTCCTTTATCGTTCCAACCATACTCCTATTAACATGTCTATCGAGGTGATCACCATCGATCAAAAAACTGTCACTTACCGAGTGGTTTCCATGCCCGGAGATGGCACCTGCCTTTTCCATTCTCTTTGTTACATATTGCACGGCCATATCAGGCTCACTCTTGATATCCGGAAGAACATTGTGTCTTATGTATTGAATGACTGGGACAGGTTTAAGGTGTGGACTGATGGCGGTACAGGAGATAATTATACTACACAGGAGCACTATAAGAGTGGAATGCTTAAGCCCTTCACCTATGGTTCTGCATGTGAGTTAATGGCTGCCGCTGAATTGTTCGGTTGTCGCTTTCAAGTGTACCGAAATAGCCAAATATTTTACACCTTTGGACAACCGCCAATGCCTCTTAAACATCTTAGATTCACAGGTGACGATTTCAGTAGTGGACACTTTGATGTTTATGAATGTTTAAACTCTCAAAAGCTGGATGTGAAGTTATCGATGAAACCGGTTGTATGCTTACAACGCTTGACAGATGCTGAATGTCACTTCAACACAAGTCCTGCAAATACTAACGTAATTGAAACAAACCATGAAACTCAAACCGATTATGACAGCAGCAATCCAAGCTGTGAGATTTGAAACAAGATTACTTTTCACATGGCCAGCTGTACGTTGCATGCTCAAGAGTAAGCTCAGCGCTCAGCTTGGTCATATTACAACCAGAGGGCTGAAATGACAATGTGGTATACAAAGAGATCCTTAACAAATAATTATTGGTATATTTTCCTCAGTTTAAAAAGGTTTAATTTTCTTCTTAATAAAAATTTTAAGGCAGTACTTCGCCGCTGCGAAGCGCGGGTATTTTGCTAGTATATATATATTATAGAGAGAGAAAGAGTAGATATGAATACTATAGTTGCCATTTCAATAACAGAAAAGAATAAGTGTTTTGTTTAAGTTATTTTATAGAGAGAGACTAAAAGTATACTCATCTTTGCTTCTATTATCTTCATGGCCATGTTGGCTTCAGGCTTGGCTGAGTACACCAAATTTTCTTTTTAAAATCTGCCACCTCATTTTCTCACTTAACGAGCCATATGTGATATACCACCAAAAGGAAGCATCTTCCCTACATGCTCAACCTACTTAAACTAAAGGAGCAGCAAGAGGTCTACTCTAACATCCACTTGCAACGCTGAACTCCTCTCCTTGTCACTTAGAGTAAGTCCAGTAAGCACGTGGAAGAAGCTTACAACAACAACATTTATTTATATAGCACATTTTCTTACAAAAATGTAGCTCAAAGTGCTTTACATGATGAAGAAAAGATAAATAAAAGACAAAGTAAGAATTAAAATAGGATAACACTAATTAACATAGAATAAGAGTAAGTTCCGATGGCTAGGGAGGACAGAAAAAACAAAAAAAACTCAGGATGGCTGGAGAGAAAAAATAAAATCTGCAGGGGTTCCAGACCATGAGACCGCCCAGCCCTCTCTGGGCATTGTACCTAATATAAATGAAACAGTCCTCTTTGTATTTAAGGTTCTCATGGAAGGACTTGATGATGGTGGTCATATAGACTTCTGGCTTTTAATCCATCAATGTAGGAACATCATGGTGCTTTGATTAGGTGGTGGTGGTGGCGCAGATCGCCACCACAGAAAACCGGGAAACGAAACAGAAGACCTAGGTCAGTTGTATCTATGATCTTATTCTTTCTTCTTTCTCTCACTGTCCACAGTTCATGTTCAGTATCATTTGAAAACTCAGATTCTGCTTCAGTACCACAGACTGCTATAGTAGTAACAGGTCAAACTCTTTCTAGCCTGACCCTTCTTAGCCTCATTATTACACTTCTCTCCTAAAGAAATCTGTTCCTCATCGCCTCAACAACTTGTTTTTTTTTCTCTGTCTGGGAGAGAACTGTGATGTAATCTTTCTAGCTGCTGAAGGATTTTAAATGCCAGGATGTTTCCCAGAGCAACTTTTATGATTAAATAAATTGAATAGACTATGTTATGGCACACTATATCACCAAACTGCTCACCCTGTTCCTTTTTTGTGGGAATGGTGTGGTCACTGTTCAGTGTGTGTAGAGTTTTCCTCTTTTTTATATATATATATATATATGAAGGAGATAAATTTCAAAATGTTGTATTCTTGGGAGGTTCATTTTATACTCCACAGACAGAGCTCATGCCCTCATGCACTATCAATCAAGAAAATAACTTTGTAGCTATAAATTACTGACAGGAAGAATTAACAGTTTGGGTAAAATACTTTGTTGGGCATTTGGACTGCAACCTTGGCTTCATGCAGAGCCATCATTCAGTGGCACTCATTCGTATGAAGCCCAGTTTTCAGTGAAGCTAGCCTACCATGCAGTGCACCACCAGTCCTTTCTAAATAAAGTGCAGGCAGGCACTTATCTGGCCTTTGCCGCAGGTAGTATAGTAGGTGGCTTCTATCACCAGTACTGTCAAGTTGAGCTGGCAAAGGGACTAACTGGAATATTTCTACACAAGTCTTACTCTTGTGTGGTTCATATGAAGTATGATGTATTCTTACAAATGCCTTCCGATGGCTAAGAAAGGAAACAAATGTAACAGACAGATGGGCAAACTGAGCTGGACTTCACTGTTGCTTTCTTCCAAGGTGCTCCAGCCCCATTGTATCTGTTACAAGGTAGAAAACTTTAAAAGTGATGTGTTTGACTCTCCTTTGCTTTTCTATTTTTTGGGTTTGACTATGTGAGACCAGTTATGGATGTGAATTTTATTCATTTGAAACCTCTGGAATTTAGATCCTTTGTTATTATATTTTTCCATTACCGCAACACACATTTGTTTTGTTTCTGTGTGCCACAGTTTTGGTGGTCCCATCATTAAGATACAGCTCTGTTTTTAGGAGGTGCAGTCCCATAAGTCAAGTTGTGTGGTGTCATCCACTTGATGGCTTAAAAACTAGTCTGTCGGATCTTTAAGTACTTAAGATTGTGGATAGTAAATTTATGTGCACTGCTGTTTTTGAGTAATTTATGGTTTAAGAATTCTTCATGATGTATTTACGATTACGAGTTTGTTGCCATTTTGATTTTGGTGTCTGATTCTCGGTTCTACCAGTATTGAGTTTCGCTATGTCTGAGTTGACAATCTATCTCCTGATCCTTTCTTGCCTGTTCTTATTGTAGCAAGGAAGTTTGGGCTTAAAAAAGCAGGTTGGTTTGCTTCTGTGAGATGCCCAGATTCGCCACGGCTGGCATACTTGAACCCAAGACATGACTAGACGTAAACCGAGGATGGACTGAGCAATGGACACACATCCAACAGGAGTAGTGCAAAATGTTTAGCTCTTTTATTTTGAAGCAATAATGTGTACAAAGAAAGTACAGGTTCCTCAATAAATAAGTCAATAAATAAGCCATAATAAAAACAGTGTTCTTTTGAGCATAAAATCAAATAAATAATCCAAAAAATACTGTAAATATTCCACCTGGAAAAAAATCAAGGATAAAACCACAGTCAGAATTTGTCCATAAAAAAACCATCATTAGTCTTTGTGCTTCCTTCTAAAATAATGTCTCCTCCACACACCCTTTGAGGTCTCCTCAGTGTGAGGAGACATCCATTAGCAACCGCTGTCCACGTTCAGTAAGGAATCCCACCCGCTTTGCTCCTTTTTCCTGCCACTGTCCCTTGCCGTACTGCAGGAGTCGTTCAGAATGGTTGGTTGCTCCTGCTCTTTGGGTGCCCAGCTGGAGGAACCCTGCCCGTGATCACCATCTGCTTGTTCCACCCAGCACCACAACCCTGCCTTTACTTTTCCTTCTTTCCTTCCGTTTAACCTTTTTCTCTTTCTTTCTCATTCCCTTGTCTTTTCTGCTCAAATGTAGGTTTAAGTGCCTTGATTGCAATCCCCAGAGCGCTAATGAGGAAACCGCCTGGGCTGACCACACCACATCAGCACGTGAATGTTCGATCAGTCAATTTCCTCATCAACACCCCATGGCCACGCTACCACGCACACCTACGTCCCCTTACCCAAGCATAATTGCCCTGCTTTTACTAAGAACGCGCATATGGTCACAGTCCCCTAAACCTGCTTTACTGCAATATGCTGCGACCTAGCTGAACAGCTATTTTTTTTTTTAATTTAAAGATTATTTTTCCTTCTGCTTTTTTAGTCTCTGATAGAACAGTACTGACTATAGCCAGGATTCAAATGCTTTGCGCCACACAGGTAGTGGGACTGTTCTTTTTTTTTGGGAAGGAGATGTTACCCAGTCGATTAAGCTGGTTCGCAGTTGTGTGAAAAGGCTGCAGGCCGACGGAGGCCTAAGATTACCAAGAATTGTAAGTCTTTGTTATATTGTGAGAATGCAAACAGCAGCAAATTACAAATCAATTTATAACCTTTTGCACAAAGTACATTGGAATATTTGCTAAACTCCAAATAGCAATGTGTAAGAAAGAACAAATTGAGTGTTTACCTATTTACATAGCATTGCAGAGTATTGTAATAGCAGGCAGTATCCCCCTCGGGCATAGGTACTAAAAGCCACTCAGGCTTGGGGAATGATTTGTTCCTTTAGGCCAGCTGAATCAGCTACTTGCTTTTCATCAGAGCTATAGCTGAGCCTGGGTTCAATT
This sequence comes from Polypterus bichir lapradei, assembly GCA_026402145.1. Lineage (NCBI taxonomy): Eukaryota > Metazoa > Chordata > Cladistia > Polypteriformes > Polypteridae > Polypterus > Polypterus bichir. The sequence continues at coordinate 29,375,181 of JANRMT010062831.1, forward strand.
CATGGCATCTGTAAAAATGTATAAATTTAGTGGACAACACGTAACGTTTACCACTTCACAGCACTTACACACTGTTTTGATTCCCGGCTGGGCCCCCATTTTCTGGTGATTAGTTGCCACGCTGGGCTCAAAACTCAGCATGTCATGCTTGGTAGGGGTAAAAGATGGATGCTGGCAACAAATGTGAAGAACAGCTGTCGTTTCCACCTTATTTGATTTGCAAGGTCAGCAGGGTATGGCATGGAAATGATCAGATTTGGTTTTGTGGCATTGTGATGTGCAGATCAGACCTTTGAAGAACAGCTGATCAAAATTAGATGAACAGTAGCTCTGACCTTTCAGCTTCAAGAGCCCTACTTTAACAGACCCACTCCCTGCTGAGCAGTAGAACCATTTCCTGTGTGGAGTTGCCTGGGTCTGGAGTGAGTTAGACACAAAACACACCAATCTTTGCTCCTTCCCTTCTTTTCACACATTTGTCTATAAATTATTATCCTGAACTGTTTTTGTCTAGGGTGAGTCAGAGTCTGTCCTGCCAGAATTGGGTACAGGATTTTTACTTTTGGATGGAATACTTGTAAACGTCAGTGCTTAGTTACACACACTAGTCCAATTTTAATTCTCTGAATAATCTAACCTGCACATTTTTGGGATGCAACCCGAAGAGAGAATGTGCAAACAACACCCAGGCTTACATTTGAATTCAGGTCCCTGCAACCATGATCCTCCATCTGTAATTACTGTTTACCCATGCGTTAACGCTCACTAGTAACATCACATATTCAGAAAATATGACCCAGCTTCAGTAAAGCTTCTTCTAGTAAAGAATGCTGTTTATATCGATTAAAATATTGGGTGTCTGAATATTTTTATTTGTTGTTTAGCACACTGTTGGCCTACTCTAAAATGGACATAGTTCTCCAGGTCTTGATTTGTATTACAAGGAGTTGTTATGGCATTTGCGGGCTTTGATGGCTGCTCATCTGCTGCTGCACTGCTAGCATTTGATTGTAATAAAATCTCAGATCGATTGCATGGGCAGGGAAAACGCGTTGAGGCTTGTGATAGAGCACAGACCGCTCTCTGCTTGCTGGTCACGCCGGTGGGATCTAAGCGGCCTGACTCCGTCTGCGCGATTAGTGAGAAACAGATGGGAGGAACACAGCCAGCTCCATGGGGGAGTCGTAAAGACAAACAAAAAAAAAAAATCTCCTGAGGGACAGCCTGGAGCTGTCGATCGCCAGTGGCTGCAGTATTTAACAGAGAGCTACAAATTCCTACCAGCCTATTTAATTGCCGAGCCCTGACGGCACTATTCTGGATTATAAATAATGCTGTTTACTTCTCAATTAACTTAGATTTATTACATTTGCCTCGTCCCTGCAGCCCAGCATGTTAATACAATAAAGAGAGGGGGCCTCTCTCTCTGCTGCCACGTTAAATGGGCAATTCTGATTCCCCCGCAGGCCTGCCACTACAAATTGACTGCTGTCCAGCAGCTGCCTTTAGCTGGCATGCTGTGTCCCGATAAGGGAGCTCTCCTGTGGGGAGAACTACAGCGCCTGCCTTTGTATTCTTCTCTGCATATTTATGGTTGGGTGCATGCATGTTTACTAAATCACTTTGTCTTCGGGATTTTAATACCTTAGGGTAAGATATAGAGGGCTGCTTTTTAATTTTTTTTTTTTAAAGTTTTAGTCAAAAGGTGGTGGGGGGGAATTATTATTATTACATGGATTTGCATTTCTGGTCTATATATTTACTAACATGGGAATTCCAGGCAATGGCATCATTTGCAAGCTGCTTTTAAAAGAACGGATTAATTAATTTTGTTTGTTAGGCAGGTTTCCAATTTCTTTTTAAAGACATGTGCTAGGCCGTAATTACCCAATTAGAATGTTCATTTAAAGCTTTTCTTCGCTTTACCTACCCTATGACTGCACTGACAGGCTTTTGTATATGCATTTTGCTGCTTCACTATTCAAACCTGTGATAGAGAAATGTAAAAGCTTCTGATATTTAATTCAGTTTAAGACTTAACAGTGCATTCATGCACATGGATGAACACCCCTTTCCAAAACGGTAAAGCCTATCAATACGTGTTATAGTGCTAGAAACTGGTAATAAATTGGCTATGTCATTTAATTATATTACTATGCAACATGTCTACTTAAAAAATGTGGAGGATCATATGCACAATTTGTTTATTTTAAGAAATGTGTTTGTTCAAATCCAATAAAGTAAATTCAGTTTATTCTTATTAAGGGCACTTCCAATTAAGAACCCATTGCACAATACAATAATTAAACCTACAGTATGAATAAGCGATGTTAATGCTGCTGTTTATGTGTTTGTATGGATTTCTGCCAGGTATTCTGGTTTTCTTCACACATCCCAAAGACATGCTGCTCAGGTTGATCCGAAATTCCAAACTGGCCCTGTATACAGTATGTGTTTATGTGTGCATGAGCTGGCTCTACAATGGACTAGCACAGTGGGCAGGACTATTCCATACCTTAGGCTCTGTGTTCCATGCATAGGCTCCAGCTAGCAGCTTTGAGAATGAGATGAATTTGGTTTATTTTTATTAAGAGTACTTCCACTTCAGAACCTACTGCACTATAAAAGATCTGCATGTAAAGTGAATGTATGAAATTCAGTGACAAAATGGCAACATAGATTAGTGCTGCTGCCGCTTCATGGATCCAGTGTCTTTGGTTCCCAATTCAATCTTAGCTAGCACATTCTTCCTTTGTCTCTGTGGATTTTGTCTGCACACTTTCTCACTCTCCTACACCTTAAGTGTGTACTGTATGTTATGTGAATTTCCCCTTGGGATTAATAAAGTATCTATCTATCTATCTATCTATCTAAATAAATAGTGACTCTAAATTGTGAATGAGTATGGGTTTGGGCGTGACTTTGGCCTATAATACGTCAACACTCTGTCCCATGGGTGGTTCTTGCATTACATTTATCCATCCATCCATTATCCAACCCGCTATATCCTAACTACAGGCTCATGGGGGTCTGCTGGAACCAGTCCCAGCCAACACAGGGCACAAGACAGGAAACAAACCCCGGGTAGGGTGCCAGCCCAGCGTAGGGTGCACACACACACACACCAAGCACACACTAGGGACAATTTAGGATTGGCAATGCACCTAACCTGCATGTCTTTGGACTGTGGGAGGAAACCGGAGTACCCAGAGGAAACCCACGCAGACACGGGGAGAACATGCAAACTCCACGCAGGTTGGACCCGGGAAGCAAACCCGGGTCTCCTAACTGCGAGGCAGCAGCGCTACCCACTGCACCACCGTGCCGCCCATGAATTACATTTAGTACTTCACAAATAAGCTGGAGCCTCATGATTCAACTGAAATTGAGTATGGTCAACAATAGATGGATGAATGGCATTTCTACTCAAGTCAGTTTACGGGATCAGGGTACTTCACAATTCTCTTCATACTATATCTATTGCTTTTTAAAGTTGAATTGCATTTAGCTAAGCCCCCTCCACACTACTGCATTTTTGTTTAAAAAGGCAGACATTAATCTCCATTTTCACTTTTCATCCACACTACCCTGGCATATACGTCTGAAAACGCATCCTTGGCACTTTAATGTGGATGGACAGAAATGCAAATTTTTGAAAGCATAGACAAATTGCATTCTGGTTGGTTTATGCTTACAGGTATTATTTGGCTCTTCCCTGATTGAATCCTACTCATTACAACATCTCATTCCCTGATTGGTTTTCTTCCATAGAGGTATGGAAGGGTAAGGGTGCTCATATTCCAACATAGCAGGTGCGGTGTAAGGATTGGATTCTGCTCATTACAACGTCTCATTTATCTCCTTTTGTGAAGGGCGACCGTATTCTAACACAGCAGTCATGAAAGAGTTGCTTTCCATGGTATTTGTTGTGGTGTCTACTTGTATGCATCTAAATTACGTTTTCCACGGGTTGAATTCTGCATATATGCACAAATCAAAAATGTATTTGACATTAGTTTTGTAATAAATCTCATGGGCGACATCATTACCACCTTTTCAAGGATCTTTTCCACTGATGCAGGCATGCCCAGTGTAGGCAGATATCTACATTTAATGAGTTTTTGGCGTTTTAGTGTGGCAGGAGATACTTTAGTAAACAATGTGAAAAACACTCATATGTATGGAGTTTTTGTTGCTTGTCGTTGTGCACTGCTGGGTAACGATTCTTTTTGATAACCAGTGTTCTGACAGTTCTCTCCACAATATTCTTGTCTGTTCTCCAGATTTTGTTTTGATTTGTCCAACTATGTTCTGTTCATTCCTTGGCCATCTGATTTGCATCTTTAAGTCCTCGTTCCACAAGTACCTCGTGCCTTGCTGCATTTACACAAGGCCTTTATACAAACTCTGCCCCACTCACACAAAAAATAATTAAATATAGGCACACAATTTTGAGTGAGGATGTGATGCTATGTGATGGTATGACAATTAAGATCCCACCTTTGGACTTGCTGTGAATATGGCAACAATTATACTGTAAACTTGCAGATTGCACATCACTTTGGACAAACACTAAAAAAAAATACTTGGCAGATTAAGCAATTTGCCCACAGTCACAGTCTGGTACTCATATCTCAAAATGCACATGACATTATTTCAAGATATCTCAAAATGCATTTCAAATATTTTATAATACATATCCAATATCTCATAGTGACCAGGGTGCCATTTCAAGATACCTTAATATCCATTTGTCGGGCCCAATGAAATCCATTATTATTTTTTCACAAATTTCATTTCATTTTTTTCCCCATTATTTTTTTTTTTGTATGTGTGTGGGGGGGTTGTTTAATTTTTTATTTTTGGATTTTAACCACTTTTACTGTACAAAGGAATATGTAAACAATTACAATAACTCAAATAAAAGTATAATGGCACTTTAGATTCTTTTTCTTAAATATCCATTGTCAAAAGATAAGGCAGCAGACATAAAAAGGTTTGGGGATGGCCACCCCGTATACTTGAAGAAAACATATCTTTACAGACAGGAGTCCAAAACAGAACTGAGCTAACAGGCTGAGTCTGGTCTATAAATATGGCAGAAACAGGAAGAGGTAGGATCAGGGAGGCCAGGACAGGAAGTGATGTAGTCCATTGGTGGGTTCTGGATACTGGTGATGACGTCATCAGTTGGTGCCATTGACATCGTCAATGGGTGGGCTGGAGGTGACGTCATTGAGAGGCCCAGTCTTTGGCTGGTCTGCAGAGGAACAGAGGAGAAAGGATCAGGTAACAATCCCTGGTCCAACTGAGAAACAACACTAGTAGAGCCTATAAGCCATCTTCTATGTGCATGTGTGTGACACCATGTTGGCACAAAAAGTGTTCAATAACAGCGGAAAGTTCAGAGAATAATTTAAACTCATTAATGAATACTTATATTAAGTAATGTTCACTACATAATTGAAAATAAACACTAAGCAGACTGAAGTATACAAAGGGCAAATGCCTGTCTTACTTCATCTAGCAATTAGGAAACTCCACTGAGGGACAGAGACCTCCATCTGATGCAAAATGTCAGAAAAGCACTAAATTTTATTTAAAAAAAACTGGAATAATGTTGTGCCCTGATTTTGCAGTTAAGATCTTTTTTTTTTAGTTTTCTGGGCATTATTAGGGCACTTGATGCTATTTGCTACAGCAATGCAGGAAAAAGCAGTAACTGGCAAGAAGAAGCCTCTGATGTGACGTTAGCTAAGATGTGCAGACACCATGGCAGTCCTAAGGCCATCTGATGACCACTGACTTATACTGTAATAGGCAAATGTTAATAATTCTGTGTATGTGTTTATTTAATATTTATGTAATACACTACACACACACACACACACACCGGTTTGCAAGATGATTGAAAATTGAAAGTACATCTTATGAGAATGTTTTAAGAGTCGTGGTGTATTCTATGCTATCAACTTCTGGACAGTGGTTAGAAGCCATTAAGAAGACAAATAGAATTTTAGCTTATATAGCACAATGTGTGGAGTACAAGTCCAAGGAGATTATGCTTCAGGTTTATAATGCACTAGTGAGGCCTCATCTGGAGTACTGTGTGCTGTTTTGATCTCTAGGTTACAAAAAGGATATAGCAGTCCTGGAAAAGTCCAGAGACGAGCAACTAGGCTGATTCCAGGGCTACAGGGGATGAGTTATGAAAAAAGATTAAAAGAGCTGAGCGTTTTCAGTTTAAGCAAAAGAAGATTAGGAGGTGACTTGATTGAAATGTTTAATATTATGAAGGGAATTATTACAGTGGATCGAGACTGTTATTTTAAAACGAGTTCATCAATAACACGGGGAACACAGTTGGAAATTTGTTCAGAGTAAATTTCACACAAATATTAGGAAGTTTTTTTTTACACAGAGAACCATAGACACTTGGAATAAGCTACCAGGTAGTGTGATAAGCAGTAGGACTTTAGGAACTTTCAAAACTAGACTTGATGTTTTTTTAGAAGTATTAAGTGGATAGGACTAGCGAGCTTTATTGGGCTGAATGGCCTGTTCTCGTCTAGATTGTTGTAATGTTCTAATTAGTCATCATTTTAGAACCCCAGTGGCATTAAAGACAGGGCACTTGCACTGGGGCCCATTGTACTGGGAGTAAGGGGGGAGCCCATCGTGACTGCATGGTGGTTGTTGCTTTGCAAGTCTTTACTATTAACAAGCTTGAATACTTAACATTGGAATGAAAAGGTTAATAGTGTTATCATTCCCACAACTCCATAAAGCTTAATTATGACTGTTGACCTTTTATATACCTTATATGCTTGACATCTCTTTGATGGTAGTCATTTTTTAATTGGATTTAATTTAATTTCACATGAGGGGGGACTAATTTATTTTTTTGAACTAGAGCCATCAAATTCTAGTTACGCCACTGTAGCTACTTAAATTAACTCATTCATAAACCATCATCAGAGTGTCATGAAATGGCTTTTTCGTTTTTTCAGCTATTTCTTGATCTCCAAATAATCATTGAAAATAATTTTCGAGGTGTTGGAAACCAATGAATCTATTGGTTGTGTTTATTTTTTATTTCAACATGATTTTTATATTCTCCTGCAATGCCATTTTGAGACCTTGGTTGACATACAGTGGTTACTATGCAGCTGCTAGGCAGGATGAACAGAAGTGTACAATGCCTCATTATTAAGCCAGTGTAAAGGTTGGCTTCAGGCACTTCCTAGTTGTCCATGTTTGTGGATAATGCCTTAAAACACAGTTATTTTGTTTTGGTCTGTACTTTGACCGCAAATTACATCTAAAGTTTTACCTCTGAAGTTTAGTAGCTATCAACTCCTCACACTGTTTTTTGAACTATATTTTGGTTTCATGTCCTGCCCTTTGTTATTTAAAATTTAGCTTGTTTCTCCAATGATTCACCTCCTGATTCTAATTTTGCTAAAAACTGCTGCCACCATGTGCAGTCAATACAGGGAGAGATTAACTATCACAGAATGTAGACATGTGATGCTTGGATGATTGGTGGCATACCAAAAAGCCACATAGTTTTTACACTTTTGAAGCCATTGATTAAATCATCAGCAAACCTTATGCTTTTGTGATGGAAAGCCAAACACATCTTTCAATACATTCAAGGTATTTCATCAGCATGCATTTCTATTTGGAGTCAATCTAACTTCCATTTTTCAGTATTTGGTAGATTAACACATTTAATAGTTAGGCGCTGTTGTGTTGTTGGTGGTGGTATTGATTTTGTGTTTGCAACAGGTTTCTCAATAGGCATTTGTACAATGATGCAGTCCATTATACGAACAGGATCATTTACATAGTCAGCACATGAAGGTGGGAGAGACAGAAGCTTTAAAAATAAATAACAAATGGAAATGAAGGGTCAAATCTGAGTTTTAGTACAATGGTGAAAGTCATACATACTAAACATTACAAATATTACATGTCATTTTGCGATATTTTTTTCCCCTTGCCCCAATTATTTCTGATGTGGTAGTGCAATGTGGTGACTTACAAAACCCGGCCTACACACATTTCTTTGCAGTGTACCTTTATAAATTGCAATCGTCTTGTAGATGTGCATTCATGAATGTGCCTCGATACTAATCCACCTTGTACATATGCAATCATGATGCTGCAGGTGTTCACTGAGTATCAGAGCAGCCTCCCTCCTGATGCATCAAGACCCCAGCACCTCCATTTAAAAGTATCTGGCTGTGCTCTGCAAATGAGCATGCAAGATCATGTGTGGCATTATCGAACCTCTGCTCTGAAATTTAGGGTCCAGGAAAGGCATAAGGTGCCAGCATCTAGTGGGTAGCCGCTATTACCTGGCACATGTAATGATGTGATTGCTGTTACAATGAATAATATAGGCCATATGAAACTCTGAGGGTTCAGCTATTTACCTTACCAACAAGCCAGCCACCACGTACAGCAAAAGATAGCTTGTCTCAAAATAAATGAAACATGAGTTGACCCAGGCCACAGAGAAATGATGTTTGTCAGTCTCATCTTGACAACACATCAGACTTGTGTGTTAATGGAATGTAACAGCTTACAGTTAACAAGGTAGCTTCAGTCTTATTAGGTACATTTATTTCAATGTGAGTGCAGTAAAGTGATCCGATTACATTAGGAGTAACAGACATTGCTGCAAATGGCCTTTTTACGTTGGCAAAAATGTGTTTTAGGTTTGTACACTCGCAAAATGAGGAAACTGGATGTAGTTGCTCCATGGTCAGCTAACGGCTTCCAGCACAGCAGGCATGATGGAGTGAAAAATGACTAAGATATTCCTGACCTGTTGGCCAGTTCCCTGAGAAGTGACAACAGGTAGCTGATACAAATTGACGAATAACCAAAAAAGTTCTTCAGTGCAGATATGCAGCTTGGCCTTCTCAAAAGGGAACTAAAATAGTCTGTTAAGTTATATTTGACACTTTTGAGGTGTAATATGTTTGTCACATCAGCGCACATTATAACGATTCGGTGATATGAATTATTATAGTGAGTCGTCATTTAGTTGGACTGACTCCATTTCCCTTCTTGATCAAGGGTGTAGTCATTTCCTAGTTTCTCCAAAGTGTTTGCATATTCATGGGTCAGAGTTCCCATAAACATACGGATGCCTAAATTTCAAGTTTTCTTTTATAAATCCCGATGTTTGTGTGGGAAGTTCTGTACTCTTGTTTCAAACTTCTTTTTGTGCATATTCAGTCTTTGCAAATGATGTCCCTGGTCCTCTTCCAGATTACTTGTCTTGCATTCAGCTGTGATGCTAACACTGGAATTGGCAGATTAAGAAAATGGATGTATGAATATCTGTAAATGTGCAGTACTGTGGACTTGTAAATTGTATTGTATTCTGTTCAAATAATATTACAAATAACAATTCTATGCTTGTTCACCTTTAATTTGAAAACGCATCTTTAGAAAATGAAGAAGTGTATGCACTCATTTGCACTTTTTAGAAACAAAAATGTCATTTATGTGAACATACAATACAAATTATTAAAAAGATCAAACTTAGTTTTATTAACTAGGAATTTTAAAGTAAGAATACCATATATGGTGGTGACAGATTGGTGAAAATGGAAGGATAACACAAAGAACATTCAAAAATTGTATTCCTGATAAAGTAAACCTCACTCAGAATGGGGATTCAAAGACTGGCCTCTGGACATAGACTTGGGATTGTTTCTTTTTTCTTTTACCAGGTGGTGCCTGATGGCCAGGAGACCCATATAGTCTAATCAGACTAAATCAGAAGAAGTAATATAGAGAAGAGAGTAAAAGTGTTGCTTCACCGGTGAGGAAGCAGATGGCTCATGCAAGAGAGACAATTACCAGCTATATATATTTGCATTCACATTTACAGACATCACTGGCTCCAGAATGAGACTTTTCATATGACTCTTAGGTTTCTGCTTAGCAGAGATCCCAGAAGAGTGTGGAAGTAGCCCACTGCTGGGTGCTGTTAAGCCTAATTTTGTACTCATGAACAAGAGGGCCACCATGATGTGACTTCAAACAGCAGATAATGAAAACTTGCTTGTTTCCACATCCTCGGGTTTTTAAAGTCATTGGATCTGGTACTCAAAACAGATACCACCTACCCACTCTGTAGTCTATCTGGGAGACTTCAAGGCTTGTGTGGGGAATGATGATGATAACCAGAGAAATGTGACTGGGACGACTGGTCTGTGTGATCTGATTCAAGTGGCTAATGGTTATTAGAGTGCGTGTAAGAGTGAGCAGGAGTATGGCTTGTGACAGATTGCACCAGTGCTGCCCATGTGCCCGAGTTTTATTAATTGGTTTCAGAAAATGGATGGACCGTATTTGTGAATATTGTTTCTCACTATCAATTCTAATTTGGAAATAATTAATTTGCAGAATCATCTTATTGAAATTCAAATTGTGTGCTTCCATCTCACTGCACTCGAACCCCAGTTCAGTCCATGCCAATGATGGGTTATATGTGGACTCTGCATGTTCTGTCAGTGTTTATATGAGTTGTCACCCATAGTCCAAGGACATCTCATCACATTTGTTGGTGTTAAACTAGTCTGGTGTGAGTGAGTGTAAGTATCCTATGTTGAACTGTCAACCAGTCCAGGATTACTTACTGTTATTTGACAGATGGCACCAGAACAGTGTGCAAATCTCTGATGATGATGAGAGAAACCAGATGATCCCCAAACAATCAGATGTCATTCATGGTCAATGTCCCAGACATTACTTTCACTAGCTCTTACGCAAGACAAAGCCACTAAGAAGAAATCTGTTTCTAACTGGTTTGCAGTTTATTTTCATTTATCCTGTCTTTTTTCACTTTTTAGGGAAAAGAAGACCATGCCTATCATTGCAAAACTGTGGAGGACTTGGAGAAGACCCCAAGATTACTAGGATGCTCCATTGCCATTTCCCTATTGTAGGTTCTTCATTCCTCATTGTCCACACGTGCCACAACGAGAGATCCCTGCTGGCACTCTTTCATTTTTTTTCCCCTCTCCCTCTCTGTTGACCCAGAGAACAGTGAGGACTAACACAAAACTAGCACACAATGTCTGGTCAAAATTAACTATTTCTATGTGGACGCTCATATAATTCCTGGATTGCAGAGTCGCCGTTTACAGTTTTTGGACATTACTTGTCACTTATATGATTAAAGAAAAAAATTAATATGTAACTGTGTTCCATCTAACATTTTTTCTCAGCCAAAAAGATATTTAAACATTTTGAGGAAAAAAAAAAGTATACTTGAAAACTCTTTTCACAATAGTTTGAAAATGTTTGGCCTGCAGGGGGTGAGCACTCCCTTCAGTTATACTATAGCCTTTTACTTCTCATTAAACTTGTAGTGCTTCTGCTTTTTGCTGCTATCTGATCCTGTGTAATATTAACCTTAATTTTAAAAAGTGCTGTAGCTTTCTGTAGATGTGTTTGTGTTGGCTATTTTGTTGGTTTGTTCATTTTTTCTTTTTTTTCTCTTCACTTTTTTTTTTTTTTAACAAATATATAATTTGTTTTAATTTGGTATTCTGGTGTTCTCCAACCTCGGCTCACAGTTGCCAGGGTGGCCAAATGAAATTTGAGATTATAAAACTTGCTTCAACGTAATACTACTCATATTTTAAATCCATATCTTTTATTTAGTTGAATTCCATGTTTTATGGTTACTAATTTGTTTCAACCCTGGCACTTAACATGAGTACAGGTACTTGCAAAAATTCTGACCGTTTTTTTTTTTTTGTGTATTTTGCTCCTTAATTAATTTTGTAATGGCATTTCTAAAATGGCACAAAAGGCATTCACTCTACTGTGATGATTCAGCACAAGAGAACATATAGATGTATGTTCAAATACTGGCAAAAGTAGTGATACAATAAGAGTCTCAATTCAGTTGAATCCTTATGGACGGGAAAAACAAATTATTATTATTCTAATTGAATCTTCACATACAGTCTACCAAATAGATAAACGCATCTCTGCCCTTGGGGAATTTCTTTTTGAAATAATAGGCTAGTTATGTACTCACGTCACTCCGTAGAAACAAGTTGCAGGCTTTGTTCAAACAACCCAAACTTCCCTTTTTTTGGTACAATGAGGCCTTGAACAGTAGGGCTGAGCTGGCAAAACCATTTCACAAATGAATTGGGTGCCGACTGGGTCCTTTGTCCTTCCGATTGAATGAGAGTCCTGTATAAGAACTATGACGGACACTCGCTCTTGCTTGTTTTCTTTCCCTGGCCCTGTGTGCAGAATGGAGGAGAACACAAAAACAGATAACTATAACTTATTTAAACAAAAACAAAGATTTTTGTGCTGTGAGGAAGTCTGGGGCTTGACAACAAAAAGAAGCCTCCTGTTCATTCTATGTGTGTGTTTATTGCCTTGTTTATAAGTAGACGCAGCCGCCACTGATGTTGTTTGTATAGGTGGATCAGTGTTAAAGCAAACTTAGAGAAATGTAGGGGTAAAAAAAAAAAAAAAAAGACTCCAAAGTTTAAAAAATGAATACTAAACCTTTGTATGACATAAAACTTAACTTTTTAAACTGTCATCACCAGCTAGCATGCCAATAAAGTACATTGATATTGTAAGCAATTGTGATCTCTGTAATAATAAACGGTCATTACAACTTTTCTGGCTGTCTAGCGTTTTTCTATTAAATGGGCATGTCTCACATTGTAAATATTGCCCAATGGACACAAGGGATTGAATTATGGGTGGCATGGTGGTTTAGTAGTTACGTACTGCTTCTTCTCAGATTCAGAGTCTGCAAAAACACTTCTAAATTTTCCTAAAACAATAGGCTCCAGGAAAAAAAACTGAAAAACCTGATTTTTTTTTTTAAAAGGTGCAAAAAAGGATCAGGTTGGGATTATATTTAGTTCCTCTAAAATCAAGAGGCATTGTATTACTGCTGCAAGTGTAATCTTTTTGAAAATAATCTCAATATCAATTATTTTATTTTAGGGCAGACAGGCATTATTATTGCTTCTGTCACAGATATAGAAAATGTTCTTCTTGTTGTTAGAGCACAAATTAAATACGTCATCTCTGACAAAGCTAATGGACCAGATGAAATCAGAGGTAAAACTTTATGATCGTGCACTTACAAGTTAGTACATCCTTTTCAGAAGCTGTTTCCTTGGATAGAAGACAGCAGAGTAGTTTCTGACCTTAGGAATAAAGCAGTGCTTACCCCACTGCCTAATGACAATAGATGGTAGAAAATGTGCACTGTTTTAAATTTCTAGAAAACACCTTTTTCCAGATGTTACACACTTCTTAGACCCAAGAAACTATGGCTAATGAGTAGCAAGGGAGGTTGAAGATAGTTTGCTCGTTGTGCTAAACACTATATTTGTATGCCTAGAGTAAGCTCAAAATCTAGGTTTAGCAGCGCATTCAGTAAAATCTAGTCACTGGGAATTCACTAGGACTTGGGGTTGATTCCAAAATCATTCTGTTTATTCCATGGTTGTACAATTTTCTTGTGAACTACAGCCGGAATGTGAGAATCAGCTGAACTCTGTCATCCTTAAAAGTGTTAACAAAGGTGCCTTGTAATGTTTACTTCTATTTGGGTCAATAAGGATGAGTGTTGATCACTGAGCCTCTCACAAATTCTTATTAATAAATCTTGCTGCGAGTGAGACAGCAGTTTCTTCTCATGCTGTTGCTCTGGGGTAAAGCCAGATTCCTGGAGAGTGGTACAGCACCACAGAGTGGCAATGTGTTGCTTGTTGATTTGCACTTGCATTTGAGAGTATCACTGTTCTTTGTGCTTGTGACAACAATGACCCTATAAACCCATGTCCGTTTATTATGCATTTTGTACACAAACAAGTGTCAAGCTTCATCTCCAAAATCCAATGTTTGTTTTGGGTTTTTTTTAAATATACTGAAGACACTACACTGGAGATTTTTAAAAATATAACACTTCCTTCCAGAAGTGCTTAAATAGTGAGACATTAAATTTTATCCAGTGATGCTTGAGATTGAGAGATACTATTCTATTACACATCTCAAAACATTTCCTCATACTTCTTTCCTGTGGTGGTGTGCAAAAATCTTGGGGGCTTTTAGTGAACAAGGATGGGGTTCTATAACTAGATAGAAAGTCATGTTTGAATTTTTGAATTCATAGGTATCCTAAAAAAAGTAATGCACATCTTTACACCTTGATTGACATCACCAGCTATAATTTAGTTCTTCTAGATGACTGAATTTTCAAACAATAGCTGCAACACTAATATATACTTAGTCTTTAGTATAACTAGCACCTTGCTTGATCCATAAGTGCTATCTCCACCCTAATTTCTGAGGTTTTTCCATATATTATTATAAGTGGTCACACATGGAGCCAGCAGTCGGATTTGAACTTTAAAGGCCCAATGGCCTCCTGCCAGCTAGTCAGCTAAATAACCACAGTACTGTTTGTAGTCTGCTAGATCAAATTAGATAACCACCAGTAACGTCACACATAACTAATTCAAATTTTGAATGACAGCCACTAGAACTGCTTAAGCATGACAAGTGTGGGCACCTTCTGTCTGCAGCGTCAAAGTGCATGGCACATTAGCAATCACAGCTAATTACAAGCTGAATGGGCTTGGGTGGGCATTGTGCCTTTTTCAAATGAGTGATAGACAAGGTGAGAAAAACAGCAGATGGTAAGGAGGCCTTGAAAAAGAAAAACACCAAGTCTAGGGCTTATTATCCTGCAGGGTTAGCAAGAACACCACAGAACAGAATTATCTACCAACTAAAAGTGATGTGGATGTCCCAAGGAGGATAGCTGCCTTATTTTCAAGTAGAAAGCCTGCATTTACCAGTGAACTACAAAAAACATATTTTTCCAATGCAGGCACATAGCCATTGTAAACATTTAATATTACAAACTGACCTTAAATGGTGTTTTTGTGAATCATGTCAGGTTTTAACCTGTTGTTTCTATGCATCTTTTGTTTATGAATGCAACTACAAAGACAAATTTCAAGTTTTATTTTTGTAATTATAATATTTTCCAACCCTCTTAATCCAATTCAGGGGCATGGGAGGTGGTGCTTATCCTGACAGCATTGCACACAAGACAAGAAAAATTCCCAGACAGGCCACCAGTCCATTGCAGGGCCCACACTTGCACATACACATGTCCAATAACATGGGCAGAACAAGAAAATTCCATATGGACAATGACTTGAAGCAGGATCAAACCTAAGATTTTGGTTCTGTTAGGTGGCAGTACTACCCATTATGCCACTATGCTATCTTTATGTAATTGTGAGAAAAAACCTTAGGATTACAAAAACAAGATCACATGCATTAACAGTGTTCAAAGCATTATGAATTAACTGTTCAAAGTATAAGCACATTTGATGCAGCTCTATCTTCAAAGCCCCACTTGCACTAACTCTGTACAGTAAGGTTTTATCTTTTCATATTTTACCTTCTTTGATTAATGAACTGTCATTGTGCATTTAGTGGTTCAACACGGCAGATGGCACTGTTGGTTCATCAATTCATCTGTTTGCATTTTTACCTAGAATAGATGTGGCCTTTTTTTGATTCGTCTAACTACAGTATACAGAGCAAGGCCTCCTCGGAGAAAATGCTGCTGAGAAAATGTTATTACCAATTTCCTGCTGTAGACACTGGGCAGAGCTAAAATAACCAAGACATTAATATTAATAGGGATATATTCAGTGTGGCACTTGGATGGCCTGCACAGGTGCATATGGGTTCCACCAACTTCCAGAAAGATATACCGTTCTGTGATCTTTAACTTGCAAACTTTTTAAAACAGTAAAGGGTAACATACAGTGTATACAGTATATATTGTTTAATTAATCCCTGGCAATCGCTTGTAGGAAGAAATGCAACATTATGATATTAAAATGTGTATAGGATGGTATAAAAATAAAAATCATAAAAATGGACTAGAAACAGTGAACATGATAAATACAATATATCCATTATTGAAAAGCAGTGTGTCATGTACTGGGTGGTTATTATTATTTTTACTTACTTATTTGTCTGGAATCTTTATCCAAGACAACTTACAACATATGAGATGCAACTGGTTACATTTCTTTTTGTTTTTTCCAGTTGGTGCAAAGGCAGGTAAAGTGACTTGCTCAAGGTTACACAGTATTGGTAACAGAATTTGAATGCACATCCTCAGAGTTTGCAATCCAAAGTCCAAACCCTTAACCACTAGGCTGCACTGAGTGCAAGGAAATGGGATGTGGATGGGAAGCCAATCCACTTCAGGACATCAACACATATGTAGCTAAACTCATTCATACAGGATCGGTTTAAGGTCCCCACCTAATGTATACATTTTTGGGATTTGTTAGGAAAACCAGATTATTCAGAGAAAAATTGAAGAAGACAGTAGGAGAAGAAATAAATTCCATACAGATAAGCTAAAAAAATGAATGTCTAAAAGAAGGGTATGACATAAAACATACAGTATATTCAATATATCTATGTATAAAAATATGGACCTGGAAATGGACAAAAAGTAAATAATCCAGTATATTAATAAGTTTAGCATCTGAAAAACATTTACTGGAATATGATTCTCCATTATTAGAGTATCATAAGATTACATATATATACAGTGTATGTGCTATGAAAGCAGTTCAATTTGAATTTGATAAGCCCTAGTGCAAAAAAAGAAAAAAAAAACGAATTAGCCCCTCTCATGTATAACTAAATTAAATCGCATTAACAAAATCACCACCATCAAAGAGATATGTCAATTGTATAAACTACGGTGCATAAACACGCAATAGTCATAATTAAGTTGTAAAGAGTTACAGGAATGATAGCATCCATAATATTTTCACTCAATGTGAAGTAGGTAAACATGTTAACAATAACATGGTGATGCAGCTCAAAAATCTGTGTACTAGGAGGGCAATGACTTCTTTTCTAAATGAAAATATTAGGCTTCCAGTATATCACTCTCCTCATCTTACATAAGGTGGTGGCAATAGGCGCACGTGCATCTCTTTCACATACTGTAAATATACAGTATACTGTATATATATATATAAATATATTAGGGTGTTCCCCCCTGCTCGCTTCGCTCACCAATCCCCCTGGCCTGCACTAGGCACCAGCCACTTTGTGTCTCTGACGCTCACGTTGTGAAGAGGGCAACTGAACGCACCCCAAGTAGACGCAGCCGCTCTTCCAAAACCCCCTCTTAAATGGTAATACAATGGGAAACAAATACAGTTTTTTTTTTTACCTCCTCTTTGCTCAATCAGCTGCTGTCTTGCTGCTGCACCTGTGCTGCGTGATCTGCATTTCGCACAGTGCTTTGAACATTTAAAAGCCTGTACAGCAGCTGTCCTACTCTTTGTCTTTTATTTCCGGCCCCAGGTGTGGTTATATCTCTTGGCAAAAAGTCTCGTCTCACAGGATGCGAGTTCTTGATATTTTTTAGTTTATAATTTAAAAACGGAATAAGAATCTGAAAATCTAACAACATCACATTAAAGTTCGATAAATTCTGAAAAGAATGATACAAACATATACTGTATATGTAGAGCGTAAAATAAGCCTGATTTAAAGCGTGTCAAAAAATGTGACATAAAAACATCACGTAAAATCGTTGCACTTTTAGGCTTAGGATTTTATATATATATATATATATATATATATATATATATATATATATATATAATGTGTGTGTATATATCTATCGGATGCTCTGAGATGCATTATTAGTAATGTACTCAGGGTTCATTTGGTGTTTCAGGTCTTTCAACATCACACACTTTCACCCAGGTAAGCCAGCCAGGGTTAATCAGGTTCTAACTTGTGTCCCAATAGTGTTATTCCACCTCTGTTGAACCAAAGCCATCTAGAGGCTCTTTCTGCAGCCTCTGTGATGGTTAAGATGGCCCTCCTCTTTGCAGCACCAGTGATGCCAATCAGTGTATATACTTTGCACAGTGAGTGGTCTGCAAAGCCTCTACATCCTTCTTCAACTGGCTGGCAGCAAGCTTGCCAAATCTGCCTCCAGCACTGCTCCAATAGCTCTTGGTACTTATTAAGTTTCCTTTTATATGGCTCCTCCATGTGTTTTTCCCAGGGCACTGCCAATTCTATCATGACCAATTGTTTTGAGTCCTCTGATAGAATGACTATGTCAGACTGCAGTGATGTTGCTGCTGTGTGGGCCGGAAATTTGAGCTGCTTGACCAGATTAACCTTTAGCTGACAGTCTTGTGCAGCAGTGTGTAAGCCTGCTGATGTTCTGGGCTGTGACTGCTCTCCTGCTTACACGAAAGCAATATACTTTCTGAGAGGGCAGTGGTATGTGGCACCTGCCACTGCGCAAAGTGGCTCTTTTCCTTGCCTTGGACCTTATCATATAAGGCTTGGAGAAGATACCCACTTATCCAGTTGCTACCTTTCCCATTATTGGCCTCTGCCATGTCTAACTCACTGAGGGCTCTCCACTTTCTGGATTTCCAAATCTCAACATCTATATGTGCTTTATATACACACAAAAAAGCAAAAAAATTCTAGTGTATAATAAAACGTTACTGTCTGTGTGTGTGTGTGTCCCAGCCCTCCAAGCAATCTGAATGGTCAGTTTGGCTTTGGTTGCTCAGTGATAGGAATGATGACATGATACTTTATGGGTGCAAAGCTCAAATCCTGATTGTGACCACTTTTTTCTGTTTACAAAAAAGGAGTTAAAATGGTGCATCTCAGGTACAATAAAATGAATAACTTACCAAGCGATGTTGAGTCACTATATACTAACAACGTGAGTCACCTTCAAAGTATTCACATGAATAGCAAACAAAATTTCACAGCAGGTAATGGGGGCCCATCTATAATTGGTGGTAGTCAAAAAGTGAACAGAAAGCAAGCAAGACACCTCGAAATGACTCTGTCTGAGAAGAAGGCAAGAGCAAATATTTTAAAATGTACCTTATTATCTTTCTTTGACAGGTTAGCGTAGCTATTATAATATAAAAAAGTATGAACTAGCATAAGCTGCCCTAATTCGGGGTGTTTATAAGAAATAAAGATTTATTTCATTAGGTAGAAGTACATAATAAACAAGAACAGTTGAATCACATATTTGAAATATTAAAATGTTTTCTTCAATTGAAATGTTTAAAGTCTAAATATTCTCAATTGTAATAGAAATTTGTCATTTTTCACTTTGTGATAGAGGTCCATAGTGGGCTATACCCCTAGTAAATGATCAAAAAACAATAATAGCATAATGTTCATAATGACGAGGATCAGACCGCCAAGGTCCCCTCCTTCGGCCACCACCCAACTCACACTGCACCCAACCTCCTTGGCCCCTCCCATTGGTGGTGAGCCCGTGGGGAGGAGGACCCACGTTACCTCTTCGGGCTGTGTCCGGCCAAGCTCCATGGGTGCAGGCCCGGCCACCAGGCGCTCGACATCGAGCCCTACCTCCAGGCCTGGTTCCAGAGGGGGGCCCCGGTGACCCGCGTCCGGGCAAGGGAAAACGTTGTCCAAAGTTTTCTTTCGTCATTAGAGGTTTGTTGAACCGCTCTTTGTCTCATCCCTCACCTAGGACCAGTTTGCCTTGGGTGGCCCTACCAGGGGCATAAAGCCCCGGACAACATAGCTCCTAGGATCATTGGGACACGCAAACCCCTCCACCACAATAAGGTGAAGGTTCAAGATAAGATAAGATACTGAGCAACCTGATAAGAGCTGTTCGGTCCCTGTACAACCGGTGTCAGAGCTTGGTCCGCATTGCCGGCAGTAAGTCGAGCCCATTTCCAGTGAGAGTTGGACTCAGCCAGGGCTGCCCTTTGTCACCGATTCTGTTCATAACATTTATGGACAGAATTTCTAGGCACAGCCGGGGTGTTGAAGGTGTCCGGTTTGGTGGACTCAGGATTGGGTCACTGCTTTTTGCAGATGATGTTGTCCTGTTTGCTTCATTAAGCCGTGATCTTCAGCTCTCTCTGGAGCGGTTCGCAGCTGAGTGTGAAGCGGCTGGGATGAGAAACAGCACCTCCAAATCCGAGACCATGGTCCTCAGCCGGAAAAGGGTGGAGTGCCCTCTCAGGGTTCGGGGAGAGATCCTGCCCCAAGTGGAGGAGTTCAAGTATCTCAGGGTCTTGTTCACGAGTGAGGGAAGAATGGAGCGTGAGGTTGACAGGCGGATCGGTGCGGCATCTGCAGTGATGCGGGCTCTGCATCGGTCTGTCGTGGTTACGGCTCAGCTCTCAATTTACCAGTCGATCTACGTTCCTACCCTCACCTATGGTCATGAGCTATGGGTAGTAACCGAAAGAACGAGATTGCGAATACAAGCAGCTGAAATGAGTTTCCTCCGCAGGGTGTCTGGGCTTTCCCTTAAAGATAGGGTGAGAAGCTCAGCCATCCGGGAGGAGCTCAGAGTAGAGCCGCTGCTCCTCCGCATCGAGAGGAGTCAGATGAGGTGGCTCGGACATCTGATCAGGATGCCTCCTGGACGCCTCCCTGGTGAGGTGTTCCGGGCACGTCCAACCGGGAGGAGGCCCCGGGGAAGACCCAGGACACGCTGGAGGGACTATGTTTCCCGGCTGGCCTGGGAACACCTTGGGATTCTCCCAGAGGAGCTGGAAGAAGTGGCCGGGGAGAGGGAAGTCTGAGCCTCTCTGCTTAAGCTGCTGCCCCCGCGACCTGACCCCGGATAAGTGGAAGAGGATGGATGGATGGATGGATTCATAATGACTGACCTTGAAATAGACTAAAATAATATACCACATATTTATGTCTGAAATTTGTCATTTTTAACCTTCTGGGACTAGCTCTTAGAGAGCTAGGACCACCAGTAAAGAATCACGTATCAACAATATTATCACATTTGTGATCAGCAGCCTTAAAATACCAGAAAATGACTCTCCAAATGCCTATACTGTATTACTGATCCCTATTTTTTCTGTTTCATGAAAAGGATTAACTTTGCCCGCTTGTATCCCATTATGGTGTGAAGCCCTTGGGTCAACAGATGTGGCATGCACACCTTCAATTCCTTCTGATGATTTTTGCTGAAGACACTTACTGGTTTACTCGTTTTCATAAGGGGGTAGTTTCCCTTACAAAAATATGATCCAAAAATGGCCTAAGATTGAGGGCTTTTTAAGGTCTACAGGTTTAAAAATATGGAGGGAACCCGAAAAAGTATAACATCCTGCACAGCTAGACATCAAGACAAGTCGAACAGTATATCATATCTGAGGGTTTCTTGTACCAGTTAGTCAGTAGGCGCCAGAAAAAAATGAAGTGATTTCAAAGCATTCATAAGTAATTCTTATGAAAACAATTAATTAAGCGACTGATTTGTCACTGCTGCCTCATTACTTATGAATTTGAATCATAGCCTGAACGTGGAGTTTGCACATCCCCCTTTGTCTCCGTCGTTTTTTCTTGTGCTACTTAGTTTTCACTTCTACGTTGTCCCTTGTGCTAACTGTGGGCGAGTGACCGCGGACACTAGAGTGTTTCATTGAGTTGGGTATGTGTGTGTGTGGAGGGCTTGATGTCAACCTTGGTGACTTCGTCCAAAAACACTGCACAAAAAATAATTTTATAGACAGTCATTGGGGTGTCACACCCTCAAATTTTGTCGTTCGTAAACCCCTTAGTGACGCCAAAGGGTGTGATGCAAGGCTCCGACTGCCAGTTCACATAATAATATTGGATGAGAATCGCCTATAACTGCGGCCCTACGTCTGTATTTTAGGATTTAGCAATCTTTTAGGATTGCTCTGGCTTAAAGGAACTACTAACAGCATAAAAAGGAACAAAACAGAAACGTGATTGATGCCGATCCCCCATTGGTCACCAGCCCTCGTTCTTAATCAGCGGCGCTCCTCTTCCCCCGCTGTTTCCAATTCACTTTTTTTTTTAGGTTCCATTTTTCAAAAGTAAATGGCCCTGATTTGCTCAAATGCTTCAAGGCTCTGCTTAACCACCCGCAAACACAGTTTGCTATACAAGTAATTTTCCATAAAACCCCCACAGGCTAATCTTTCAACCTGCTGCGTGCGGCGCGTTGCATCTACCCAGTGAGAGAAAGAAAAGAAAAAAAAAAGAAGGAGGAGGCCTCTGTTTGTAAATCATCTTTTGTCTCCGACTAACATCGACGTTTTCTTATCTTTCCCCCTTCCCCAAGATCTAGCCATGTCTTTCCAACGCCTCGCAATTCTAAGCCATCTCACAGCCACCGTCCTTGCCGCTGTGAGCTTCAAATGTTTGCTTTGCGAGCCGACGCGGCGTGTGCTGCCTCGGTGTTCACGTGAGACTGAGGAACGCTGCTCTCTGCGCTCAAATCAAAGAGCTGCCACTCTGCTTGCCACCTGTGGGATTCTCCGAAAACTTCAAAGGCAGCTTTACTGTCAAACTGTAAAGCACATTTTTCGGTATGTGTGTTTTAATGTTTTACCTGCCAGTTCTCTGCTGCCCCGATCACTGCAGTGCGGATTCGCGTTTGCAGGACGCCTTTCCACTTATGGGGTGTCTCCGCTTCTTTGGCGGCAGCGTAATGATAGCTTGTCATCACCTCTCGGTGCCTTAATCATAGTATTAAGGCTTGTGTCCTCCATAAACGAACCATTCTTTTGAATTCCAAACGGACAGGAAAGTAAAGAGGTGAAATAAACCTGGTGCCGGTCTCAACAGCACATTCTTGTGATTTGACTGGGCGCGTAGTGAAGCAAATAGGCACGGGTGCGAAAATGATGAGTTGTTCATATCTGACACTTTGGATCAGTTTATGAATGCCATGGTGTGCATATCTAGCGTATTCTCCATCATAAGGACTGAAGCTTATCCTGTATGGTGAGAGCCATTCCTAGATGGGATTGAAGTCCAGCACAGGGACATTCAGTCAGTGGTAGCCCATTGTAGTCACCAGTTAATCTACTCTGAAAAACTTTGGGTGTAACAAGAAAACCAGGGCACCAACAGACAAGTTATACATGCATGTGATCAGATCAAAAACACTATTGTTATTATTGTGAGTGCTCATGGGGTCAGTGTATCTATTTCATGCAAGCTTGATGAAGGTACCAACCAAAGGCACAAAAGAATGCTAAAAACTTTATAAAATCAGAGAAGGACAATCAATCTAACCAGTGATGGTGCTAGGTTATTTTGTGCTCTAGGCCAAGCTTATTAGTGTGCCAGCCAAGTGTTTGGTAGCTAACTCGTTATGCTGGTGACCCACCCAGCAATTATGTTCTGCTTTTCCTTAATGGTGGTACCAACCCCGGGTCTAACACGGCTAACCTGGTCAAAAATCTGATTCATTTTCCTCTTGGGAGGGTGCTTCAAGAAAGTGTTGTTTTTGTATAGTGTTTTGCAAAGAGTCAGGTTAATAGTGGGTTGAAATTGTGTTGTCTGATGTTGGCAATGTCTAGTATCCTATTTTTTGTATGTAGCCAAAGTCAATTCTGGGAAGTTTGACATTCTAACAATAAAGTGATACTTTTTTGTAAATATGGGCTTCCTGGTGTGGCACACAGCTGGGGGTGGTACCTAGCCGGGATGCCCAGGAGGACCGGTGGAGGGCTTGCGCCTCCTCCAGACCACGAGGGGGGTGACCACCCTGGTAGCACTGGGGACCATGGGTGCAGAGCTTGGAAGCTCAACCCTGTAGGGGCCCGTGATTACCGCCAGGGGGTGCCCCGGTGCCTGGAGAGCCCTGGACCTCAGCACTTCCACCACACCAGGAAGTGCTGGGGGGAAGAAAACTGGGGACACCTGGAGAGCTTCCGGGTGTGCAGCCGGCACTTCCGCCAAACAGGGGAGTGTCCACGGAGGAGTGTCGGGAAGCACCTGGAGCCCATCCTCCCTTCATTTGATGACTGGAGTCGGGCGAGAAGAGGACGAAGTCTTGCGAGAAGGGAGTGGAGGCAGCCCGAAGAAGAAGAAAGGCACTGGAGAGAGAGGTCTGGACTGTGGGGAATCGGTGCTGGAGCACTGGGTTGTGCACCCTTGTAAATATAGTAACTGCAAATAAATATGTGTGTGTTGGGTGAGAAAACATTGTCTGTCTGTCTGTGGCCGGGGCTCGTTCCACACTGGCTTATGTCTCCAGAGCATATATTCATTTCCACTGGTGCCCTACACCAGATGCTTACCTGTTTAGAGAGATTTAATAGTCAGTCACCCCACACAATGTAGTGCAAGCACAAGGGAGCCAACATTTAACAGGTCCTTCCATTAATGTCAATCTCAAGTACCCACCTTGTAACTCCATGAACAAAGAATACCCAACAACTCTTTTGGAAAATCTTTTCACTTATCCATCCATTTTCTGAACTCACTTTGTCCACTGCTTGGTTGTGAGAACCTGGGAGCAGCATGCAGAAGCAAAGAGTCAGCATTAAATAAGACACTCATGCAACACAGGGCAAACTCATCCATAAGCAACATACACAATATCCAGAGTCTCACCAATTCACTTGGCATTTATCAGTGACATCTGTAATGACACAAATGGATGAAGATTCAAACTCACCTCATTATAAAATCTGACCTGGCTGAGATTTGAACTTAGGTCTCCTAGACATGAATTCACTTGTAATTTGCATTATCTTGAATGGCCTTATCTTGTAATCTTGACGGTTTTTATAAAGCTTATTGTCACTATATATTTGTAAAAAGGTTCTCTGTCTCTTCTTCCTGTATATAAAACATAATTTGCTTGATTAAAATAGTTCTGCAGCAGCATGCCATTCCTTCTTTTTTTATTTCCTTGTTGTTCAGACAGAATGTACATTATTATTCAGCTTTATGCAGCTGAACAACTATTCTAGTTTTTTCTGCATTTGCCAGGAGACCCTCTCCCCACTTGTATTCTTAAAATTCAGGATAAATTCTAAAGCATCATATGTTTTGGTATTTATGGTATTTTTACCTCTAAGATTTTAGACGTATGAGACTCAAACTGAGAAATGCCCTCCGCCTCTCAGCATAGTATTTATTGTATAACCCTACCATATGAAGGTGCATTCTGTGGGTGTTACCTCCTACATGTTGATTGTGGCGAGGTGGTGGTCATTTATGCACCAAGCGGTCAATCTCATGTTTAGTGTACCCTAAAAGATTTGTTACTAGACAATTTGGTCCCCCTGTTGGTCCCCGAACATACTGCCACATAATCTAAAAATATTCCCTAGGTCTGCCAGCCCTTAAATATACCACATGATGCTATAAATCATCTAGCTGGAAAACAGGTGTCATCAAGTCACTGCATTGGATGTTTGCTGCTGTTCTGTTATAGTACCCTCAGAGGTACATTCAGAGAGATGCCATGTTCCTCCAGATGGCAACATGTCTCAATAGCACCATGCACATGTTCCCCTGCCTAGTTAATTAATCTCTGCTCCTTAGAACACAGAGGGCTAACATCCCAACTAATACTTTTTCATGAACCTAACTAAAACTCATGAGCTACTAGTCCTCACTGGTTCTCAAATACCCCTGCCTGCAACAATTTTTAATAAGGATATTGCCCCCCTGTTGACAGTTTATTATATCAGTTATGGAGAATGGCACAATTTTCTGTACAACTTTTGTTTCAACTTTTCTAGTTTTCATACTCCTGTAGCAAATTGCCTAGTATGGTGTGTTCATGTATTATGTGCTGGTTTTCCATCATTTCTTTTTAATATTGCTGACCCATATGAACCATCACAAGCACAGTTTTTGTTATTGAAAGCAGAAGGCGCTGGATGTGCCAATCCGCTTAACAAAACATTGAGAAATCGCAGTTTGACAGCTGTCATGCAGGCACTACAATGTTTTAATATATCACTATGTATATACACAGCAAGAATATCTTATATGATATAGCGTCTTTCTCTCTCAGTTGAACACCATATCCTGGGGATTTATTGTGACAGAGTGACTTTCCAGATTTCATGCATTTTAAATTACTTGCTTACTGACACCTAACTAAGACAAAGCTGATAGTCTTTATTGGGGGGGGGGGGGGGGGGTATTATTTTCTATCAAGCTCTATCTATTTTCCAATTCCCTTTAGGGAAGCTAGAAAATAGATAGAGCTAGA
This sequence comes from Polypterus bichir lapradei, assembly GCA_026402145.1. Taxonomy (NCBI): domain Eukaryota; kingdom Metazoa; phylum Chordata; class Cladistia; order Polypteriformes; family Polypteridae; genus Polypterus; species Polypterus bichir. The sequence goes on from JANRMT010062831.1 coordinate 29,401,315, forward strand.
TAGAAACTAACTGAACTGGGTGCCAATTGGAGACACTTGAAGAGTCCTGGGTAAACCATTGCACAAGTGGGGGAGGCTTCGGCGGCTTGGGATATTACCAATGATGTTAACCGTTACCTCCGATTATTTTCTATCCAGTATATCCATCCATTTTCCAACCCGCTGAATCCGAACACAGGGTCACGGGGGTCTGCTGGAGCTAATCCCAGCCAACACAGGGCAGGAACCAATCCCGGGCAGGGTGCCAACCCACCGCAGAAAACACACACTAGGGCCAATTTAGAATCGCCAATCCACCTAACCTGCATCTCTCTTGGACTGTGGGAGGAAACCGGATCGCCCGGTCTCCTAACTGCGAGGCAGCAGCGATACCACTGCGCCACCGTGCCACCTCTATCCAGTTTATGAACTGACTAAACTCCATTCTACGACCGCTGGAAGCTGGTGCTTATACCGGGACCTTGAGATAATGGCAAGAACTAATCCTGGATGGGTAACACCTGCGCATCGCAGAGAACACTCATGTACATACAAAGATTTAGATATACCAATAAACCTAAAACGCTGTTTGTGGAATATGGTAGGAGAAATTGCCGTCTCTACACTGATAACACGGGCCGAGATATAAACTAATTCTGCAGTCTGACCACAGCGTCAGAACTTAATGGTCAATATTGTCCAGCTTCCTTCCGGTCTGTTGGCTCTCTCTAGCAGAAAAGGGCATGTTGTCGGTGCCATGGATTTTACATCAAGCTGGCACACTGAGAAAGGCAGACCTCCGATTAAAAGCTGGCTGCCATCCCACTGACACGTTCGAAAAGAGCTCCTTTACTTCAACACTGACAAGCGGCCAGGCCCGAGCTGCTGCTACGTTGACCCTGGTGTCAAGGAGAGAAGATGCTTTGCACTCTCCTCGCCATTCCTGGCTATTCACTGCTTTGTTTAAAAGCGTCCTTTCCTTCTTTCGCCAAGATCTTTCCTTTTTTCTCTTTTATCCCGACGATCCTGCTGTCAGCGTAAGCCGCTTCATTTTTTTTGTCCCCTGCTGAAGCCTCATGCGTCTAACAAAGGCGTCCACGGCGCCTTAGTGAATGACAGTCATTCCTCTGGGGCCCACTAAAGCTTCAATATGTTAATTATTTACTTCATTATTCAAGCTCCATTAAGACTCTAAATGCTGGTCTCTCTGGTAGATTACATAAATCACACCGCACGCACACCAATCCGCGCGCTGGAGGTCATAATTGAAGCAAAGAATTAGCTTCGTGGGCAGAAAGGACGGACGGGCTGATAGGATCTGTGTCATTGAAACGCGATCACCTCCAGCGGAGCAGAACTCGGCGATGCCGCCTGCACATTTGCTGAGAGGACGTCTTTTAGGCGGTGTCGTCTGAAAGCCGCGGCAGGAATGCGAGAACAGCCGAGGCGACGTGAAGAAGAAGAATCCAAAGGCAAAAGCGGAACAGACCGCGACAGGAGCGTCAAGTCATATTTATATAAAAAAGAATCAGCTGCCATGCTGTAACTGTATTATGGCGATGATCAAGTTGGAATAAACAAAAAATGTATATTTATTACAAAATATAAAAAAAAACTGCGTCAAGTCATTCAGAAGCTGAAATTCAAATGTGCGCCACTCTTGGCATTCGCTCTTTCTCCGCATTTGTTCAGCGGCCTCGCTCAAACACCGAAAGCGGAATGAGGATGCGCCTTATCACTGCTGCTGTCAATCAATGACTTCTTCATAAAAAAGCAAACATGTCCTTTTTTTAACTAGGGATGGTTCCTGTTAACCATTTTACCGAGAGTAAACAAAAGCAGACAGGGAAAATGAATTGCTTTTTAATGTATTTTTGTTTAGTTAATAAACATTTTCAAGGTTTTAAGGTCTTGTAGGTATATACGAAGATGTAAAAAAGCGTTAGATATTCTACACAGGTAAAGAAAACAGGCATACATGGACTAGCAGGGCAATTGCTCTGTCAAGCTCTAAGTTGGGTCTCACTATGAAAGGTGCAGTATTAAAATCAAGGTTGATAGACTGACTAAACAGTAATTGCACAGAGCAGAAGGCTTTGGAAACAAATAGAAATCAGATGAATAAAGAGCTGTTAGTGGAAAAGTAGCACACAGTGACCCATTAGGAAAAGGGATATAGGAAAATATCCATGCCAATCCAGTTATATAGGATATTGACTCCCCTAGAATGGAAGGTCTCGTCCTACACGAAAATCATTTTAAAGAGAGGGTTGGCAGCCTGACTAGGGAGAAATTCTCCATCAGTTATGCAGGACAGAAAATCCAATAGGCACATGACTCTCTATCCAGTAAAGACAGAGGCTATAAGAATGGCAAAAAGAAGTAAAAGATCTATAATAAAAGCTTGGGTTGCTTCTGGAAAAGGTGTTGATGACAGGGTGCACTTACCCAGTGATCTTTGTGTGGATCCCAGTGACCCAGTGTAGTGACAGGGACACTGTGCTAAAAAAAAAAAAAATGGTGCCATCCTTTGGATGAGATGTACGCAGAGGTCTTGACTCTTTGTGCTCTTAAAAGATCCTTGGGCAAATTTCAAAAATAAGAGGGTGTTCCCCAATGTCCTGCCTAAGCTGCCCATCATGGCCTCATCTTCTGGCCCAATAATCATTTAATCTCTAACTGGCTCTCTCTCAACCCTTTACCACCTAATAGCTAATATGTAGTGAGTGTACTAGCACAAGAATGGCTGCTGTCACATCATCCAAGTAGATTCTGCACATTGGTTGTGTTTGAAATATTTCCCCACTATCTATGTAAAGTACTTTGAGCACCTAGAAAAGTGCTGTATAATTATTGTTATTTTTTATTACTGTATTATATTCAAATCCAATGAATCCAGACCAGGACATTGTGGCCAGAGGTGCTCCTGCCAGTATGTATTTTAAGCTTGGTCTTTTGTACTTCATTGTTTTTTTTTTTTTTTTAATTTACATTGCTGTTTTGCAAAATACTTTCACCATATATAAATAATGATTGCATATCATTGTAAACCCCAGGGACTGGGTCCAGACATCACTAACGCCCAGTCTCTGTCTAATTAATGAGTAACACCACCCCCACCATTTAAACTTTGCCTTTGTCCTCAACCCTTCAAAGACAGCAGAGCAGACCAAGTCTGAAGCTCAAAACTCAATTACTTAGCTTGCCCCACCCACCTCTTTGTGCTGCCATGCACGCCTTTTACTGCCATGCTTAGATAGATTTTTAAATGGGGAAATTTAAATAAATTACCTCAACACAGTGTTCACAGAAGGAAATTCCACATTATTACCTTGTCTTATGAAAGATCCATCTGTCAAAATGGCATTGCCCAAATCAAGAGCGCTCCTAATCCTTCACAAAGCTTGTTTAGTGTGCTGCCTTCAATTTTCCTCCCTCTTTTTCCAGCTCATGTGAAATGTTACAACAAAGAGAACCGATGGATGGACTATTTCATCTAGACAAGTTCAAAACCTCAGAAGCTAAACTCATCTAACATGAAACCAACCACTCACACCTCAATAAAATTGCCAAAGTCCGTCCCAAAAACCTTAGCTATTTAGATTCAGAGGTCATTGGCATAGATGTGTGAAACACTGCCACATGTCTCTGGATCACTCTCTGTGTGGATGTTCTCCCTATGTTGGAATGGGTACTCACATTTTCTTTCCACATCTCAAATCCCAAAGACACATTTATTACATTAATTGGAAACTCTAAATTGGAAATAATGGGAGCATTTGTGACCCTGAGTGAGACACTACACTAGGGTTTACTCTGATTCTTGAAATTTCAAATGCCTATAAAAAGTTTTACAGTTATTGTTATACTTTTCTAAGTAAGGATGGTTAGTCAGTCATTTTCTAACTCAATTTGGAGCCTATCCCAACTAGCACAGGGCACAAGGCAGGGACAAACCCTGGACAGGGCCCCAGTCTATCATGGGGCAGATACAACCACACAATAGGGCTAATTTAGTATCACCAATCCACCTAACCTGAAAGAGTTTGGACATTGGATAAGGAACCAGAACATCCAGTGGAAACCAATCCAGATAAAGGGTTACCATGCAAACTTCACACATGGAGGACCCAGGATACAAACCCAGGTATCCTTACTGTGAGACAGCAGCGCTACCACTGCGCCACCATGCTACCCAAACAAAGCTAGTATATAAAATAAAGTTTTCCTATATGTTTCTAACATGTTTGTTACTTTAAATTTAACCTTCTAGTAATACCCTGCATCCGATGGCAGTAAGGAATACAGACATTTTATAAGCTTCCTTCATTTTTGTATGTTTGTAGTTTTATCTTTTGGAAACATTCAAATTCATCCAAAAACTGAAGAGTTACAGGTGTTGGAGGAAGGATCTTCTGAATACACAGTTTAGGTAAAAGACAAAAGTAATAGATTCATGATGGAATAAATAGTTTGATCAGGTACTCATTTTGGGGGTGAGCAGGCTGTGCTGAATGATTTGACTAAAGAGATGCAGCAAATGACTTGAGAGCCTCAGTCACTCAACAGTAGGCCCTTAGTGAGTCTATGCTCCTAGAAAAAAAATCAACTAATGGGAATCTTTGCTTTATATATATATCATTCAAGTTTAATTTAACTTAATATGGTAACGTTTGCTGGTATTATGTATTTGTGGTTAAATCTTTTAACTGTCACATTAAAACAATTAATTGATGTTGAAACAAAGACAAAGCCATCAGATTATTTTCTTTTGAACAGAAGCATAATCCATTTTGGGAATGTTTATTATTATTCACATGCTAATCATAATCAAAATTTAGTTTTTATACTCAAAACATGGAATACTCATATTCACTATACACAGTTGCATTAAGCTGATTTAACATGCTAAATAAAACATGTTTTATTTAGTGACTGTCCTGTATTTGTATAAAGTATAAGGTTTACCATGAAGGACCAGCCCTTTTGTTGCATTGTGGTCCTAGAGATCCCCCCATCTTTTTACAGGTGGAAAGACTGCCAAAGATTTTGTTTTGTTGTGGAAGCTGAATTATGTTACTTTTTGATACCCTGGCAAACTTGTCACCTACATTACATCACAAAAGCATCTTTTTTTTCATTTCCAATACAATATGACCATTAACTGTAGGATTATACAGATGGAAACGAAAATAAATCATGTTTACCCTGGGATACCCACTCACTGGAAGCCACCAAAGACGCATGGTGTCTCATGTGCTGTGTGAAAGACACTCTCTGGGTCACCAGAAGCGGCCTCGTACTCAGAAAAGAAAGGATCATGATCCAAGAGTGCTGCAGATACATCAGCAGCCTTCTCAGAGACTACTCTATCCTGGACACTGAAGAATCCAAACCATGCAGACCCTAATGGAGAAGAGCCCCCAACCCTGACATATGTAGGCAAAGGACTCACCTGTTTCACCAACAGGATTGGAACCACTGTGTAATTTTTTTGTACCACCTTCAAGTCCCCTCTTTGAGGTTAAGCCTTCAAAGTCTAGGACCCAGTCAGGATTAAAATAGGTTGTGGAATGTAATAGATTGTGTTTATGTATACAGTATATATATCCTAAATATATGTGAATTAACTATATTTTACAAAAAAGAAAACACTTAGGTTTTCACAGAACAGACGCATGTTTTATTGTTTGTGTTGATAAAATGTGTATGCTATTTCTAATGGATCAGTGTGAATATTTGAACATATTCAGTTTTTGAAAATAACCATGGTCGATATATTTGAGTAAACTATACAATATACACTGCACAACAACCAAACTTGGACTAATGCTCATTTATGTGTAGAACTGCAACAAAAACTATCTTACAAATTAGTTATACTAGTTACATGGAACCTGTTCACATAACTTGATTAAGTAATTCTAACATTTTATTTTTGCAGTGTGGAGGTGCTTTTGGTGCAGAATCAATCTAAAGTAATATATCATAAGACTGACTGCTGAAGCAAGTCTGAGCTGGAGAGGCCTAACAATGGTGAATACCATGGGTTTTAGACGCAATGTTGCAAAAATTCTTTCCTTACCATTCTTTACACCTGCTTAAATTACTTCAAGGTCATCACAGTCCTGAGTGACAGACAAGACACCAACTAATTGCAATGCTAACTCTTACATGGGGCCAGTTTAGGTAACCCAATCAAGAACATTTTTGGAGTTGTAGGAAAGAAGCCAGACTACTCATAGGATAACCCATAAAGAAATGAGAAAAGCATGCAGATTTCAAACAGGCAATGATCAGGTGCAGGATTCAAATTCAGGAAGTTGAATCTGTGAAGGAGCAATGCTAACCTTTGCACTACTTTGTCACCCTGCAAGAATTATTATTGGCATCAAATAAAGATGATTGTATTATTTCCTGGTTAGCTTTGCTTGAGCAAGTGTTGTCTGGAGTGAAGAGTTCCCCTGTTGATATGTGTTTGCTGCCTTTTTAAATTAAATTAAAAGCTGATTTTCATGCATCTAAGATGGTAGCAGCTTCATCACAATAGCTGTTAAGTGTTTGTCAGATAAGATTAAAGACAAACTGGCTTGTCCATGAGCTGGAGAATGATTTAAATATTTAGAACACAACTAGACAGCAGGGTACCGGAGCAATACAAGGAAACCTGTGAAAGGGGACATTTTTAAAACACATTGGTTGATCATTTGTCAGATGGTTTAACAGGATGATTTAACAAATATGCTACCTCATTTAAAAATATAAAAATGCTATAGTACTGCAAATTTAAGAAGCTAGAAGAAAAATGAGTTTTTAAAAAAAAAAAATACTAAACTATGTAAAAGTGATAGGCACGCTTAATTATTAATATAAACTTTGGCTTTAATGTTTATTTTTTGCTTTCACCATTATTGGGTCAGTAATAAAGAGCAAATGTAGTTACATTCTTTTTCCAAAAAGAATAAACACATTTTACAGATACATTTTAGAATTTCATGAAAAAATGTAACATAGTAAGTGGCAAAGGACTTTTCCAATAAAATCTTGATTACTTTGTTGGTGTAAAGGGCAGTGCATGATTAAACTACGATAACAAGCAGTTGCAAATGATCAATGACATAATGAATTAATTGAACAAAACTAATTCACTGAAACAGAAACTGTTGTGAAGAAATGTTCGAATCAGGTGAAAAAAGAACCAAAGTAAAAAGTGAGGGTGTGGCAGATTGACAGTTTAACCTTCAAATCATCAAATCTACCCATGGCAAGAATGATTATAGCAACAGAACACAAGTTAGCAGGGTCACTCCCAAGCAGAAGTTTCATGGCACACAGGAATTTCAAGATATATACTGCATCTTCTATCCCAGACAGACACACATATATGCAGACACCTCTGCCCCACTTGCTATCACTCAGATAAATGGGAGAATCCATCCCCTTGTGGTCACATTCCTCCAACACATAAACTATCTTAAGTATATTTTCACACATCTCCCATCAATTTATATCAAACATTCAAACAGAAAACAGCCAAAACATTAAAGCGACTAAATTAAATTCCTATTTCTGACCGTCTCCACAACTGTTCTTCCCCTTTTTCTGCTTTGCTACTCCTGTACATGTGTACTCAGCTACTTGTCGGCTTTTTGGAAACAATATGAGATACACGCACGAAAGCTGAAAAACTAGCTACCACAAGGCCCTGTAAAAACACAATGTCTGCTGAAGGAGAGAAAACCAAGGAGCAGAAAAGCAAAATACACTTCTCCGAAGTTTACAAACAGGTATACATGCTTGAAATAAACCTTAAACGAAACCCTAAGCAAGTTCTGTCTCTATTAGAAGTATTTATGCAATACACTTTTTCACGGTGTGCCGTTTAACCTATAGTAATAATAGACATATGGGTTTGGATATTTTATATGAGTTTTTATTTTCAGAACGAGTGTGCCAGTGCCTTTTGTCCCTTCGGAGACAAGCATCCTCCAATAACCCTAACCATGTTAACGGATGCTGCCAACAAAGGAACTGGTCCACTACCATCACAGACATGTCTCTACTCTTCTCTCTTTTATAAAGCATTTTGTTATTTTTGTTGTCCTTTTAAAGCTTGTAAAGCTTCCTATTTTGGGAGCTACTTACGCCAGCAGGTAGTAGTTAGAGGAATAGCTGGATTGGGCGAGCCTCTGCTGGGCAGAGCAAAGAAGGTCCTAGCCTGCTTTTGTGGCTTATTTTGGAGGTCTCACATTTCTGTGACTCCACTTTGCAACAGTGGGTGAAACTCCTAATTAGACACTGATTGCTTTATTGTGTCAAAATAATATTATGTTCAAGTTTTAAAAAGTGTTACCACATCCTGGCATTTAGGAGTCCCACATGTGTTAAACTGTCAGGAAAAGAGTGCTGAATGTACACTAGAATATCTGACCTGCTCAACACTGGGATGTTTGATTTATGGCCCTCTGTAACCTGCCACCTGAAACCTTCCAGAGCGTCCTGTCCACTGTATTCATCTTGTCAAATTACATTGGAATTTCCTTTCTGAGCCTTGTTTTGTTGTATGTTTAATGTTTATTTAATGCAAGCCAGGTAAGAAATTCCAGTTAGTGTCATTATTAGCTTTTTTTTTTTTTTTTTTTTGAGGTGGTATTTAAGATGGAACTACCTTTCCATGGTGTACGTCCAAAAACTGAACCTGCCATTCATGAAGTTATTCAGTCCCAGCTGGACACAAGAACCATTGTCTGTATTGGTTCTATGAAGTTGGTTGACTTTAAAATATTTTTATTCTGCCAAGGGTGTGAGAAAGGCAGGACAAAGTGGCAAAAGTTTGTAAACAGGACTGGGTGATGAGAGAGGAAACAAAAGTCTGAAATAGGCTGACTACAAAACCAGAAGAAATACAAAAAAAAAAAAAGTCCAATACACCAACCAGAAACATTGCTGAGAAAAACTGGCTAAAGTTCAGAAGCCAATAAACCTTCAGTAACCTCTCTAAGTACCACAAACGTAGTTCATTATTTATACATTTGTAGTCTTGTATAGGCAGTAAATGATCATTCAGGATGTCACTTGATCTCCAAGTTACGTGACCAGCAACAGGCATAGCAGCCACAAATATGGCCATGACCATCCAGAAATACACAGTGGTGGCAATCATCCCAAAATGGCAACACAAAATGATGCTGTTATAAGGTCATGAAAATGACAATAAAAATATCAGCATAAGGAAAAACAAAATGAAAGTGCAAAATAATGGTAGAAATAAAATTAGAAGGCTGCAAAACTAATATTGATGACAATTTGCTGCCGAAGTCATTGATCTTGGATCCTGATCTCCTTCCTGTCACGATGGCTTTTGCAAGCACAGGACTCAGTACTACAGCAAAACACATCAGACTGGCATCATCTTTTCATTTCTTCTTGTCTCTAATATCATGTAACTGCCACACAATTAACACAAGTACTGATGTGGTGTGGACAAGGGCAAACAGACAGTTAGAGGTGGACTTCAGACTGCACCCTGATAAGGCCTTTCTTCTGTTACAGCTTCTATCACTTTTTTGACCTGTGCATCCTTCTGCATTCTGTTTGGATTTCTTTCTTTTCATGGTAAGCAATTATTTTTTTCTCTGCATTAACCTATTTGACCTGCATGCCTTCATGCTTTCTAAGTTATGTTGAACACTTACTGTTTGCACTGGCTGCTAAAGTTTTTTATCACTCTAAGCTGTTCTTTTGCTATTTAATGCCATCTAACAGTAATTATTCCTTTTTCCAACATTAGCTTGGACCAGCAATCAACAGTTTCTCCCTCGCTCTAAGGATATACAAAAATAATGATTCTTATAATTTTGTTAGAGTTTTCAAAAATGATGTCTTACTATACACTTAAATAATTTCCTAACATTGCATACTTTCTTCTGGAATTATGTTGATCAACTATTATTCATTATTTAGGCATTATGCAATCAATTCATCAAAACTTCAATAATACATTTTCAGTACCTTTACGTTGTCCCTTTAGTGCAGCCTTTCCCAACCTGTGTGCCATGGTAGCATTGCAGGTGGACTGCAAAACACCACCCCACCTTCTCCTCCAAACACTCCACTGATCACAGCAGCAACAATGCAAGTGGATTATGGCTGATCCAGGATGACCTCCTCAAACTCTGTTCTGAGGATCATGCTGTCAGCTCACCAAGGAGGAAAGGCATTGACTCTTGCCTTTGATCCAGCTAATGCTCTGACGTTTCGATGATCATGCTGGGACCACTTTGATGATCACATTTGATTCACCATGATGGACCAGGCCATTTCCTCACGCTAAATTCAGAGGGGAACCTAACCTTATGGGTCATTAACACACTGGCATGTAAAAAAGTGGGCCATGACACCACAAAGTTTTTGAAACACTACTTTAGGGCCTCCACATGTTGTACACAAGAGTAATTGTCCATTCCACAGAGAAAACATAGTGATTTTTTGTTATAATGACCAGTAAATGTTTGCCACACTTCATCTATGTAAGTGCCATTCCATTCATTTTGAGTCTGGGTACTCCAGCTGATCCCATATTTTGTTCTAAAAGCTTGTTTTTATGTACATTGTCTTTTTCACTTGTAACTCTTTTCATTCTGAGCCTAAACCGTTTCCTTTTAATTTGACATGTTGACTTAACCCGTACACCTCGTTCCTCAGTATTATACAAAGAACAACTTATTGAATGCACTCTTAACTATTTACAGGAGACATCTGGTTTCTAAATGCACCATTCAGAACTGGGGAACATCCACAAGCTGGCTGTTCACAAGGTGGCTGATTACAATCTACAGAGCTCTCGGTGTTTCTTGGCATCAGTGTCCTTCTATCAAGTAATATCTAAGCTGCTTAATTTTGACAATATTAAAGGCAGAAACACTTGTCTCCAATAGTTTTGGGTAAAACCAAAATTCTTGAGCATAACTGAAGGCAACAGAAAATTAAAAAGCTCTGTGTGGCCATCTCACAACAAGATTCTTCATTGGGCATGCAACACAGTAATTTTCAGTGGGCAAATAACAACATGAAAAGGTTTACTTCAGTTTGTGAAATTCAGACTTCCCTGTTCTGTGACCAACATGCCAGGTGCACAGTGTGTACTCTGCTGGCACACAGACAGTGAGAATGTATATGTCCAACATTTCTATATGAAATTTTGGAGTGATTGCAGTGGGTTGGCGCCCTGCCCGGGGTTTGTTTCCTGCCTTGCGCCCGGTGTTGGCTGGGATTGGCTCCAGCAGACCCCTGTGACCCTGTAGATGGGATATAGCGGGTTGGATAATGGATGGATGGATGGATTTTGGAGTGATCAAACAGGTTTTAGACATATATTGTCACACACATGTGTTTAGGGGACATCTTCAGGGATCTCAGAAAGTAAATGATACCAGCCCAAGCAAAAAGGATAAGTTGTCATTGATCACCTCTCCTTTTTCTCATACAGTTCCAAGGCTCATTCATCTGAAGACCTCTGATCCTGTTTCACCTCACTATGAAGCCCCATCTCCTCCAATCACCCACATATAAATCTCAGGTCCTCAGGAAGTCCATTTTCAGTTTTGAATCAGTCTTTGAAGATGTCAGAGAACTCTCGATGAGCTACTGCATTCTTAAACCTTTTTAGCACTGTTGTGTGTTGTTCATAGTTTCCATTTGCCATTTAACAGAGATACTGGCTGATTCTTGTTGAACAACATTTTTTCCTTTGTATACCGTAATATATATAGTATTTTTATATATATGTTAAGTGACAGCTTAAACAAAGTAGATGAAACATATAAATGCAGAAAAAATAAGCTTTAAGAAGCAGTAATATGCCAAGGTCAAAATCTAAGTATATAGTATCTAAAATCCAGAAGTACAAAACTAATTTACTTTCATGAAACATTATTTATCCCTGATTATTTTACTTTATAATAAGAATTTACCCTTAAGATGTCTATCACTGTTTACACAAAAAGTGCTAACATTATCAGTCTTTTTTGAGCTTCTCACTTGTGTATGCCTCTGCTACATGCCATTTGGTATGGGATTTGTAAAGGGAGTATTAATGTTTGTGATGTTCGATTTATTAGAATGACAAACGCAATACATTTATTATAAAAATGTTTGTAATGCAACATCTTCTGAAATGACAGACAGAGATACCGCAACCAGATAGACACACACCTAGACACATATCTTGTTACAACCCCAATTCCAATGAAGTTGGGACGTTGTGTAAAACGTAAATAAAAACAGAATACAATGATTTGCAAATCCTTTTCAACCTATATTCAATTGAATACACTACGAAGACAAAATAGCTAATGTTCAAACTGATAAACTTTATTGTTGTTTTGCAAATCACTCATTTTGAATTTGATGCCTGCAACACGTTCCAAAAAAGCTGGGACAGGGGCAGCAAAAGACTGGGAAAGATGAGGAATGTTCAAAAAACACCTGTTTTCAACATTCCACAGGTGAACAGGTTAATTTGAAACAGGTGTTTGTCATGATTGGGTATAAAAGGAGCATCCCCAAAAGGCTCAGTCGTTTACATGCAAGGATGGGATGAGGTTCACCACTTTGTGAACAACTGCGTGGGCAAATAGTCCAGCAGTTTAAGAACGTTTCTCAATGTACAATTGCAAGGAGTCTAGGGATTTCATCATCTACTGTCCGTAATATCATCAAAAGATTCAGAGAATCTGGAGAAATCTCTGCATGTAAGCGGCAAGGCTGAATACCAACACTGGATGCCTGTGACCTTTGATCCCTCAGGTGGCACTGCATTAAAAACTGATATCATTCTGTAAAGAATATTACCACCTGGGCTCAGGAATACTTCAGAAAACCATTGTCAGTTAACACAGTTCGTCACTACATCTACAAGTGCAAGTTAAAACTCTACCATGCAAAGCGAAAGCCATATATCAACAACACCCAGAAACGCCGCCGGCTTCTCTGGGCCCGAGCTCGTCTGAGATAGACTGACGCAAAGTGGAAAAGTGTGCTGTGATCTGACGAGTCCACATTTCAAATTTTGTTGGAAATCATGGACGTCGTGTCCTCCGGGCCAAAGAGGAAAAGGACCATCTGGATTGTTATCAGTGTAAAGTTCAAAAGCCAGCATCTGTGATGGTATGGGGGTGTGTTAGTGCCCATGGCACGGGTAACTTGCACATCTGTAAAGGCACCATTAATGCTGAAAGGTACATACAGGTTTTGGAGCAACATATGCTGCCATCCAAGCAACGTCTTTTTCAGGGACGTCCCTGCTTATTTCAGCAGGACAATGCGAAGCCACATTCTGCATGTGTTACAACAGTGTGGCTTCGTAGTAAAAGAGTGCGGGTACTAGACTGGCCTGCCTGCAGTCCAGACCTGTCTCCCATTGAAAATGTGTGGCACATTATGAAGCGCAAAATACGACAACGGAGACCCTGGACCGTTGAGCAATTGAAGGTGTACATCAAGCAAAAATGGGAAAGAATTCCACCTACACAGCTTCAACAATTAGTGTCCTCAGTTCCCAAATGCTTATTGAATGTTGTTAAAAGGAAAGGTGATATAACGCAGTGGTAAACATGCCCTTGTCCCAGCTTTTTTGGAACGTGTTGCAGGCATCAAATTCAAAATGAGTGAAGATTTGCAAAACAACAATAAAGTTTATCAGTTTGAACATTCAATATCTTGTCTTTGTAGTGTATTCAATTGAATATAGGTTGAAAAGGATTTGCAAATCATTGTATTCCGTATTTTTATTACGATTTACACAACGTCCCAACTTCATTGGAATTGGGGTTTTATTAAGGTGCATGTATTCAGATTCCTTGTCCTCATTCTTTTTGCAGAGAAATGTCTGGAGTTTGTATTTCCCTTCTGTATCTTAAATTAAGTTTTGATGCTAAAGGCTGTAGCCCTCTGTTACACAGGCTTGAGAATTTAATTTCACTGTCATGCACTTGTTTGAGACCCTGTTCAAGGCTAATTACTGCTTTACTTGTGATAATTCTGTGATAAGCATCAGCTTCCACGACCCTAAATTGACTGAATGAGCTTGATAATGAATAGGTGAGATATTACAGTAGTAAATGTGTAAATAACACTAAGCTTGCAAATGGGAACTACACTATATTAAAAAATAACTTCAAAAACAAATTTAGATTGAAAATACTTCAAACTAAGAGTTCAAGATTGGACCGTAAACTTTGGAAAGAGTATAGATTTTTGGGGTCTGATAACCGGCTCAGATATGAAAGACATGTCAATTCAGGTGTTGGACCTAGAAACTGACAGGGTCGTGTTTCATTGAATGGAAAACAATACCAATTCTGTTAAACATAAATCTCCCATAACTAAGTAAAAAATACAACTGAAAAAGGTAATTGTGTTCTGGGGTAATCTTTTCATAAAGTTGTAGATGAGAAAAGGTCAAATATTATCATGTAAAGAATTTGAAAATTTACAGCCGCTACAGAACTTACCAAAATGTGACATAAAATAACAAAACATTTTCTAATCTACTTAATCCAATTTAGGTTTACTGTAGTTCAAAGCCTTTCTGATAACATCAGCATCCAACCAGTCCATCACAGAATACATCAATAAAAGGGCAATTCAGACTCACCAGTTAAACTTACACCACATGTCTTTCGGTTGCTGACATAAAACTGGACTACCCAAAGTAAAACTTATGAAAACAATTTGCAAATTTGATACATATAAAGACCGGGCATGGAAATTGAACATAAGACTTTGCATATATACCTCAACACAGCTAACAAATGTGCCAATGTCTAACCCATTACCAAGATGATTATTCAATTAATTACTTATTGGTTCACACTTAATCAAAGTTCATTTGTATGCCTGGTCAATCATAGGAACATGTTCAATTGTCAAATGTGTTTAAGAAAATGGTTTGTATTTTGTTATAGCCCTTTTCATCTCAAGTCAGTGCTGAGCCTTCCATTGTGCAAAAGAATGTTTCCTTTTGTCTGCATGTTGAGTACAGGGCACAAAAATGCATATATATATATATATATATATATATATATATATATATATATATATAGTGCATTGAAGTAACAACAACAACAACAACATTTATTTATATAGCACATTTTCATACAAACAGTACCTCAAAGTGCTTTACATAATAAAGAATAGAAAAATAAAAGACACAGTAAGAAAACAAAATAAATCAGCATTAATTAACATCGAATAAGAGTAAGGTCCAATGGCCAGGGGGGACAGAAAAAACAAAATAAAAACTCCAGACGGCTGGAGAAAAAAAAATAAAATCTGTAGGGATTCCAGACCATGAGACCGCCCAGTCCCCTCTGGGCATTCTACCTAACATAAATGAAACAGTCCTCTTTGGATTTAGGGTTCTCACGGAAAGGCTTGATGATGATGGTCATGTAGAATTCTGCCTTTTAATCCATCCATCATTGTTGGAGCATCATGAAGCTTTGAGTAGGTGGAGGTGGTGCAGGCCACCACCACAAAGAAACCGGAAAAAGAAACAGAAAAGAGAGTAGGGGTCAGTACGGATTGTAGAGCTACCCTGAATAGTTATTATGAGGAAATTGAACATATAGAGTATCAGGATTAAGTTAAATGAAGTTAAATTGAAGTTATAGAAAGGCCATGTTAAAGTAATATGTTTTCAGCAGTGTTTTAAAGTGCTCCACTGTACTAGCCTGGCGAATTCCTATTGGCAGGCTATTCCAGATTTTAGGTGCATAGCAGCAGAAGGCCGCCTCACCACTTCTTTTAAGTTTTGTTCTTGGAATTCTAAGGAGATACTCATAATCTTTCAGGCTAACGTAGATAAGGCTTTGTCTAAACTCCATCATGTGCTTAGTGAACATCTAATCAAGCACCTGGATGCATTGTTTATATTGGCAGGGGACTTTAAAAAAAGCTAACCTCAGACAAGTCATGCCAAACTTTCACTGGCATGTCACATTTCCAGCCAGAGAGGGAAACACACTGGACCAATGTAACACTCAGTTCAAGTCAGGCTACAAAGTGCTTTCACAACCGACTTTTTGCAAGTTGGACCATGCTGCCATTTTCCTTCTCCCCAAGTATAAACAGCACATCATGAGAGAGATTCCAATGATGAGAGAACAAACACTGGTCAGCCCAATCAGAAGCCATGCTGCAGGACATGCTTGAAAACAAGGACTGGGGTGCACTCTGGTCAACGAATTTGTAGATGTAGCAGTCGGTTTTGTACTATGTTAGCAGAGTCCATTGTTCCAATAAAAACAATCAGGTGTTTTCCCAATCAGAAGTCATTGGTGGAAAAAAACATCCAGGATATCACAGCTTACAATGTGGGAATGTGGACAGGAAACTATAGTAAGGTAGCCTGCTACTCTCTAAGGAAGGTTATGAAGAAGGCAAAGAGGTGGTACAAGGAGAAAGTGGAATCTAACTTTCATCTTGGGGTTTGCAGATGAGTGGGGCTGGATCTACAGATCATTATGGATGTTTACAGCTAAATCCACTGTGCGTGTTGATTCATCTATGGTTGACAACCTGAACACTTTCTATGTGCAGTTTGACACTAACAGGGCTAGTATTAACTTGCTGGTTATTGAGGATAAAAGAGCTAGTACTATTACTGCTCAGAAGAGTGGAGGTGCGATCTCTGTTTCAGATCGCGATGTCCTTTGTGCACTGAGGCATGTGAACTACAGGAAAGCATCATGTCCTGATGAAATCTCTGGGTGCATTCTTAAATCATGTGACAATCAGCTAGATGGAGTGTTTACATTCATCCTCAATGACTCTTTCGCCCAATCTGTGGTTCCTACCTGTTTTAAAAAATCTGTTATTTTATCCATACCCAAGAACAAGAAACCCACTTGCCTTAATGATTATTGATCTGTAGCACTCATGTTACTTGTCATGAAGTGCTTCAAGTAGATTATTAAATACTCCATCTGGTCCTTCATTACAAGAGACTTTGATCCACTCCAGTTTGAGTACTATACAAACAGGTCTACATATGACGCCATCTCGCATTTTCTACACACCTCTTTGTCCCAAGTATACAGCAACAAGGGGAATTACGTAAGATTTTTTTTATAAACTACAGCTTGGCCTTTAACACCATTGTTCCCCACTTATTTGCCATAAGGGTTAAAGATGTAGGACTGAATATCCCCCTGTGTGGCTAGGGGCTGGATTTTGCAATGGACATACCTCAGGTGGTAAGAGTAGGTAACTGCTTCTCTAACACTATCAATGCCGACACTTGAGTTCCACAAGGTTGTGTACCGAGTCCTCTGTTGTACTCCCTTTACACACACAATTGTGTGGCCAAGCACAGCTCCAACACCATTATTAAGTGTGATGACACAGTGGTCTTAGGTTTTATTTCCAGCCACGACGATGAGGTATATCTGAATGAGGCAGAAAACCTGGCAGTATTGTGCCAGGCTCATAACCTCTCACTGATGAGTTATGAGGAAAGATTAAAAGAGCTGAGCCTTTTCAGTTTAAGCAAAAGAAGATTAAAAGGGGACATGACGGAAGTGTTTATAATTATAAAGGGAATTAGTCCAGTGGATTGAGATCTGTTACTTTAAAGTTACTTCAACAAGAACACAGGGACATAGTTAGAAATGTGTTAAGGGTAAATTTCACACAAACATTAGGAAGTTTTTCTTCACACCGAGTACCATAGACTCACGGAATAAGCTACCAAGTAGTGTGGTAGACAGTAGGACTTTAGGTGTTTTCAAAACTAGACTTGATGGAGTTCTCCTGTGGCTGAATTTGCTAAGACAGTGGCTTTCCACACTATTTGTGGGGACTGGACCGGAGTTTGACCTCCTATGTACTGTGAGGAAAGAACTGTCTGAGTGAAGAGAATCTGGTTGCGGATTTAGATCAGTAACCTGGTAACAGCCATTATTAAAAGGAAAAATGATAACAATAAAGTTTGGTAAAGTGGTGGCGTAAAGTTTAATGAAGTATGGCAAAACAGTTGATCAAATTTTATTCATGAGAGCAGTAACTGTTTAGTGCAAACAGTTAAAGAAATTAAAATATAAGTACCACACAATGTTAAAAGCAAAATAGTATAACCACAGCAGTCCATACACAAGTCATCAGGAAGTCATCTTTCAGATGTCTGAAGAGATGCATTTTCAATTTTTCTGAAATTAGAAATGCAATCAGGAGTGCAAATTATGTTTAGCAGACTGATCCATCATTGTCGGGTCATGACTAAAAAAGATGATGCTGGAGGAGATCTATTGATCGAGAAACAGAAAAGTAATAAAGAGTTATGTCATCAGTATTACATCCATCCATCTACCCTCTCAACTGCTAACTGTAATTTAAGATGGTTGGAGGTACAGCCTATGCTGGCAGAAGAGCAAGACAGAAACCAAGCCTAGATGGAGCACCAGACCATCCAAGTGAATGCCCATGCTCACACCTATACTCTGTAGTAAACTGACAAGCTACCTAACTTGTGCATCTTTAGAATGTCAAGGGAAAACCGGAGTACCTAGAGGAATAATTACTAAAACACAGAGAAAGATACAAACTTCACACAGATGATGCCAATGCTGTGGTTTGCAGCCAATGTTTTGGGGCTGTAAGACAGCTGGACGAACAAAAGGGTATAATTACCAAGTGTACAGTCAAAAGTGTCCAATAATGCACTGTTTTGCCACACATGTTATGATCTTAGCTCTTTGCTGTCAGGAGCACTGGCATGTGCCACTGCAGATGATTCAAAATGCAACATCTTATATATCTTGTGTTCAGTTAGATGAGGCTGGTAAATCTCACTCCTCTCTTCAGATCACTACATTGGCTCCCTGTATAGGCACATGTTAAGTTTAAATCCTCGATGCTTGCCTACAGAGTAGTAAGTGGGTCAGCACTTATATAAATGGAGACACTTATGAAGTCCTATACTCCTTGTCAACCACTCAGGGTTACTTATAAATGGTGTCTAGACATGCCACCTCTATATGCTGTAAAGTATCAGTCCAGACTCTTGTCAATGTGTAGCTCCTAGCTGGTGGAACAAACTGCCCACCTCTGGAATTCTCATTCCCTTTATGTGTTTACGAAGCGTTTGGTGAATATTCGTCTAACTATTTTGCAACCTAGGAATTGAACTCGCTTGTATTTTGTTCTGCGTGGTTTGCTTGTCTTGATCAATTTTATAACCTCGCACTGTAACACTTATTCCTAAACAGTCCCCCTGGCAGTCATTACTTGATTATCTTGACCTCTTTTGTAATTCACTTTGGATAAACGTGTCTGCTAAGCAAATATATGTAAATGTAAATGCAAATTGCTGTCATGTCACGCCATTTGTTTTTTTTCTCTCCATTCAGTAGAAAACATAAATTTGGAATAAGAATAACTCAAAACTTTAAAAATGTTAGCAGGAAGACAGTGTGGTGTCCAGATTTAAAATAGGAGCACCGTGAACCTTGTGCCTCCATCATTCTATTATGAGAAGTTTTGGCAAGTTGCAAGACGTGCAAAACCCTGATTCATTTATTAGTGAGGAATCCTAAATAAAATCATAGGAAGTGTTAAACAGTAGATTTGCCACTTGTTTGTTTTATTATTTTTTTAGCAGTAATCTTTTCATTTATACATCCACAGCTTTACCTCTATGATTGATGCTACTTTTTACACATTATTTTATATTTTTTTACAAGAACATCATTATGTATGATAACAGAATTATTAATATCTTCTTTAATAATTGCCTTTTTGACATATACTATTCATTTAAACATATTATACAAATCATTTTTTTTACCAGGGCAGATATCGGAGCCTTTTTCAGAGAGGTTGACTGACTTTCTCCGGGTCCTACAGTGATCAACTGGTGGGCTTTCAACCCGAAGCCTTGTAGCCTCTTTGAAAGCTTTCCATGCCTGCATCACTGTGTTATCGTTTCAGTCAGATTTTGGATCTGCTAAAGCGTCTCTGCCACTAATCGGCTTCCTCCATACAAGGAGATGGAGAGCAGCTCTGAAGAGGCGGCAGTGCTTCTGGGGGATGCAAGTATCTTCAGTAATACACAGTAACATAATAGCAAATTCCTCTCGCATCTGCACCGTCTCGGTAAATCTCAGAAGGCTGCGCGGCACAGCTGTCAGGGGCTCATATTGAGGATATTGATCTTGTCATCTGTTGAATTCCCAAATCCTGAACACTTTGGCTGTGTCAACATTTTCTCAGCAGGTGTTTTGCAGACTGTTTGTACTCAATATTCTAGCAAACAATAAAGCGGCTCCAAGATGATATTTTGAGAGATCCACCCCCTCTGTTTAGTCGAAAGTAGAGGGAAGCATCTTGAACCTGTGGAATTAAACAGCTACCTGGGATTCTACTGCAAAGGCCTCTTGTCAAGCATTTTCTCTTTATGAACATAAGCCTGAATTGACTCAATCAGTCCTCCATGACCTTTAACACCATGATTATTGAAGGTGACTGTGCAAAATAAAAAGAAAATCATTGTTTTTCTCTTTCTAGTCTATTGGCTGATAGACTTTAAACCACAAGGGTGGAGATCCATGTTGCATTAGTTGTTCATTGTGTACCTTTCATAAAACCTTTTTATATATCTGGACACCAAAACCCCTGTATTTGGACAATGATAGATTATGAATATAGGATTCATTTTTGTTTATTGATATTTTTTAGTTTGCTTGTTGTTTTAAAATAAAAATAACCGACTCGTCACAAACGCATGAGAAAAAAATTCAAGGGGTAGCATCCATCCATGCAGTTAATCTAAATATCAATTCACACAGCCAGCCAGTCATTCATATATTCACCAATTCAGTCAGCCATGTATTCAGCCAGCTATCCATCCACCAAAAGTGTTATCTATTTATCTATCCATTCACCCATCCCGGCAGTTGTCTAGCATCCATCTAACCACTCAGCCATTTATACAGCCATGCTCCAATCCATCTGTACTTCCATCCATTAAACCATCTGGCTGTCCATTTATTCAATTTTTTATTAAAATGACTTTCCATCTCTTGAGCATGACCATAAAAGCAAGGGTTAATAACCTTTCACCAATTGAGCCAGCCATGTGTTCAACCATTTAACCAACCATCCAGTCAGTCATTCATCCAGCTGTTAACCATTTATCTAATCATCCATCCGTTCAGCTAGTTATCTTGACACCCATCCAGCCAATCTGGCACTCAGCAAACTGTGAACCCAGTCACCTAGCCAATTAGGATATTTTTTAAAGTTAATTTGGCCACTTAAATAGTAAAAGAAAAAATGAGAACATCTGTAAAAGAAAAAGCACATTTAAGGAATTAACTAAGAAACTGTTTTTTTCACACAGGATGGTGAGTAAGGCATGAATATCCTGACAGTTCTTGGCTTTAAGAGAACTCATCTAATGATAATCTAAAGAACCTAGTGAAATTAATGGCCCTCTACATGTACAGAGAGCCAACAATGGTGAATGAAGGTAGAAGTAAGTAAAATACACACAACATGTAAGCATGTGAGTAAGTCAGTCCTGATGCAGTATACTGTAATCCTGCATTATGTCACCCAGCTGCCTACAGCTCTGGAGTAGTCAGCAGGCACTATGTGTTAAATAAATCATGCTTTAGCTCCACACCAACAAATCGGCACTGCTGTTTTCCACAGAATACTTTGGTGCAACACAGTGATCCTAAATTGTCCCTATAGACAAACCTGGAATCACAATTTTACAAAAAACAAAAAGGTTCAAACATCTGGGAAATAGGACCTGCTCTTCAAGTACAGTAACATAAATCTGGAAAACACAACCAACTATCATTATCTTGATTTAAAAGTACATGCTTTTTGTAATTTTCATCTGCCAATTAATAAAATGAGAGACAAAGCACACAGAGGCCGCTGCTCAATAAAAAACACATCAACAAAATTAAACCACCAACATATATGTGACTAAATGTTTATGACAGTATAATTCTACCAATCCATTTCAGGGCAGTTAAGTATGAGGTCTGATTAAGAAAAATGTGATGAAAGCCTAGAAGCTGAGGAGCCCAATGAGCTGCATCTGCAGATCCACCGTGCTTCACTAAATCATGAACTACTGAAGGGGATTAGATGAATCTTGTACAGAAAAGAAACTCATCAGAAAACTTTAAAAGCTTATATTGGGGGAAAGAGTATAGTTTGAAATATCAATGGCAAATTGATAGATCAAGCTAGGATCACTCTCTTTCATTGAAGCTCAAACATAACATGGTAAGTTTCCTGAAAGCACAATAACATAAAGAATGTTTTAAACTCCATTTTAAGATTGATCGTTAATTTACAAGGGTAAATCCATCGTAATCTATGTTCTCCCAGACCTGCTCATTAATTGCTAAGTGCTCCTTCATCCGGCGCCAACTGTAGTGACAGACAGCAGTTGCCAGACAGAGCACATTAAATTCACGTCATGACAGTTCTACGAACGTTTAGAATACTAAGATTTATACTTGACATGATATAATATTCAGGATGAAATAAGCAAATGAATGCATTTGTATGATAATATTGCATAGATAAATT
This sequence comes from Polypterus bichir lapradei, assembly GCA_026402145.1. Taxonomy (NCBI): domain Eukaryota; kingdom Metazoa; phylum Chordata; class Cladistia; order Polypteriformes; family Polypteridae; genus Polypterus; species Polypterus bichir. The sequence continues at coordinate 29,423,908 of JANRMT010062831.1, forward strand.
GTTAAATAAATGTAAATTATTAACACTGTTAATAATTACAAATTTATAAGTTGATAATATTTTTATATTCTTTAAAATATTTTGAAGTATCTAAGTTCTACGATTGCAGCTAGCTTTAGTTTCACAAGTAACATTTCCTGTATTGAACTTGGTTGTGGTGAGAAGTGAGCATAAAGAAAAGGATTAGGAAAAGAAGTGAGGGTTGGCCAACTGGGACAGAGATGGTACAGCAGTAATAATGAAGACCTTCTCAGAAGAATATCAATTGGGTTCTGTGTCTCTGATCACCACAATAAATAAATAAATCCATAAATCCAACAGTCTCACATTATTTAAGTTAAATCATTTAGATTAGAGATTAGAGAGCTTTATACACTATGAGAATACTGTGAAATTTTTGTGCCACAGTTGTGGAGGAGGGGGTGGGGGTTTGCAAGGACGTATGAACTTGCAATAAGACAATAGTTAGTAAATAAATAAATAAATAAATAAATAAATAGAGAGATAGCTGAAGCTTAATAATACAGTTAAAAAGAGCAGCAATTGCAATATTGAACTGTACAAATTGTTTTAAACAGTAGGAAAGAAAAATAGGTGGGAGTACACAAGTACAATTACACATAAATCAGCAGATGAGTACAGAACCTGGCACGTAAGATTAGGTTATCACAAGATCATGGACCATATTGCTTAAGGAATGAGCTGACCCTGAGGTGAGTAAGATCTTGATAGCACTTCCCAGAAGGCGTAAGTGAAAACAGTGGATGAGCTGGATAACTGTTATTTGAGATGATGGATTCAGCTCTCTTCAGACATCTGATGGAGCAGATGGTATGAAGATGTGTAAGGTCAACCCCAATGATTTTAGAAGCTGCACAGAGAGTACTTTGGAGAAGTTTACAATACCAGTAAGTCAGGTTACCATAACACTTTGTGATGCATCCAATCAGGATACTTTCAATAGTGCATCAATAGAAGTTCTCTAGTGTTTTGGTTTCCACCCCAAAGCTCTTTAGTTGCTCTTTTTTGAGGATACAGGTGGTGTTGACTGACCAGGAAAGGCAGTCTATGACCTGTACACCCAGGAAACTGAAGATCCTAAATGGCTGGATGATTAAGCCATTGATGCGGTGTAGAGCGTGATTGTCTTTGTTATACCTGAAGTCAATAACAACCTTCTTTGTTTTGTCGACATTTAGGGATAGGATTATTATTATGGCACCATGCTGTCAGGTTTTTTACCTCCCTTCTATAGGCAGTCATCATTATCATAGTGGCCAGCGAACTTGATGTTGTTGCCCTCATCCTTTGCTACACAGTCATAGATGAATTGACTGTACATCAGTGGGCTAAGGCAGCAGTCTTGTGGAATGCTGATGATGGTGAACGGTGAAGCTCTTGTTGCCAATCCTAACTGACTGGGTCCTATTTGTCAGGAAGTCAAACACCCAGCAACAGATGGAGCCACTCAGATCAAGATCCATGAGCTTCAACACCAGGCTGGAGTGCACATTTGGCTGTACCTTGATATCCATTCATACGCCTAGCATCTTGGATCCTAGTCACTCCTGCTACAAAGTCTCCCTGCAATCAACAAGGACTTTACAGGGATATTGTGTAAAAGTGGTCTTGGATGTTCATTGGCTGGCCAATTTGGAAGTGTTTTAAAAGGCAAGAAATGCAGAGTTTGTTGGTGAACACTACTGAGTGACAACAGATATCTCCTTCATGCATACCTGTTAATCATGTAACTAATCCCTGACATTGGCCAACGTAAACAATACAGTGCAGAAAGTGAGCAAACCTGCAGGCTGATGAAATGCATGACCTGTGCATAGGTATATGAAAAATGTACTTCTTCTGTTTTTATAAACCATCGGGTGGCATCTTAATTTCACCTTAACCTTGCCCTGCTGTGATGACTGTGTATACAGTGCTGCACAACATAGATATTAGAAAAGGGGCATCCCGATGAAGGAAAGAGAGGAAAGGGGGATGAAGGTTAGAAATCTGAAATTTACTGATCTTAGGGCAGCGAGTGTATAACAGAATGGTGTGAATGCTAGGAGGACTGTTTTTGTTTTGACATTATTTTGTTTTGTTCGCTAGTTTCTAATTAATACACTTTGCTTGCATCTCATTATTTTTGTGTTATTCCCTATATACAGTGTTTCTGAAATAAACATACTGTTCATCATCCAAAGGAGTAAAAGAATTTTAATGCATAATGGAATTTATTTACTTCATTTACATATTGTGAAAAAAATCCATATAATCAAACAATTTACATATTGCGACCAGACCACCCAGGAGGTGTCTATGTTTGTGTGTCTAAGTTCATTCCTTCATGGTGGGACCTGTAGGGGGGATGCATTAGAGCCCCAAACCCTAGACGTAACTGCACTGACACAGTCTTGGGATCAAACAAACTGTTGCTATTAAACCTTTTTCTTTTCTTTCATTTCCTTTCATTTTTCTTCCTCCATTCCTCCCAGGCTTGTTGTCCTCCTCCTGATTTTAACTTGTCTACTTGAGGCTCCTTTTATACTGGACTTGGGAGGTACTTCTGGTGCTGCGGCATTGCACCCCAAAAGCACATCTGGGTTAGCTGGACAGGCGAACAGGGTACAGGGATGTCTCCTCCCAACAGCACCCCCTCGCAACCCCAAAGGACGCCACCAGGGCTATGTATGCATGTGTATATAAATTGTGGAATAACAAGTACAGTTGAGTATTTAATTATAGCGTTACACTGTATTACATAGTTAAGGACAAGATAATAACACTTACTCTGTAATTATACAGGTATTTACATGGTAAGTACAGTATATTTAATCAGTTCTTTCTATGATTGAGCTTGTCTGGCTGTACTAATTTTCATGAGGTGGAACTTCCAAAGCTATTCTTTAGGGAATGACAGAAGTGAAAAGCTAACTTTATTACAGTGAGTGGCCATTATGGCTATCAGTGAATGTGGCACTCTGAAAATAAATTGTAGAGTTACCAGATTTTTAAAGTTCCAAACCAAGACACTTATGTATCAGGTATGCCCACACATTAAGCACATTCTCTTTCATTTAATACCCGCTTTATAAAATCATCAACAGTTAAAGTTCAGGGCACAGGCAAAAAAAAAAAACCTTCACAAATAAACATACAGGATTCCATACAGTGCTTTACAGTCTATTTTTGTTTGCTTCTTAGTAAAATTTAACACAAGTTCTTAATTAAGCTTTCCCTGGCGTAATTTTGAACATGTTTTCAAACGTATATTACGAGGGATGTTCAAAAAGTTTCCACACTTTTTTTTTTAACTCTATTTATTAAGAATTTCAAAAACAAATTACATCACTTTTCTATATAGTCACCGTCGTTTGCAATGCAATTTTCTCAGCGTTGTACCAACTTTTTAATGCCCAATTACTACTCCTCCCGCCATCACCGTTTCCAGCGAAAATATAAAAGTGCAGAAACTTTTTGAACTTCCCTCATATTTGAAACTGAAATCTGGGGTTTGGAGGTTATCCTTGGAGTTTTGCTCTAAATATATTGTGAGGATGTTTGTTTCAGTGGATCAATGTTTTATTAGATAGTAAATCTATTAAAAAAATTTTATATTCTTCAGTTATTTATTGGGATGGGTTGCCAGAAATTGGCACTGTCCCTGTCACCTGGACTTGTGGTCAATGTAGTAAATTATAGTGACAGTGAAACAGTGAGTCACTATAATGTGCAGATAATGGAACTGTAAGGTTAGATTAGTTAATAGCACTGACTAAATGTTTATTTGCTCATGACACAGTATACTTTATTCATCCATCCATTAACCAACCCGCTATATCCTAACTACAGGGTCACGGGGGTCTGCTGGAGCCAATCCCAGTCAACACAGGGCGCAAGACAGGAAACAAACCCCGGGCAGGGTGCCAGCCCACCGCAGGGCACACACACACACACACGCACAATTGCCAATGCACCTAACCTGCATCTCTTTGGACTGTGGGAGGAAACCCATGCAGACACAGGGAGAACATGCAAACTCCATGCAGGGAAGATCAGGGAAGCAAACCTAGGTCTCCTTACTGCGAGGCAGTACCGCTACCACTGCTCCACCGTGTTGCCCCGTGTACTTTATTCATATATAGATAACCCTTTGTTTTCCTTGCTTGCATTGTATTCTTGTACAGTTAATAAGTTAATTTAATTTAGCTGTTAAGACTATAATCATCAGGAAGGGGGAAAATGCATGCAGCAGTTTCTGCGTGCACCAACCTGGACTCCTGAAAACAGTCAATCACAGCGACTTCTTAACCCGCGCACACAGTCTGCTGCTTTTTCATTAGCTTGTACTGGGGATTTGTTTGCCATCAGTAGCAGCTATTAGAGGTGGAAAAAGAGGAAAATATACAAGTTGGTGTAACTGCTATCAAGGTAAAACTGAAACAGTGAAGTAATTCATAGTTGAAATCATACAGAATGTTTCTCCATTTTCTCAGTTTGTGAATTCGCCAACATTTTTCAATAGGAGACTTTGAAATTTTAAAACGGTGTACAGTTCAATCGGTTCAAGATATCTCAATGAAAATTAAACTATTTCAACACATTTTCTTGAAGAATAAGTGTGCCAAATTTCAACAAAATTATTCTTTGGGGGGGATGAGTTGTTTTATGTGACAGACAGATTGGCTATCACAATAGGTGCTTTGTGCATTATATGTAAACACACCTAAAAAACCCTGAACAAACAGTACCCAGAACTGTAATAGGATCCAAAGAAATTCTTGACAATTTCCTGCATGTAACACTTTTTTTTCGTCAGTCCCAAGAAAAATGCTTCCCTCTGTTGAAGTCAGAAACTACTCAAACAAATATTTATAGTCTAAATTAAACCTGCACTGTGCCAGGCTAATTTGTTTCAGTTCAGAGTAAAACCGCGCTGGCAATAACATACTGTATAATAATGAAACACATTGAGACCCCAATGCTACTGTATACTTTTTTTGATTCAAACACTGCATATCCTTATTTGTACATGGATCTGGGTTTGCCAGGTTGCTCGACACATCATTATAAATAACCTTGTGGTTGCCTTTAATGGGAAGAGGTGGGCAAGGGCATCATGCAGAAGAAGCCTTTTCTGTGACATTTGCCGTGATGTTCAATTAATGTGCCGTAGAGTAATCTGTTCTGCTTATGACATGGGCAGCATTTTGTCAATTCCCTCTTCAACTTATGATTTAAGCCAGTGTTTCTCAACCTTTAAGTATTTACGACCCGAGTTTCCGTAACAGTTTTAATCACACCCCCCTAACGTTTTTTTGAAACCCTAATAAAATGTATTCCTATATTTTATAAGTTTTATTATACCTCCTTAACTTTTATTGACATTTATCTATATTTATTTTTCTAGTATCAGAATGTAGTTTAAGTTAATTTGTTCTGGTTTCAATAGATGTATTTTTCATATTTTTGATTCTTGTTTTCTTTTTTTCACATCTTCGTGCCCCCTTTTTTGTTACTTCACAGGTTGAGAACTGCCGATTTAAGCATAGATGTATATCTTTGGTAGTTTGGCAATGGACTGTTGTGCCAGCTGCTTGACTTGTGCAGCACTTTTTTCTTCTTCTTATCATGATGGACCTCTTTATTGTCTTCTAGATGACTTAAGCAGATTTTTTCACATTCATCCATCTTTTGCCAATATTATCATGCAATGTAACACACCAGTTTTTCATTCTATTGATTTGTGTAAATGTACAAAATGTTTTTTTTTGTGGCTGACTTTGTGGAAGTCTGGTGTCGGGGCCTTTTGAGTCTGGAGGCCACTCTTTCCAGCATGATAATACACCATGTCACAAGGTATTTATCATCACCAAATACAACAGCAAGTTTTCAACATCTGTGGCCTGCACAGTCTCAACCCTAGCAAACATCTTTGGAATAAGGTGAAAAGGCTGCTTTCCTGTGTGTGTATCCACTTTACAGTTCCTGCACAATGCAATCATTCCTGCATGGAAGAACATTCATGAACAATGCACCCAACATCTTGTACAGCCTACTGTACGTGCAGATCAATTTATGTAGATTGAAGGCCAAAGGAGGCACAATTTTCTGTTAATGAAAAGGAAATGTCTCTACAAGGACTACATAGTCTTAGATTTGCCAACTATCTAGTTGTATTACTATTTTCTCCAACACCACTAACTCCACCTTTCAGTTGTACCTCTATGTTGGATCATTTTGATTATGGACTGTGGCTGCATTTGAATGTTCAAAAGTGTATGATGGCCCATGGACTTTACTTTGTTCATTGGTCAGCCATGGTGATAAGGCAGAAATCAAGATCAGATGGTAAGAACTGAGAAAAGGCAGCAGGAATGAGGGAGTAAGTGAAGCCATAATCAGCATATAATAAAAGATAACGGCATGAGCCAGACAATGAAAATGAAAAGCAAATACTTAAAATTCCAAAACTTGTGTGAGGCACAAACCCCAAATAGACAATAGACTTATTGAACTCAATGACACTGTAGAACACAGAAGTTGGACTTGGCCAGCTGCAAACCCAAACTAAGAGGAAAGTGTGGTCAAAGACAAAGCATTAGCCATGATTAGGTGCACAGCATGTCCCTTAAAAGCTCCACAAGAAAATACTTAAGTGTTATTGACCAGAAACACACCCAAATGAATCAAATTAACAAGAAAAAAGTTTGAATGTGAAAAATGGAAAAATACATCTTGTTTAATAATACATTTTTTGCAGAACAGTGAATATGTCATGATTTACTGCCTTGCATTTTTTTGTGGGTAGAATGTGCTTCCCACCCTGCAAATTTATACAATACTACATCTTAATCAAAACAGATCAGTTTACCTGTCCAGATAGGACAGAAAAAATAAAGAAGAAGACTTAATAATAATAAGTATCACTCAAAGAGTCCAAAAGGTTAGCAGTGGTTCAGCATGCACAATTAGACTGAGTGCAATATTAATAAGTGCCTGCCAAATTGTTTGGAATATTTGGAATGTTCCTCATTAAGTCTGTTTGATTTTCTTTTAATATTAAGAAAAGTTAGAAAGAAGAAGTACTTTTAATATAGACAAAAAAAAAAACTAATAAGCGGGGTTATCAAGTCTACTAAAGAATTACTGCGTTTCTAAATCTCTTTGTTTAGAAAGGGGGTAGAATTAAAATTTCCTCCACAAACAAACACACAGAGTAGAGGACAGTTATTATATGTACAATGAAAAATATGAGCAGCATGTAGAGCAGGGTGCTGAACTTAGGTCCTGCTGCTCCAAGTTTTCACTCTACATGCTTTCTTAATTTATGGTCATTTACTGCTACTAACAGACAGACTTCTTTTGCCTTGATTTTAACTGACTCCATTTTTAAGATTCAGACCCTTAATTTTTTATTTCTTTCCTTTACCTGCAGCCAAATGATAATAAGATGTAAATAATGCCAAATGTTAACCAGTATTTTAATAATAATCAGCCACCACCATATCAGAGATTATATTCCTAACTGACTCGTTGACTGAGGGACTTATTGACCTGCATTGCTCTAAAATATTTAAGATTTTTACACCATTCAGCTTTTGCTTCTGTATTTAATGTATTCCAAAATATAAAATGTAATGTCACTATTATGCTGATGACATCCAGATATATGGCCAAATTTCCCCCTAAAGAAAAATAAAGTTCGTTCTATCTATCTATCTATCTATCTATCTATCTATCTATCTATCTATCTATCTATCTATCT
>JANRMT010062831.1:29438755-29489576 GCA_026402145.1 Polypterus bichir lapradei
ATAGATAGATAGATAGATAGATAGATAGATAGATAGATAGATAGATAAATACTTTATTAATCCCAAGGGGAAACTCACACAATCTCTCCATATCCATGACACTTCTGTTTTCTCTTACATCAAGAGATAATTATGCTAATCTTCATTTGTATATAACACTATCTTGCTGCAAATTCCTTCCTTAGATGCTTTTTATTCGGAGCATAGATACATTAAGTTACACACTCAGGATCACAAAGTGAAATTGACCTACTAGATGTGTGGTTTAAAGTCAAGTTCTATAGCCACCATGCCACAGAGAAAGATAATCTGCAAATCTGTCAATAAATGTACCCTGCCATTTCCTGGTGGTCCATCCATAGCTGGTTTCTACCTTGTGCCCAATGCTACCAGCTAATTACCATCTCATAATGCAAAAAGTGGTTTTAGACAATGGAAGACTGCATATTTAAATGACACATTCAATAAAACAAAGCAATGCTGCCTGATTGGGGTAAAACGATAGAAGTTCTCTCTGCCAAAAACAGAGAATGCAACGTGAAAAGTTTCTCATTAAGAACAATTCTTTTTTTTCCAATCACTTGCTGCTTTGCTCTCTCTACAAAATACAGTATGATTTGTTGAGCTATTCTTTTATTTATTTTTTTCTGTATTATCTCAATTGACTCTTATAGTAGCATTTAGGAGCCCTTAATTCCTGCAGTGTATTCAATGCCATTATGTAAAGCTTGTTGACAAGTGATCGTAATTAACAAAGTCTCAGTAGAGGAATAGCTGTCTGAGGAGACCGTTTAGCGTGGGAGTGCTGTTGTGCTGCATACCACCAAGGGTTTTTTTTAACCATTTTTAAGTGTTCATCGAGACTTGCGCACTGCCGTTTCCATGCCTTGCTTGTGCAATAAATCATTTCTATCTGCCATTTTTCTCTGCCTTTGTTGCAGCAGCATTTGTGTGGTGTAGAATGCAAGCTGCTTTACATTTCAACTCTAAATGCTGTCAAAAAATAAATAAATAAATGAATGAAACAACTCTGATCTCTTATGTAGGCGGCCAATACGTTGTTGGTTGCAAAATGGAGTGCTCAGCATATGTCAACATCCTCAAACATTTTTTAATTCAATTCATGGCTATGGGGTACAGTGAACTATCCTGGTAATCAGGTTCAAGTAGAGACACAAGACTGGATGGGTCACCAGTCCATTGCAGTGTCCACTCAAACTTCGTTCTAGGACTTTATAAATACTGACATTGCATATTTCTGGAAATGAACCACAGGCATATGAAGTAACTCACCAAGGATAGATAGATAGATAGATAGATAGATAGATAGATAGATAGATAGATAGATAGATAGATAGATAGATAGATAGATAGAACTTTACCTTTCCCTAGGGGAAAATTTTGCCATATATCTGAGTGTCATCAGCATAACAGTGATATGAAATATTGTATTTCAGAATACTGTATATTAAATATAGAAGCAAAGACTGAATGGTGTGAAAATCTTAAATATTTTAGAACAATGTAGGAAAATATGTCCATCAGTCAATGAGTCAATTAGGGATTTAATCTCTGATATGGTGGTGGTGGTGATTATTATTATGATACTGTCAATATTAGTTGTGGACCACTTTATTGTATTAAACAAATGAAGACATTAATTCATGGCAAGCAGGGATTCAAGCCTAGTTGAGCTTCAACCAGATGCTATCCATAACCTGATTTCTTGTCCATGAAAAGCACCAACTGAGGGGGAACAAAGCACACTGGTGGCAGAGGCTGATGCCCACTGATTTAACTGAATGCTAACAGTGCAAAAATAACTATTGCTCCATTGATATAACGACTGAATGGGATGTAATAACAGCACTAAAACCCAACTCAAGCAGCACCTCCCAGTAGATACCCCATTGCACAGGAAAACCTATGACTTTGCTAATAATAAGATACAATTCACAGTTAGGTGTTATGCAGATGTATTGCTGCTGGTATAAAGGAGCCCGATAACTTTTTTTGAGAATAATTCATTGGCTGAAAGTCCTCAGTGTTAGAGTGTCGTAGAGAGGATGGGCAGCATTGTTCATAATGGGACTCTTTGTCCTCTTCTCTGCTAAATCCTGTAAGATGTCAATAGTAAATCCTATAACTAAGCCTGACTTTTTAACTAGCTTGTTGATGCAATGGGCCTATTTTAAAGTGATGTTATCAGTCCAGCACACTACAGCATAGAAAATCGCACTAGCTACTGCAGAGTTAAGGAACATGTAAAAGATATCACTGTTCACATTAAAGGAACACTGTTTTTTTAAGAAAAAGAAGAGTATGCTGTGCTCCACTTCAGCTGGTTTTTGATGTGGACCCCCAAGTACTTGTAGCAGTTCACCACCTCCACATTCACACCCTGAATAGTGACTGGGCTCTCTAGTTCATTGAAACCAAAGGACCAATAACCAGTCAATAACCACTTCCTTAGCTGAGATTTAGCTGATGTGACGGAGAGAAGGAAGGTTGATATTTTGTGCATGCAGGGGAGTAAGGCCAGGTGGATCAGAGGTGGATTCAAATTGCTCTATCATGGTATGGATGGGAGGAGAAATGAGGTAGGGGTTATTCTGTAGTTAGTCAGCATAGGATGGTGGTCTGTGGGATGATGTTGGAGATCAAGAAGAGGAGGAGAGTGACAGCAGAGCCAAAGATCAAATGGTGGAAGTTGAAAAATGAAGACTGCAAGGTTGAGTTTATGAGATAAGACAGACACTGGGTGGCAGTGGAGAGTTACCAGTACTGTAGTAAGGATTACATCAAGAAAAGTATCATCTGGACAGACGTCCGGATGGGTGACATCTGGATAGAGGAAGGAGGAAACGGAAACCTGGTGATGGAATAGGGAACTACAGGAGAGTATAAAGAGAAAGAGGTGGTCAAAGAAGAATGGGTTAGTCAGATGCAGAAAGTAGACAAGAGTGCAAGGAGATAAGGCCTAAGGTGAGGAGAGAGGTGTCAAAGGCTAAAGAAAAGGCACTGAATGAGTTCTATGAGAGGTTGGACACTAAGGAGGGAGAAAAGGCCCTGTACCGATTGCAAGACAGCTGGAAAAGATGTGCAGCAAGTTAGGGTGATAATGGATAAAGATGGAAACATACTCACAAGTGAGGGTGGGTGTGTTGAGCAGATGGAAAGAGTACTTTGAGAGGCTGATGAATGAAGAGAATGAAAGAGAGAGCTGGTGGGATGATGTGGAGATAGTGAATCAGGAAGTGCAACGGATTAGCATGGAGGAAGTAAGGACAGCAATGAAGAATGGAAAGACCATTGGTCCAGATAACATACCTTTGGAAGCATGGAGGTGTTTAGGAGAGATGGCAGTGGAGTTTTTAACCAGATTGTTTAATGGAATCTTGGAAAGTGAGAGGATGCCTGAGGAGAGGAAAAGTAGTGTACTGGTAATGATTTTTAAGAATAATGAGGATGTGCAGAGCTGTAGTAACTACAGAAGTTATAAAATTGGTGAGCCACAGCATGAAGTTAAGGGAAAGAGTAGTGGAAGCTAGGTTAAGAAGGGAGGTTAGTGATTAGTGAGCAGCAAAATGGTTTCATGCCAGGAAAGAGCACACCAGATGCGATGTTTGCTCTGCGGGTGTTGATGGAGAAGTATAGAAAAGGCTAGAAGGAGTTGCATTGCGTCTTTGTGGACCTGGAGAAAGCATATGATAGAGTGCCTTGAGAGGAGTTGTGGTATTGGTATTGTATGAGGAAGTCAGGAGTGGCAGAGAAGTATGTAAGAGTGATACAGGATATGTATGAGGGAAACGTGACAGTGGTGAGGTCTGTAGTAGTAGTGACGGATGCATTCAATGTGGAGGTGTGATTACTTCAGGGATCGGCTCTGAACCCTTTCATACTGTATTTGCAAAGGTGATGGACAGGTTGACAGATGAGTTTAGACTGGAGTATCCATGGACTATGATGTCTGCTGATGACATTGTGATCTGTAGATTGAATAGGGAGCAGGTTGAGGAGACCCTGGAAAGGTGGAGATATACCCTAGAGAGGAGAGGAATGAAGGTCAGTAGGAACAAGACAGAATACATGTGTGTAAATGAGAGGGAGGTCAATAGAATGGTGAGGATCCAGGGAGTAGAGTTGACATACAGTAGGTGGTGTAACAGGAATGAGTCTCCAGACATTATAATGGTTTGGGGCAGCCACCCGTATATTATATCTCAGCTGCAAAAGTTTGAAATATTTGAACAGAGATGTTCACAAGACTGAGTCCAAAACAGAACTGAATATTTGGAGGTAAGATGGCAGTTTTAAGGGCTGGGGAAGGAAATGATGTCATCTGTGCCATAACCGGAAGTGACGTCATCAGAGGTGCCAGAGCCAGAAGTGACATCATCAGAGGTCCCATAACCGGAAGTGACATTATCAGAGGTCCCGGAAACTGATGAGATTTCCCGGGAATGGTCTGCAAGAAACAGAAAGAGACAGTCAGCACACTCTGCCACCCCCTGGTTTGGTGTAGTATTGCATTTACTAAGGCCCTTTAGCTGCCTCCTACTCGCACGTGTGTGACAGTGGATAAGTTTAAATACTTGGGATCAACTGTACAGAGTAATGGGGATTGTGGAAGACAGATGAAAAAGAGAGTGCAGGCAGGGTGGAATGGGTGGAGAAGAGTGTCAGGAGTAATTTGTGACAGACTGAAAGAGTGAAAGGGAAGGTTGTAAGACAGTAAAGAGTGAAAGGGAAGGTAGGAAGACAGTAGTGAGACCAGTTATGTTATATGGGTTGGAGACAGTGGCACTGATCAAAAAACAGGAGACAGAGCTGGAGGTGGTAGATTTAAAGATGTTAAGATTTGCACTGGGTGTGATGAGGATGGACAGGATTAGAAATTAGTACATTAGAGGGTTAGCTCAGTTGGAGACAAAGTCAGAGAGGCGAGATTGTGTTGGTTTGGACATGTGCAGAGGAGAGATGCTGGGTATATTGGGAAAAGGATGCTAAAGATGGAACTGCCAGGTAAGAGGAAAAGATGAAGGCCTAAGCAAAGGTTTATGGATGTGGTGAAAGAGGACATAGAGGTGATGGGTATAACAGAGCAACAGAACAGGAAGATATGGAAAAAGACGATGTTCTGTGGCAACCCCTAACGGGAGCAGCCGAAAGAAGAAGAAGATAATTTGAATCTAGTGCTGGTGCTTGGCAAAAATACAGACAGGAGTTCATTACCTTTGTGTCCCACAGTCAATGACTTGGACATTGCCAAAATAGCTGTCAACAAATAAAACAATATTTAGGCAATTCGGGTCATTTAGACAGCTTCAATAAAGCTAATTATCCCAGAGGCATGATTCGTACTATCTATACATTAACAGACAGAAGGGTTGCAGTCCACAAAAGAATGCATTAGTTAGGGGGTTCTGTTAGTTCTCCAGTATTGTTCCAACAACAAAATCATATTTAACAGCCTAATAATTACTTCTCTTTCCATTTTTTATGAGCCACAGAAATCCAGAAAACAACACATACAAGCTGAGAACAAGATATGGCTTTCATCATGTGTTTTCTCAACACATGGACACTGTTTGTATCCCAGTATCAACAATCAGCATCACACTCTTCATCATCATTTAGTGCTTGCCTGTGTAAGGATCAAATTTATTGATACACTCTCCGTTCTTGCCAGATAGGCTACTACTATTCAGTACTCCAGTCTATTCAATCATCACAATTTTCAACTGGCCTCTAAAACCTGAACATCTCTTCAGTACTTGGAGAAGACAAGAGGAGAACATTCATTAGTGATGGTACTGAGATCTATACAAAGGTATATGCAGCTGGGAGACACAGCACTATTACCCAGATAAAATATGTAAAGATTAAGAAAATATCAAATGGGCTAATTTTTTTCCACTCCATCGTGTCATTGTTTGTGGTGGACTGGCATAGAATCTACAGTTAGTTATTGTCCTGGCTAGATGCTTCTGGGTTAGGCTCCTTTTTGTCACAGTCTTGAAACGAACAAAAGAAACTAAACTAGTCCAGAGTGAGATTGTGTCGTTGAGTGCCATGTGATAGACTGGCATACTGTTCACACTTGCTTTCTGCTCTTTGCAGCCCTAAACTTAATGAAGGGGTTACACAATTTTTCTTAATGGCTATTTGCTACACAACTATTTGCTTTGTTAACATATACTACACCACTGCTTAAACTTTATGAGCCTAACCTTCAAATTATATAATGCTTCATTATGCTCAACTGGCATAATGGATAGCATTGCTACAACTACAGGGACATGGATTGGATTTCTAGGTCTAGTCAATGTCTGCATGGTGTTTGCACATTCTCAGTGAGTGCCAATACATTAGTTATTGCCTTGACTCAAATGTTGTTAGGATAGGCCCTGGCTCCTTACAACTGATACTGGATCAAAAGGGTCCAGAATGTGAATTTTCCAATTTCAAGGATCAAAAAGCTCCTAATGAACATCATAAAGGCAATGTACGGCTAGACTACTTATAACAGTAAAGGTGCCTCGCTCACCACAGCAATATGCAGGACTGATAAAAAATATTCACCCTCTTGGTTGAATTGTTATTAAACATTGAATCACAGTGGTTTGAAGATGACTAATTTGACACTGGTCAACAAAAAATGACTCTTTATGTCAAAGTGGAACCAGATCTTTGCAAAAAGGTCTAAATTAAGTACAAACACAGTATGAAACAGAAAATAACTGATGAAATAAGTGACCCCCCATTACTATGGCACACCTAAATCATCACTGGTGCTTCCATTTGGTTCTAGAAATCACATATTTAGTTCAATGAAGATCACCTGTCTGTAGTTAAAGGGTTTCAATTGATTGTAGTGTAAATGCACCTTATCTTGAATTGTGGTTGGTCATTATTGTGGCTTAACCTACACAATGAAGACAAAAGAACATTTCAGGCAACTAACTCTGTGAAAAGGTGATTGAAGAAAACAAGTCGAAGGATAGAGGGAAGAAAATATCCAAGTCAGTTAAATCGTTTATTAGGACATGGAAATCGTACAGCAGAGCTATAGATTTTCCTTGAGCAGCCGTCTACAAAAATTGAGTGCTTTTTCAAGAAGACTAGTGAGGAAGGTCACTGAGATCTATGATAACTCTAAGGGTTAAGAGCTACAGCTTAGATTGGAGAAACTGTACCTACAACAACTTGTGACTGTATGCTTCACTAGCTGCAGCTTCATTGAAGAGTGGCAAGGTAAAAATCACTTTTTACAAAATAACATATGACGTCTCACCTAGAGTTTGCCAGAAGGCACATGAGAGACCGTGGTGTCAGCTGGAAAACGTTTAATGGTCTGATAAGACCAAAATTGAGCTTTTTCAACATCAGACTAAATTCCATGTTTGAACACTGCATATTATCAAAAACAACACCATTCCCACTATGAAACATGGTGGTAGTAGCATAATGGAAGGGCTGCATGTCTACAGGAGGCTGTGTTAGGCTTGTGAGCATAGAAGGTAAAATGAATGTTATCCAGAAAGGCAACAACCCAAGCATAAAGCCAAAGCTACACAGGGGTGGCTTCAAAACT
Organism: Polypterus bichir lapradei; assembly: GCA_026402145.1. Lineage (NCBI taxonomy): Eukaryota > Metazoa > Chordata > Cladistia > Polypteriformes > Polypteridae > Polypterus > Polypterus bichir. The sequence continues at coordinate 29,446,353 of JANRMT010062831.1, forward strand.
AAAACCTTAATGTCCTCAAGTGGCTGAGTCAGAATCCAGGTCTCAAACCAAATGGGACTTTGTGGTTGGACCTGAAAATGGCTGTTGATCTCCATGAAACCTGAAAGAGTTTAAGCAGTTTTTTCAAAGAACAGTAAAAAGTTGCAAATGTGAAAAACTGTAACACAGAGACATAAGCATGTCATGACCTCAAAAGGTGCATATACCAAATACTGACTTGAGGGGGCGAACACATATGCGATCAATTATTTTTTTTTATTTGTAATTACTTTAGATACTTTGCAGAGACCTGTTTTCACTTTCACATTAAAGAGTCTTTTTCTTTTGATCGGTGTGAAAGAAGCGAAATCAATTCTGTTGTGATTCATTGTTGTAATAATAATAAAATGCCCAAATTTCCAAAGGGATGAATACTTTTTATGGACACTGTAGACTAAGGTCTGGCAGCTGAAAATGTGAAAGTGATACTCTGTGAGAATAGGTTCAAATCCCACTTACTGAACAAGCTTGCATACAATTGGATGTTCCTGTTGTTTTTTTGTGTAAAAGTAAAGTGTATTGGGTTGGTGATAACTATGAAAGGTACAGTATGAAATAACAATTTGTAGCTTTTTGGCTGAAGAATTTGTTTACCTTTTACATTTACATGGCCTAAGAATCCAAGTGCAAAATAGAGTCCACAAATTAAAGTTCCACAAAATTGAATGAAAGATGGATAAAACAGAATGAAATGCAGCAGAGTGAGAGCTGAAGTGGCAGTCAGCAAATGCAGGGTCTGTAGATAACTGGGTTGGGATTGGTCCATTTCAATCCCAACACACAGAAAGAGGAGAATTTTAGAGACCACACACATTTGAAAAACATACAAACTCCAGGAAAGCAAATGAAACCATTCAATAACATTATTTAGAAAACGCATCTGACAAAAATGTCGCAAATAAACAAGCTGAATATTTTTTGAAATGCATTAGGATCCTTTATAAAATGTAAGATAAAGGACTTACTTTTTTATCTTTAAAGGAAGCAACGTTATGAGCTAAATCTATGATTGTATGCATTTTACTGCACTGTAATGGTGGAAGAGGTGGGATTCAAGCTTACTATGAGTGGCACTAATTTAAAAACTGTTCAGCCTAAGACGCTGACAGCAAGTATTCATTTTTTATTTCTTTTATCTCAGACGCCTGGCTGCGTTCAGCATTCAAAAGTGATGGTGACAGTGAGGGATCACAGGCCACAGTGACTGACGGCAAACACAAGAGCCGTAATGAAAAGAAGGAAAGGTTGCAAGGCTGCTAGCTGATAAGTGCACGTTCTTTGACGAAAGCATTTGCTTTTCATTACCCTTCCTTTTCTCCCGGTCTCTGTTTGCTTTCTGGACGCATGCCGACTTTGACGCCATTCCTGCTTTCTTCTTTTGCTAATAAGTTTGCAGCAGCCAGCCACGGTGATTAAAACTGCTCTTGTTTTTCTTTCCACTCTATCACAGAAATTCCCGTCTGGCCATACAACTGCACTTCAATCCAGGGCCAACAGTGAAGTGTGGCTCAAAAACGTCACGTATTTTTCACATCCCCCCACATCGTAAATACGCACAGGAGACGATTGCTAATATTTGGGGAGCTGCCATCTGCTTACAAGGTAGGCACAAGAAAATGTGATAACAAGAATTATGTGTTCATTGTTAGCAGGCGCCATCATTGCAAAAAAGCAAGGCTAATAAATCCCCGTCCTATTGCAGACTACCTTAGCCACTTGGGCCAATCCTCTAAACCATTATAGTGAAGTGGCCCCTTTGAACCCCTTTATGCAAAGATAAATGTATTTCTACACAGTCTAAATATTGAACTCAAAAGTAATTGGTTATATTTTTAAAATCTCAATCTAACTATTCACACAATGATATTTTTGTGATGCCAATGGATACTGAAGTACCTGGAGAAGAAGCAACATGAAAAACTTCTAATCTCTTCCCAAGACGATGGACAGGCTGGTAAGTGAATCTCGGGCTGTGATGCAACAGGTCTCACCATTCTACATTTTTTACTATGAAACAAATGTTTTACCACAATGAAATAATCTATCCATTTTCTATACCTGTTTAGTTAGTCTTTGATGCCTCATACCCACCACATACCTCACAGCTGTCTAACCAGGGGTCATCTGGGAGTCGTATTGAGGATAAACCAATATGAGTGAGAGAGACAGAGACAGCATGGAAAAATAGACAGTTCTTTATTAAAAACTGGTGATATCAAAAAATATCAAAGGTTGAAGTAAGTTCAGTGAATTATCACACTAAAACGTCCATCAAATCACTGTTCTCATGTGCTTGAATAAAAATTGTGAAATCAGGAAAAAAAAATCTAAATCAAACAAGAACACAGTGATTCCCATCTCTTTCACTCCTCCATTTTCAAGCTGTTCAAAGGGAACCATGGACTTCCTCTAAAGCAAAAAAAATAAATCAAATGAAACTAATGTCCAACTCACCCATTATCCCCACTCCACAAGTTCAAGGGGATAGATAATAAAGTGTTTTTGTGCTCCCCTTCCTAACCTTTCTCAGACTATTCAGAGTAAAGATGGACTCAATGCCAAAAAACAAAAACGAAAGACCACCTCTGAAATGCATCTCCCTGTTTTATATGTCCAAGGGATTTTGTGCTCCAAACCCAACAGACACTTCACCTTGCCCCTTTCAATCACCTTGTGCACCTTCACACAGTTTCCTCTGCATTGTAATCTGGAAGGAACAATTTAAATCTGCGACCGATGCTTGTGTGTGTGTGTAGAGCCATGGACATTCTAACTTTCTTTACTTGGCAATAAGTAAAGTGTTTTCTCTTTCTTTTGGACCCTTTACTTACACAGTAAATGGTTTTGCTGACTCTACCGTGTTTCTTTCGCACCTTGGTACCTCATATTGGAATCTCTCCTCTTGTTCAGTAGTTCAGACGAGTTATGTAGCCTTCCAAAACTCCCATCACACTGCCTTGGATGTCTGAACAACTGGGCAGCTAACCTGTCGTTTCCTTTGCTGTAGCTCTTGCTTGCACCTCCTTTAAACTATTCCAAGTAAGCTCACTTGTAGCTATTTTACAGTAAAAAATCTATAAATAGTTACAAACACAAGTGTTACTTCTTCCATAGCGCCACTCACTACAATGTCCCCTCATATGGCTACGATAGAGGACTTGTGCACTTCACTGGCTTTGGCAGAATTCCCCCTGAAAAATTAATAGTTTCCAGGAAACAATATTGTAACTGAAACAAATTTGCTCATTAAGCCAGGACCCAACAGAGGTGTTTACTGGCAACTCCTAGTGACCAGGTGACTAATGTAGTCCAGTTGCGTGTCATGAAATTCAACTAACAGGTTTATATGGGATGAATCCAGCCATATTAGTCCTTGGCAGTTGTAGAGGTGAAATGTAACTTCTCTAACAGTGAAAGAGCAGGTGTTTGTGGGGAAGGATGGTCTCATTTCTTAATGCAGCATTAGTTCTGGAACCAGACTTGATGAAAAGTTGGTCAAGGTGCAAAATGAAGGGGAGGGTCCTCTGATAACCCTTTAGACCACCTGATAACATTAAAATCAAAATTGTGGAGGATGTCTGAAAAAAATGATATGATGTTATAAATCTCTACATGTCTTTATACTATTTGCATGAACCTACTCTCATATATGATTTCAGAAGAAGGTCATTATTAGGGTGTTTCCTTTTACTTTATCCTGCTTTACACTCAAAAAGTTGTGCTTCTACTATCCATGCTCTTCATCAACTGAAACAGCAGTGGTCGGTTACAGGGCAGCAATAATTTATAACAATAATAATCGTATAATGTTGTATTTATCTTAACACTGCCCTAAAATGAACAAAAGAAACTAAAGTTCCCTGCTGGCAAATTTTGGATTTGCTTTTAAAATATTCAAACAAAACAATAAAAATGTCCCAAATGATTAAATTTTAACTTAAAGTTTCATTGTTTCTTAAGCGAGCATCAGCACTACTATAGTTGAGATTCGTGTCAGCTCACAAATCTCAGATAACTGAGGCTTCACCTCTAAAACTGCGCCTCAGGCTCCAAATGAAGCCTAGCAAACAAAAAATCAGCCTCACTCTAAACTGAAGAAGCAGGCTTCTTTCAATCTGCTGTTTTGCCAGAAGAAAGGATTTATGTGAATTACCAAAAAAAGAGACACAGAAAGTTCGAAAGCTAAGAATCAGTTCTATTTTTCAACAAAGTTAATTTCGAAGATCAAAATCTTAGTCAAGAAAACAAAGCATTAGGCCAATAATGTGAAAGAAGTAGAATAATACAGAGAATCAATCTCTAAAAGTTTTGGATTTATCTGCAAACTCAGATGACCAGAAAGTGCACAGTGCTGACATTATAGAATGTAATTTCCAGTAGAATTGGCACAGCAAGATTTTGACAACCTCAACACAAAACAACAGAATCCATAATAAAACAAATTGGAATTAGACTTACTTAATTTCTAACTGCCTTAAAAATATTTCCAAGCACAAAAAAAAATTACAAAATACATTCTCCATAACGAAAAATTCGTCAAAGGGAGATAAATAAGCCCAAAAAGGCTTCATACAAAATAAGGAAAATTTTAAATATGTATTAAGACCATAACATCTGCAACAATTCGACAAATATTTATAGAAGGTTTAATATTAAAAAGTTTAGAAGAGGAGGTGTTTTGGGGTTCCTGTAAAACCCCATGTCCATGTTAACAAAAACAGTGTTCAATAAAAATTCAAAAACAAGAGCAAAAATTAATAAAAATCGTATGTTTAAAGACAAATCTTAAACAACCAAAAAGTAGTTTGTAATCCAAAAATTGTAACCTTAAACACAGCATGTCCATTAATCAAAACCAATAACCAAAAACAATTTATAATAATGACATCCAAAACAAAGTAGAAAAAGAAAATATTATCAGAATGGCAAAGCACAGCATAGCAGCAGTTGCAGGCATTAAAGACATGGCGAAAGTGCCCTCGGTGCCACTCCTTTATACTGAACATATTTAAAATGAGGACTATAATACAGTATAAAGAACAGAAAAATATATATTATTAATCTAATACAGAAATACAAAATAATCAAAAAAACAAAAAATAAAACAGAAAGAAAACATAGATTATAAAATTGAACTCGAAAGTAGACAAAATGAATGAATAAAAATAAGACAAATGAGCCAGGATTAGACCCGGTCTATTTCCTTAGAGCTATGGTAAGTGAGTTGTTGGCTTCTGCTCTTCTCCATAGAAGTGCATGAGTGTGTCATGAAAGGTGTCAAAAAGGTCATGGCTTTGAATGCAATTACTTATCCATGTGTGATGCAGTTATTCAGTGTTAGATATTCACATCCAAAGTGATAACATTTTTTATAGCTAATTGCATATTCCATGGTACAAGAGTAACATTTCAGGGTTTAGCTAATAATCAAGCACAAACAAGACCCTCATTACCCTGGGAGATTTTGCACACCATGTGTGTTCTACATCAAACACTGGACTTGTCGCACAATAAAGTTTTCACAAGTGGCTGAAAATGTTCCAAGCTGGGAGTGGTAGAGTTGGATATCACTTCATTGAACAGGGAGGAACAGTAACTCATGGAGGGATGCTGAAAAGTTCAACATACATATAATGGGCCTCTTCTATGAACACAGTATTAACTCTGAAACTGAGTTTCTTACTGAGGGATTGTTTCACTCTAATTCTGTAATTTCTCCCAGAATAAGAAGACCTTAGAGTGGATGTGAATACTTACCGTCTGAAGTTGTACTGGTGAACAGGATGGTTGTCAGTATGCAACTGAGAGGTGAAGAAACTCGTAAAAACTGTGTCTACACAGCAACTCTTTTAAGAGACATTGGATTCAGTGTTTGAAAAGGTACTGCTTATTGACTCTGTAAGTCCAGTGGGAAACCTTGGCTCTCGTATGCAGAATGAAGGATTGAAGGAAGAGATTGGAAGTATTTTAATTTGGAAATTATTATTGGATGTCTGTGCAAGTCGTGGGTTTTCCATGGCAAACACCATGCTTGAAGGCAAGCGTATCTTGATTGCCTTGGACCTAAAGTCAATGATTAACTTTTTAATGGTGACGTCTAACCCAAGGTTATATATTCTGGACATTCAGGTGAACACAGGTGCTTAGTTATCAACTGATCACCACTTGGTATTGACCTGACTCAGATCTATGGTGCACATCAGGAAGAGGAATGAGGACAACTAGAAAATGCTTTGGTTTGGGATTAATTCAGCTCTGCAGAGGTGTTTCTACTGCATTTTGGGAGAGGTCTGAAGCTGAATGAAATTGAATGGACCGTGTCCAGGACATCAAACCTGAGAGTAGTTTTAAAGTGTGGTGGATGAACAGTTGTCATTATGTGTCATTGTTTAGTATAGCACAAACCTTAGTGTACCAGCAGAAAGGGAAATCTTCAAAGTGAAGAAAGAGGTCTTTGTTGAAATGTGAGCAGTATTTTCTCAATATTGCACTGGTCAAAAAGACAACCAATGAAGCAGTGCTGAACTGAAAGCTTGCATGTGGATGGATCTTGGTGAGATAATAATGTTCAAATAGCTGGACAAATGATTGGATGACAGAGACTGGGTAGATGGAACATTGTCTTGGCTGTTCTCAGTAAGCCCAGGGAAACACTGGCCTCAAATGTAAATATCATCAAGAGGCAGAAGGAGCAGAAGTGCCTCAAATGGAAGTGGTTTATACCTTGTGCATGGGTGTAGATGAGAGTGAACAGTCTTTTAAGGTAAAAAATGGAAGGGCTTCACTCATTGTTCTAGATTGTGGTTGTGGTTGTGTAGAGTAAGCTGTTGCAACTGATGAAGCATTTCATTTACAGTTCAATTTATGTCACCATTCTTACCAAACGTACGGATCTATGAGGAGTGACTGAAAGAAAAAATGTCTTGAGTGCAAGCAGTATAAATGAAATTCCTTCACAAGATTGCATGGACTTACCATCTGTGAATGGGGCAAGTAGGTCAAGAGTAGGGGGACTGAGCATCTAACAAGGATGCCCCCTTGGGTGCCTCCTGTGTAAAAACCCAATGTGGTAACGCCCGGGGCAGACCTTGAATGTGCTGGATGAAATACATTTTTATGTGTATTGGGAATGCCTGGACCTTCCTCAGAGCAAGCTAGAGGCTTTGCTGGGGTAAGGAATATTTGGTCTGATCGACCCAGTCTGATGCCAAGAGGCAAAGGGAATTAAGAAAGAGATGAGATACTTGGTCAGCGTGGTTCATCTGTCTAAATTTCTTTCACAGTAAGGTCCATTACAATAGGTTACTGGAAAGCAGCAGAATGTTTCTTTCACTCTATACTGGATGGTTGTAAATTTATACATAACACAGACCACTGTTATCCTCTTTTACTTCATTCTGCTAGCTATGGTTATTATTACACTACAGAAACTTAAAGAAAGTTCAACATATCAGTCCAGTTGTTAAGGTTCATCACTGGCGTGTTGTGCAACAGAGAGGAGACTATCAGATTTGAAAGGGTCCAATGGGGTGGCTTCAGAGCACCCAGGGCACCCATTAGTTTTTTTTGCCCTTTTATTAAATAAGCAAGAAAAAACAGTTTTATATTAAGCCTTGAGAGAGATATTTTTGGTGTTATATTAAGATAGGATTCATTCCAAACAAAAAGCACTTTTGATTATATTTTTTATTACGGTAGTTTTTTTTATTTTTATTTTTCACTTTCTGTTTAAGGCTGGATGTACAGAACCTATATGTCACTCAGTCAGTGTTTTCCCCTGTATAGCATCTTTCACAACAAATGTTATCACAAGTTACTTTACAAAACAACAAGATAGCAATTCAGATTAAATCACTATACTTGTTTTTAGTACACATAATTAAATTTTTAAACAATTGGCAACAGTTTCATATGAAAGGTACCATCTCAAGCGTTTTTGTTCACAAGGTTTCAGGTAAGGGAACGATAGAAAGAGGAGCAACATCTGTCTCGCTGTAGAAGGTAGAGCTGAAACAAAAATCCGGGAGGTGCCTCTCACATCCCAGCAGTCACAAATTTTTTTTATTCCCCTGAATAGACGAGTTCATGCAGAAATCCTGAAATACATGATAAAAAATATAGCATACTATCTCATATGTAATTAGTTAAGTATTTTTGTACATACTGTAATACAGTACATGTTAAACCGTTTCTTTTTGTTTCGCTGTAACTCTAGTGGGTTGAGTGGGGCCTTTACTTTTTTGTTGTGCTGCAAGAAGCTTCTCAGATTTTTGGAGTTTCACCTTACAATTCATTGTATTCACATGAATTTCAGAAATTAGTTCTTACATTAGGGGGATGGCACGGTGGTGCAGTGGGTAGCACTGCTGCCTCGCAGTTAGGAGACCCGGGTTCGCTTCCCAGGTCCTCCCTGTGTGGAGTCTGCATGTTCTCCCTGTGTCTGCGTGGGTTTCCTCCGGGTACTCCGGTCCACAGACAGGTTATGTGCATTGGCGATTCTAAATTGTCCCTAGTGTGTGCATGGTGTGTGTGTGTGTGCCCTGCGGTGGGCTGACACCCTGCCCTGGGTTGGTTGGGATTGGCTCCAGCAGACCCCCGTGACCCCTTGTTAGGATATAGCGGGCTGGATAATGGAGTTCTTACATTAAACAAAAAAACCAACTGCATGTTAGAAGCCGGTGTCACATTGCTCTAAGTACAATTCGAATGCAAAAATGAATTCTGGCTCACCTGGTTATTTTTTATTTATTTTGTATTAACAAGTGAGGTGAAGAGTCAACATTACAACTCAATTCAGCAAATTGCCCCAATGGGAGCTAATGCTGTGTTCACATGCTACAAGAATTTTCAGAGAAATCGCTAGGGACGTCTCACCTTGCCACTTTAGTGTTCAGATTTTGGGATACGTATGATCACAACAAACAAATATAAGCTTTAATGTTTCTTTTTGTAAGAATAAACAATAAATAAGCAGCTAAATGAATTAAGTCCATAACTCTTCCCTCCAAATATAATTTGACCACAAAAATGCCATTTCTGGCTTTCCTAGTTCTTAGTTTTTTTTTTATATATTGTAATGAAGTGACAGATCAGTGTCTCAAAGTTTAATATTCAAGTTAAAGTTATACAAGAACTCAGAGAATTCAGATAGTATTGCCTTTTCTGTTTGTTCTACTGGGTGCTATCACATGAAATTTCCTGCTGAAAAATGTATGTTTTCTTTGTGTCACGTGGCATTTAAATATAGCAGGAGTCACAATGTGGCAGAGATGGAGATTGAACCCACAAGTCTACGCACATGTTACTTGCCAAAGGAAATCCCATGTGCCTCCTAATAGACCCAAAAGGGCATGGAAAGCAAATGTATAAAACACATTTTTGGAGTCACCTTTAGTTAACATCTATAAGCTGGTCTATAAAGCTGCAACATGAAAGCTGTAGAGCTGTGGTAATGCCCCAGTAGCTGTGCAGAAGCAAAGCAGTCAGAGAAACAAAGCGCAAGTCAACAGCCTTGGCCGCTGAATCAAGCTCTCAAGATCTGGTCTGAAGACACTGGGGGCATCTTCCCTATGGGAGCTCCTATTTCATCCTCCAGCTGGCTCTTCGACACTCCAACCCAAGTAGAGGTCAGCAGAGAGTGATGTGTGTGTGGGATGTTGCCATGCCTGGGAGCTTTAGTATCTGTCTGCATCTAAAAGCAGTGGGCTAGTGGTCTTCACCGTGGTTTGTACCCCACCTAAATGACAACAAAAGGCCTTATTAAAAGATCCGATTATGATTAGCCTTTGAATGGCTGGGTGCAAGTGTGTTTTTCTACTTGAATCACTGTGAATGTGCTATGTTCGTGTGTATCTCAGTTATTCTCCAGCATGGGGACCTATCTTATGATCTACTGGCAGTTTGACTGTGTCCTCGGGGAAGACGTTGAAATCAAGACGGATGACTCAATTGTATTTTCCTGGTGATCAGATTTTAATGAATAATAAATAAGAACAAAGTGGCCCCCGCTCCGAGAGAATCCCCCGGAGAGGTAACATCTCTTTATTGAAGGGGTCCCTGGGCGAAAGGCTTTCGATCAGAATTAATACAGAACAATAGCTCTAATAGCTCAAGCCTTCTGGCGAAGTTCACCTCGGCTTTCATGCTGATTGTTCCGAAGCCGCCACTTCTTTCTACAATTTTTACATCTAATTCACTTTAAAAACAAAAATGTCATTTCTCAAAAAGATGAAAATGGCTAAAATTATATGAGCATTAAAGAGCTTCAAGAAAAGGCCAGCGTACTTGTCAAATGCATATGACAGGCTCAGCTGAAACAAGTCTGGAAAATGGGATCCAATTGTCATTCACTCACCACTTCTGAAGCTTCCAGAAAGAGGGTGGCGAGGTTAAAAAAAATGATAATATTGGGGTGCAAGGAGAATTACACATATGGCCAATGGGATGCCCTTACTTAATATAGCCTGTTAGATTTTCATTACAGGATCACCAAGGAAGTGTCATGAACAAATCCTGTATGGGCCGCCATGAGCACACTCACTCAGATTTGTCAATTTGAGACACCTAATATTCTCATTCATATAGTTTAAACCACAGTGCAGAAAAAAAGTCACAAAACACAAGAAAAAGATGCAGACTTTACCAGGCCAGGAATCAATCAAGGGCAATTGTACATTACTTTGTAATCTACCCTGAAAAGCACTTGGTGTTGGAGCAGGCATTGAAAAGTGATATATAGGTCAGACTGAAAACTGAAGTAGCTAGAAAAACTCACTTGGACATAAAAAGGGCATGCAAACTTTACACAGTGCCCAGTCTGAACACAGCTCCATGGGCTGTGAGGCACCAGTGCTTGCCACGTGCACTCCTAGGGACACAGATTTGGTTACATGAGGGCATGACATTGGTAAAACATGTAAATGGCATACCAGTTAGTATCCTATTTAGGATCTGAGAGGCTATGATGCATAGCATGAATTTTGAAGTAATATTTACAACATGGATGATTGATTATTCACTCTGTTCCAAAAGGGCAGATCTTCTAAATGATACAATGTAAAATGAAGAGTAAGCAGGTCCGAGTCCATGAACTTGTTCACTTGCTCACAGGTTGAAGGTGGCACACACCAGGTTTTTTTAAATAGATACTCAACTGAGTGTACATTCATGTACAGTCAAGTACTCATATTCATTAGTAAGACTGGTCACAGGTCCTGGTTTAGTTACAATTTGTGTGAGATTTTCATGTTCTCGCCATATCCATGGTGGATTCTCCTGCATCCTGATGATGTGCCCTTTAGGATTCACTGGTGACTCTGAATTGGCCCAGAGTTAATGTCCTGTTAAACCATCCAGCGTTCATTCCTGACAATGCTGCTCAAGTCCTTCCATTTAACGAAACAGCTTGGAAAATGAGTGGATGAAGACAATGTGAGGAGCACAGGGGTGCAGTTGCAGTGATTAGAGTTTCTGCTGAACACTGCTTGAATCCTGCTAATGGGGGCTTTCACATTCTCCCAATGTTCATGCAGTTCCCTCAGCAGTCCAAAGTCAGATAAACCTGATACTCTAAATTGGCACATGTGCATAATGTAATGTCCTCAGATCTCCGAAATGCAATTCAGGATTATAGGTAACCAGCTCCTGGGTACAAGGTCGAACACAGCCCTGGATAAAGTCCGAGTCCATCGCAAGGCACACTCATGACTGGTTATGGGTGTATGTGTGAGTGGAATGCATATATCCATTCCTGAGTTGATTCCCAGGAAAGGTCCTGCCTTTTTAACCCTATAACAGAAACTGGAAGGGTGAAGTCTCATTAGCAATGGATAAAACCATCAGGGAGACTAAAAAAGTGTGTCGAGTATTGATCTAAATTATTCATACTTGGTCAATGCTGTTCAGTTGTCACCGTACTTGATCAATGCTATTCAATGATGTCCAAGAACAGACTTCATCTAAAATCACCCAACCCAGGGAATCTGAAGGTGTCTGGAAATATAGACTGTACAATGCAAACATCCATCCATTTTCTAACCCACTTATCCATTGAAGCATGTTGCACAGGCATTGTGATTTATTATATTTAAATTACTAGTGGATGACAAGATGACATAGTGGTTAATGCCAGTGCCTCATACAGTAGATCCAGCATCCGGGGTTCAACTCCTGTGCTTGGCTACTTTCTGTGTAGTGAGCATATTCTTAAAGTGTCAGTATGGGTTTGGCTACTGGTCCTCTGGTTTTCCTCCCACTATACATATGCAAGGTTGGATTAAGACCCTTACAGGCCCTTGGGTGACTTAATGAACAGAGCTCCTCAGAAGATTGTTGATCATACATTAAACAATGCAGAACACGGACACCATGCCGTTTAATGCCTGTGGAGATTCTACTGAAGCAGTGAAGAAGGGCGGGGAGTTGGGGGGGTCCCTATTGGTAATTTCAGAGTGCAGGGGGGGGGGGATTGTGTGTTGTGAAAAGACCCCAGAACATGCACCCAGAATGCCTTGATAGTAGATTTGCTGATGTAAACATGTGAAAACAAAGCTTGAACGTAAACTGCTGAAAATATGTACATGCTAGGTTAACTGGTGATTGTAAATTTGCCCCCAGTGAGAGTACATGAATGGACTTGGCAATGGCCTGGTGCTCAGTCTAGGTTGAGAGGGCTCTGGCTGCAGAAAATGTTCCATCACCACAGGAGATTTCTAGCCTGACTGTGGACGTGTGGCCTGATTTCCACAAACATCCCTTCCGGCCTGACAGTGGATGTGGCCTCACAAGGGATGCCTGCACTGTTGTTTGGAGTTGGATTCTTTCTTGCTCTGGATGCTATTTGGACATACTGTGCCACCCCGTGACCTGGGTAAATGGGGTTGAGAATAACAAGTTTTGTAATTCACTTAATTTCTACGTGCCAGCTCTGTGCCAGGACAATGATTCTTAGTAGTTACGACATTACAGGCACTAAATGCGTTAAGTGTTCTCTGTTTTGCCTCCCACATCCCAAGACAAGTGTTAGTTTAAGCCCATGGTACATTACATGACTTTACCTGTGATTTTCAGTAGTAGCGTTCATTTACATAATCTTAGCAAGTCAGAAGCAGTCATCGGCGTTCTCCTGTGAAGCTGTTCACATAATGTAACATACCTCATGACTAGCTCCAAGAAAATCAATTTTGTCTTTAGTCGTAGGGGTCTAGAAGTACAATACTTATAATGAAGAAACAAGGAATAAGGAACATGGGTGTGTATACATATATTATGTTTTATGTACCACAACAGAATAGAAAAAGAACAAAGGCCAGAGACTAAGGCTGAACTTGTCATACTTGTTGACCTGTTAGGCAGCACGTTATTGGCTGTCAAAAAAAGGGGAAAGCATGCCTGTGCTGAAAATTCGGCACTCGGTAAATGTGACCTGGGCAAAGATCATCAGTTGCCTAAATTGACATGGTCTTGTGACGAGATCAGTGACTGTGATTGGCAAATCTGACATACCCCATGACTAGAAGTCGCATAATGTGACTTCAGCTATTCACAAACCGACCAAGTGTGTGAGTGAGCCCTGTGATCACTGGCACCATGTCTGGATTTGGCTTCTGCCTTATGAAGCTGCTGAGATAAGCCCTGGCTCCTAGTAAGCCTTAATTACATCAAAAATTTTGAGAGAGAATATTATAAATTAGGAATGAATGTGGGGAGTGCCTTTCTCCCAGCATTTGGGCCTCAATTTGATTTACAAAGATAGCCCACCTACATAAATTTTCATTTTTGGATTTTTCGAGTTCTGCTGCTGACATATGCTCCTTACAGCCCTATGAGGAAGCTGCATCCTATATTATTTTTGGGGTGAGGCAATCTAGCTGGCCAAGAGTGGACAACACCCTTAGATGAAATGACCACCATTAGAAATCGAAGTGCACCAACACCCCTTGACGTGATCATGGTGAAGCAGGAAACAAATACAATCCATGGAGTCCTGATTTTATGGGATTTTGACAACTACTGCAGAGTCAGATATGAATATGCACCATGGGGTGCTTAGCTAAAGCTAACGTCACAATTTGTGACTTTTAGTTGCCAAAAACAGTTGCTGATCACGTCACTGGACAATTCACACAACTGAAAATTGCTGGTTATGTATCTTTTACCATCTGAGTGCTGACATCCCAGTGCAGTCTTGATTACTCCTGTTTTGTGACAGTCAACAGTGAGCTGCCTGTCAGAATGTGTGCTTTACAAAGGATTAACAGGTACAGTGATTTTAGCCACAATCTCTGCATTTTATTTCTTTTTTCAATTCTGTCATGGTACCTAAAACATGAGATATCAGACAGACAAGCTTGTCTTCTGTTTGTGAAGGCCAAAGCACCTGTGTTCTTTATTCATACTCACGACATTCTTTGCATTGTATTTCCAAATGATCTTTCACTGGTTGCCAGCTCTCATACACATACGAGGTGCGACACAAAAATAACCGGACTGGGCGTTGACTGGCTAGGTATACCCTGTGAATAACCCAGTCAGTATTTGCACAGCAATCGCTACACGAGTTGCCGCAACAATGTCGGGTGAAAATAGCGAACAATGAGACAAGACAAGACAGTGCTCCCGTGCACAATGCTTTTTCTGTAAAGCAGTTTTTGACTGACAAAAACATTTCTGTCCTCGATCATCCTCCCTCTTCACCCGATTTAGCTCCCTGTGATTTTTACTTGTTCCCGAAAATCAAAAGTGACCTGAAGGGAACACATTTTTCTTCAATGGATAAAGTGAAGACAGAAATGGCAAGCCTGATGAAGAGCCTCAAGCGAGAAGACTTCCAGCACTGTTTCAATCAGCGGAAGATACGTATGGAGCGGTGTAGAGATCGGTAGGGGGAGTATATAGAACTTGCTAAAGCTGTGAAAATGAAGTCTACGATTGAAAATGTGTGGATAAGTCACTAATTGGAGTGAGTTTCTGGGTATGTCAGAGGGTATGTTGTTGGGTATGTCACTAGTTGGAGTGAGATGTTGGGTATGTCACATTCTGCGACTATGTCAAACTAAATTTATATAAATGAAGGCTGCAAATGGAAATGTCTGAAAAAGTCACATAATGTGACATAGCTTTAAAACTAGTGCAGAGTATCAGTCAAGCAAAAAGAGAAGGCCACAAGTGTGGACGAAATAACACAAGGCTTTCTGGCTAGAGAATTGCTGTTTAAACACTGTGAAATCAGTGAGATTTTCACACGTTCATGGCACTGAGAGGTACCAGACGATGCCAGAGAAGAACATAAAGAGGCCACAGGGTGCACAACAGCCGGGCAGCTAAGCTAATGAGGGGCGAGATGCTGTTTTCATTGTGATGTTAGACGGGCATTTGCCTGATTGCAAGCAGCAGCTTACCCACTCTTTGGATCTTTCAAAGCGACAGGAGCATTTGGGACGAGACCTGGCAACAATGCAAATGTTCCAAAGCAGCCGCGCCGTCTATTGATCGAGGGGCCTTACAAATGAGCGCGACCAGTTTGCTAAACATCTAAGCTACGCTGGGCCTCCTTGCCTAATTTGCAAACGCAGCGAGGCGTTTCAAACCCCCTCGGCAGCATTTCGAGCGCTCCGCTGTGTGCTGAAACTCTAATCACTGTGCTTTTTTTCGCCTTGGTGAGTCACATGTGATGAGTCAGGGAATTATCTTAAGGACGTGGGGAGAAAGAGGAGGAGGAGGAGGAGAGGGAGAGGCAGTGGTGTGCTAAGCCAGTCTGAAACACTTGATTCCCTGTATCCAGGGGTGGGCCAGCCACCAAAAAAAAGAGTGCAGCCCACCGAGGCAGTGTGTGAGGCGTAACCCAGCATTTAGGCTTTATATTAAGCAAAAAAAAAAAAATCACAGGGGGGAGGCTTCCTCTTTTCTATTGAATTTCCATATGCACTCACATGCCTGGGGTCAGGGGTTACCTGACCATTGATGCTGACTTTGCACGAGCACTCAAGTGTGCAGGAGTTTTTAAAAGGGGCCTTTTGCGATGCCCTACAGAGTTGTAAACAGTCTTTGCTAGGCTGCCTGTCGAGGCCATTAAACAAAATGAGTCATTGGCGACCGGCCCATTTGCTGATCCTTCTAAAAGAGACTTGATTTCTTTATGCCCGCCCGTCTCTTGACTCTTTTCGAAGGTGTGATGAGTGATGGGGACGTGAGTGTGTGTGTGTGGCGTCCAATCCAGGCTTGGTTCTTATGACACTGGCTCCCTGAAACTCAGATGGAAAAAGCAGGCCAAAAAATGCATGGCTGGGCTTTTACAGGCTTCTCCAATGATTATAAAATAGCCGAATTGTCTTGTCCATTGTAACCCTTTACCGGAGAAAGAAAGTTGAGAAAGTTGATAGATGGGTCGCTGGTTTATTTACCTTGGGAACTGTATACTTGTGTGCTTTTTAAGTACATAGGAGTTTATTAATTGATCCTTTTGAGACAGAGTGGCTGATAGATAGGTGGAGTGGTGGTGCAGCAGTTAGAAAAGCATCCTCATACTTACAGCAATTTGGATTTGACTTCCTTTCCAGCAATTGCCAGCGTGACTTTTGAATGATTGGTTTGATGTCTGATGCTTAAGCACCATTCTGTCAGCATACTTGGCATCTACTACTCACTATTAGAAACTGCTCTAAATTGGGAGGTTATCTGCAGCATCTCCTTGGGGCTTTGGTGGTGTGGGGTGAGCTGCTCAAGCCAAGGAAAATGCGAACTCATTCCATCAATTGATTGACCAGTTGATCAATGAGGCGTCTACCACCTTTCACAAAGAGTGACATTATTTCAGCACTCTGTAGATCTATAACTGTGCCTGCATAACAGACTCCGCGGGAAGGTAGGAAGCAGACTCTTTAATGCATTACACTGCTGTTTCTGCCTAGGCGGATCCACAGGGATTCAACAGCAGCAGTAAAAGGGTCTCGTCTACCGCTGTTAGCCTGAGTGCAGTAACACGATTCTTCACAAGGTGGAGGCATTGTCTCATTGAAAGCTTGAGCCGACTGTATTGAGGAACAGGGCGAGCCACTCGATGTCTCAAGAGCCTGTGCTGAGCACCACTAGAGACCAGATGTCCTTTTTATTTAGTTGTCTTTGTAATGTGTCACACCGGCATGAAAGTGCAAGAATGGAAAAACTATTGTAACCCTTTACTGCCAGTTCATTCATAAAGTCCTTGCTTGTATCCTAAACTAGATAATAAATATCTTCATCCATCCTACAGAGAAAATCCTAGAGTGACAATGTGCTTAAACCTTACATTATGGTAATTTCTTCTCCATATCTGTCAGATCGAATCGAGTGACATGAAAAGACAGAGTCCATCCTAGCAATATTGGATGGAAATCCATAGTTCAACGATAAAGCTAATGGACTGATATTACTAAGTTTTGATAATGTCAATTAATTTACAACTGCTTTTTTTCTTCCTGTATGTTTAAACAAAACTGTGTCTTGTACATAATGTTGTACTCATTATGTAATTAATAATTTGTAAACTCTGTAATTGCATTTACCTGTGAACTTGTTACTGCACTCTGAGTCTAAACTCACTGAATTGATTTGATGGTAGTAACCCGCCTGGAATGGGCACTCACCCACACAGGGCCAGTTTACAGTCCTCAAGATGTGGAAGAAAAACCATATGGACAAAAGGAAGAACATGCAAACACCACATAGAGAGGGACTAGGCTGAGAATTAACCCCAAAACTCAGGGACTGTGGGACAACAGAACTAAAAGCTGTGCCAGCCTTACTGAACTGCAGCCATTCATTTTTATCTTATAACATCTATTCACGTCTTTAAATGTCTTATGAGGCGACATAACACATCCTGTGAGTAAACAGCATAAAGCAGGAAATAGACGATCATATCCATTTTCCTTTGTGTATGTCTGCACATCCCTTGTTTCAGCATACTTGCACTTTTGGAGTTAGTAGAGGGCTGAGTCCACGTGAATCTGCAAAGAAAAAAAATGTTTCAATGGTGAAAAGGAAAGAAGGTAAAAGACAACGTTTCTGCAGTATAGCCATTTTCAGGTCTGCCAATAATACTATTATTGTACATGGATGTCAGCCACTGCTAGGACTTCGCTGCTCAGCACAAAGCTTTGGAGAGTGGCACTTTGCATGTGAATGGACATTAACAGCCAAATATCTTCTTTTGTGTTTAACTGCTGTTGTGACAGTATCTGATTTCCTTGCTTTTTCTGTCTGTACATCAAAGGCATCATTTCAAAGCAGTCATTTACCTTTATCCAGTCAATTTTAAAGTTAGCTCTGACAATGTATACTAAGATCTGCATGGAAACAAGCAACTCTTCCTTCATCCATCCATCCATCCATTATCTACCTCGCTGAATCCTAACACAGGGTCACTGGGGTCTGTTGTAGCATGCCCAGCCAACACAGGGCACAAGGCAGGAACAAACCCCGGGCAGGGCGCCAGCCCACCGCAGGACACACACACACACCCACACACTAAGGACAATTTAGGATCGCCAATGCACCTACATTATTCATGAAAGCACATGGCAAGAACCAACACTGGAGTGGGTGTCAGACACTTCTGGGGCCAACAGGCCATATGCACACTCTCCCCCGGATTCCCCGTAAGCCAGCTGCTGGACTTCCGGTCCTGGTATCAAAGAGGACCAGTTATGGTGTTTTTCACCTGATCGCTTCAAGATGTGCCCACACTTATTGTAAAAGACTTTAGTTGCATTATTCAAACATTGTGCTAAAAAGGGGAAGGCCAAATGCTTTTTCCAACTATTGTGGAAAAAGGCAAGCAGTCCTTTTAAGTATAGTGAGCCAACTCAAAGAGCCATGTAAAGAGCAAAGAATCCATCTATTGTGGTTTTCAACACTGATGGTACAATACATAATAACATGAGTCTGTGGAACATCTTACCTTATAAAAAAGCGAATGTCTCTGTCTGAGTCCTCAAAATGGTTAATGCCAATCCTCTTCTTCATTGTATGTATCTCATTTTATTTCCTCAGTTGGAGAATCTTCTCTCTGAGAGACATGTTTTCATCAAGCGCTAGGTCAACAACTGCTAGATCTGGAGCCGAAGCATAGTCGTGGTCCTCGAGGATTTTATTATCTACATCCTTGCCTGGAGTGACAACCTCCATCGGTCACTTTCTCCTCTCCCAAACCCCTCCTCATGAAAGTGGAATGGAGAAATTGTTCCACTCAAACAACACAGGAACCAGTCTTTAATAATTGCTGCCCTTGCTTGCCAAAATCCTTTTTTCCAAAATGCCACCTACAAACACAGGTATGGGGACTGAACATAAAGCTCTTTCTCCAGATACCAACAATCCATTTAGTTCAGGTTTCCACAACAGTGGGAAATGTATGAAAGCTAAGTGTCTTGTGTACTGTACTTACTGGAAGCCGAACGTAAAGGTACACAACAATGTTCACCTATAGAGCCATCTGTATGCTGAAACGTAAGCCTTTTCTCACACATTGTCACCACTTAACAAAAATCACAACTGCAGTATGGATAGCAGAAGTGACTGAATTGGCTGAGATTTCACCGGAAGTACATCACCACAACTGTGTGCGTACAGTCTAATTATAGTCATCGGTAGTGTTAAGCGGAATTCACTAAAGTATTTTTCACTGTCAATATGCTGGGGTCATAGAATATTTCCCTATAAATTGATGCTTCACAACTGCAGTGTGACATCAAAGAGCTGTAGCAGCCAATGTTGGGTGGGACAGCCTTCTGAGTATATAACACTGATTCCAGTAGTGTGCTAAAAATTAGTGGAAAACTTGCGAATAAATTTAAACACAAAGCGTGCATGCAGAAGGGAATGTATCAATGTATCCATGTCATAAAAATAATATCTTTTTGTATGGACTTGTGTGTGACATGTCTACTTACACCTTTAATAATATTATTCAGAGTGCTATACAGTTGATACAAACAGGAAGTAGTGGAGAATCTGTGTGCTTTAGTGTTGCACTTAAACATGTCAGGGAGACAACAAAAAAAACTGTGTTGAGAAAGGTTAGAACTGCTGTCAAATCGTTGGGGGGTAAACCTTAGTGAATTCATACCTCCTGTCTGTTTTTGTCTGCAAGAAAATGTATTTTTCTGATATTTAATTCTATTAATTTTTTCCTCAGGGTGGCACATGGTACAGTAGTTAGGACTATTGCTTCACAGTTCAGGTCATATTTTTGGCCACAATAATCGGTCCATCATAGTTAGCAGATACAGTATTTCCATAGCTGTCAGGGACAGTTAAAAGACCACTGCACCATTATAATCCACTCAAAACAAGTTCTGTTTCTCCTTCCCTATTGACTTTGTTGAGTTTGGTGAAGCAAACCAACTGTTTCTGCAATTTCACCAAACATGAGGCAAAGTGAATTCAGTGGGGTTTGCTCATCCCTAGTCGTTGGTTAACCTTACCCATACATGTTTGGAATGTGGAGGTAAACATGGGGAAAATGTAAAAACTCCATATTGAGAGTCCCTAGTCCTGGAATTGAACCCATGCTTCTGGAGTTACAAAACAAATGAGGTAAGCACAGGGAGAAAAGGACATATTTTACTCATAGTCAATTTTTATTTTTCTGGACAATGGTAATACAACAACATGGCTAATATTGTCCAATACAAAGACGTATTATGGATGCAAAGGCACATTCAACATGATTTTCCTTAGAAAAATAACCTTTTTTCTTTATCTGCTGCCAAACATTGCAAGTAAAGCTAAAAGAACACAATGCTATTGGCTAAAGGAGATTAAGAGATGACATGATTGCAGTGTTTAAAATTTATGAAAGGAATTTATGAAAGGAATTAGCACAGTGGATCGAGAGTGTTACTTTAAAATGAGTTCATCGAGGGACACAGTTGGGTAAATTTCACACAAATGTTAGAAAGTTTTTCTTCACACAGAGAACCATCCAGATGGAAATGGTTTCCAAGTAGTGTGGTAGATAGTGGGACTTTAGGGACCTTCAAAACTAGAAATTATATTTTGATAAATTGATCATTTGTGGGATTTAAGCGCATAGTACTGGAGAGCTTAGCTGGGCTGAATGGCCTGCTCTCATCCTGAATGTTCTAATGTTCTAATAACTTCTAAAAAAAACTGAACAACTGATTTTACTTTGCACTACTGCACTACAGTTGGCCAAACTGCATGCCTAGTGTGAAAATTATGTATCCTTAAGCTACAGTTTCTTATTGCCTTCAGCCTTTTGCTTGAATGCTCACAATTACAATCTGTGTGCCACTTATAACTGTTTCCACTGCAATGGCAGACTAGATGTGTGAACTCATGGTTATATTTGCTGGATGATCTAAAGATCCATTTCATTTAAACTAATTTTGACAGCTCTAAATTATACCCAAGTATACGTGGCTGTCCATTTTAGACTGGCACCTGATCCAAGGTTGATCTCTGCTTTGTACTCAGTGCTGCTAATGTAGACTTTATATTTCCCACAGCCCTCTAAAGGAATATAATTTTTAAGAAAATGAATAATTCTTTTAATAATAATATTTTTTTATTTATTTGTCACATACATAGTTATACAGGACAACACACAGTGAAATGCATCTTTTTGCATACCCCTTGGGGTCAGAGCGCAGGGAGAGCCATTGTACAGTGCCCCTGGAGCAATTGAAGGTTAAGGGCCTTGCTCAAGGGCCCAGCAGAGTAGCATCTCTTTTGACAGTGACTCGAACCGGCAACCTTCAGGATGCCAGTGTAGATCCTTAGCCTCAGAGCCACCACTCTGTTAGATGGATAGATGGTTTTAGTTTGTTGTTGCCACTGAAGATCTGATCCCCTGTGACTCATTTGGCCATGCCGCAAAATGGTTTCTTAAGCACTGTGTTATTTGGTAAAATCTTTCAAATTTTGCTTACACAGCAGCATCATTCTGAATCCTTCCTTAAATGAAAGAATTTTACGAGTCATACTGGGGCAAAATTATAGAGGAAGTCTGAAGTGTTTGTTACCATATTGATAAAGGAACTCATGAGGGATAAATATGACTGGAGTCCACTCAGAAGTGAAAAAATAAATGACGCTTACAAACATCCAGTTTCATGACCAGAGAGGGAGAAAGGACTGATGCCATGAACAAAAAAGAAAGATAAAGAAAGTTTCAAGTCTAGATCACATTTATTAAGAGGTTCAGAAGAACGATCGGAGTCACGAAAGTGGCTGCCAACAGTTCATGTGAAGATCTGTCTGTCTGCTTCATCGCTGAATTAAGCGTAACTATTCCATTGTTCCAGCCTGTTTGTTCTGCAACAAACATATCAGTAGATGACAACCTTTCATGTTACATACGGAGTTGGATACAAAAAAATAGGTTCTCCTGCAAAACAAGTCACATTCTGCCAATTTTAGTTGCATCAAAATTGAGGTTACCATGCAAATGTACATGTGCTTCATGAGTGTGCTTGCTATTATTTGCATGTTGAGGCCATTATACAAAATGAATCATTGGTGAATGACCCAATTGCTGATCCTTCTAATAGAGACTTGATCTCTTTGCGCAGGCCCGTCTCCTGCTGCTTCCCGAAGGCGTGATGACTGATGGGAGAGTGCGTGTGTGTGTGGCATCCAATTAAGGCTTGGCTCTTGCCTTGCAACCCACTTACTGACACTGACTTCCTGCAACTCTGAAATGGAAACAATGCAAGGCTGAACTTTGGCAAAAAACTGAAATAGCACGAATGAGTCTGGAAATGTAAAAAATATCAAATTCTTAGTAAAAGAATCGTGCATGCCTTTGATACAGCTGTGAAGTGTGAAAGGTTAGGATGAAAGCTAGAATAATAATGAACTCTCACTCCACATCTTTCCTCCTGTAAAACTAAAGGTATTCCTTACTAAATTCAGGAAAAGGAATTTCTCATTGAGTGATTACAAAGTGCCAAGGCAACTGGACAATCTGATTCCAAAACGATTAAGACTCAATAACCTGGAGGGAGAATTTTGACACTGCTGACTACAATATTTTTCTGAAACGTCCTGGGCGATGTCTTTTTCTTTCAGCTTTTATTGACAGTTGGCTGAAAACGTTTTAACTTTTGCTTCACTCATGGTGCTCTTGCTCTACTTCCCAGGCAAACTCCTAGGACAACAACAGCAAAAGGGTCAATCCTTCACTCAGAATGGTCATCAATAATACACAATGATAAAAAACTAAGAAGGCCAAATTGTGTTTCTACTAATTAAAATGATGTTTTATACTTTAAAATATTCATATTTGCCATGGTGCTGGAGAGTAGAATGTTGGTTGGAAATTCAAGTAGGAATTTCCAAATGCCTTGTACACACAATAATACTATTACTACTATTATATGAGAAGACAGTTAAAGACAACTAAAAGTGTCAGGAAAACCATGGTGGGCTCTAAACCAACATAATTAAGAGAAAAGAATAACAACGGCCAGCATCTCAACCTGGCCAGGACGCCCCTGGAATAGAAGGATGGGGGAAGGAAGCTACTTGCCAACACTGCTTCCCCAAAAATGCTAGATGGCAGCTATCCCTGTAGTGCAGTGGTACACCGGATTCCTGCAGGGCACTATGGGACATGGAGTTTCGGACACACAGCCCGGCTGGGTGCTGCCAGGAGGAGCTGTCAAAGGACCTGAGGACATATTCTTTCATTGTAGCCCGGAAGTACGAGGTAGTCATGAGGATGTAAGCCCCAAAGTACTTCTGGGTTGAAGAAAATCCCTGTTCTTTATTAGACCCGGACGTGCCAGCCAGTCACGTGGTCGGAAGGACAGAAGCATTTCCAGGTCAATGACTATTTAAAGGACTGATGGGAACCCAGCAGGTAAGCTGGAGTTGGGAGGGGGTGTGACAGAAGATGCTGGGAGAGGTGGAGGAGAATTTAGTGATTTACTGTGTGTATTTATTGCTGTTTATGGTGGTGGAGGTGCTTTGGGGCACAACACAAAGAAGAAGAAGAAAGCAAAATAAATATCTTTGGTGATTTTATCCCGTGTCCTGCATCTGTCTGTTGGAGAAAGGTGAGCAACAGTGCCACCAAGCGGCCACGCATTTACAATGGATAGAAGATTCTCACGTCACTGACCATCAGCGATCAGGCTCTCAATGAGCCATACAGTAGACAGTCCTCCAGATATTATAAATGGATGCTACATTGTTCCACAAGGTAGCAAACACAGGGAAAATGAAACTATAGAAAGAAAAGAGGAGAATCTTTTTCTTTCTTTCTCAAAATGGCCCTTTAGTCTTCAGTTTTTATTCTGGTACCGCATGGAATCAAAATGTATTTTAAATAGTTTTCTACCATTAACAAAAAAATAAGCAGAAGGAAAAAAACAAGGTGCTGGAAACATTCCTCAGGGATTTTGGTCCATATTGACATGAAAGCATCATGCAGTCAGATTTCTCAGTTGCATATCCATGATGTGAATCTCCCATTCCACCACATCGCATAAGTGCTCTATTGGATTGAGGTCTGGTGACTGTGGAGGCCATTCGAGTACATTCAACTGATTGTCATGTTCAAGGAACCAGTTGGAGATGATTTGAGCTTTGTGACATGGAACGTTATCCTGCTGGAAGTAGCCATCAGAAGATGTCTACACTGCAGTCATAAGGGGATGGACATGGTCAGCAACAATACTCAGGTAGACTGTGGAATTTAAACGATGCTCAGTTGGTACTAAGATGTCAAGAAAATATCCCCCACATCATTACACTACCATCCATCCATCCATTTTCTAACCCGCTGAATCCGAACACAGGGTCACGGGGGTCTGCGGGAGCCAATCCCAGCCAACACAGGGCACAAGGCAGGAACCAATCCTGGGCAGGGTGCCAACCCCCCACAGGACACACACAAACCAAGCACACACTAGGGCCAATTTAGAATCGCCAATCCACCTAACCTGCATGTCTTTGGATTGTGGGAGGAAACCGGAGTGCCCGGAGGAAACCCACGCAGACATGGGGAGAACATGCAAACTCCACGCAGGGAGGACCTGGGAAGCAAACCCGGGTCTCCTAACTGCGATGCAGCAGCGTTACCACTGCGCCACCGTGCCGCCCAGTACACTACCATTACATTGCAAAAAATGAAATTAAAACAGGTGGAAAAGTACATGGCATTAAATCTTTCTTTCCTTATTGTAAGAATTATTGACTTATCAAAAAATTAGTATTTATGATTATTTAGCTTACTTTAAGAAATCTTGTCAAGTAAATTTTGCTTACTCCATTGGCAGATGTTTTGCTAAATAAAAGCAAAACAACTGCCATTTAAAATTTTTTTGGTCTAGTTTTTGCATATGCATTTTTTTGCAGTGTACCAGCATGAACCGTTGCTATAAGGCAGGAATTAGGGGCGAATGTTTAAGGAAGAAGCTCTGCAGGTGTAGCTTTTGCAATGCCACTTTTCACAAAAATTTTTTTTAAGTGTTATCCCCAGATGTGTATTCTTGTTTAAGAATCACGTCTGGCCCTGCAAGACTATCTGCAACGCAACCACAGACCTGTACAGCCTCCCCTATGCTGAAACTTGTCTTGACCAAATGTATTCCCTTACAGACTGGAGATTCCTTAGGAACTGCTTTGCGCTCTGCCCTGCTTGTGTACAGGAAAACACGAGGGATGACTTAAGGTGCTTCTCTCTGTGTGCATGTGTTTCATCAATCTGCACAGCTGATGTTAAATGTCCTGATCCTATCTAAAGTGACCCACAGAAACAACTGGAATATAATTTACAGATCAACAGATTCACTTAATGTTATAGTTACCCAGGACTATACCAGTAGAGTGGTTTCTAGTCCCATCATTCACCCATCTATTACTAAACACATTTAATCCAACTTTGGGTCATGGCAAATGGGATAACTAGAAAGGATGCAAATGCGGAAGTAGTATAGCACACCTATAATCACTCATACAAGTCCAGTTTAGAGCCGCCAAGTAACCTGCATATCTTCAAGATATGGGCGGAAATAAAAGAGCATGAAGAAAACCTACAAGCACGCAGGGAGTACATGCACCCTTCACATATACAACAGTTGTGCTGGGATTCAAGGCCAGATGCTTGGGAGATATGACGCAACAGTATTAATCCTTGTACCACCCTTACTTTAGGAAAAAAAAAACACTGTTTCCTGTTATTGTTGGAGAATACTGTAATTATTTAACTGTGGTCATATCTATTTAGCAGCCCTGCTGCTTTTTCCTTTAGCTTTCCTTAAACTGACATTGTGATATAAATCTCCCACCTTGGCCTCTGGTGTAAGTCTTTTAGATAAAAGTCATTTTTCAAAATCTTATGTCTCACTGCAGGCAAATGTGAGTTCCTTTCAATGTCCTTATTGTCCTTTCATGTTTTAGCTGTACCTTACAAAAGAAAGGAAACATTTTTAAAAAGTAATGCCCCCCCAGCTGCCATACCACAACAGCATAACTCAACTATCTCAGAGGATCACTGAAAATCCATAGATCTGACACACAGTGTCAAACAAATACAGGAAGCAGAATCACATGATTGGGGAATTTGGTTTGCAGGCAGTTTCGTTAGGCATGTGTGTATTCTATTACACAGTATGAAGTTCAATATCTGTATGGGTTTAATAGCATCTCAGCCTACCCAGGTGTGAGGAACTGAAGTTGCCTTACTGAACTGCACTCTATAGTTCTAAGAGATCACTGAGAGAAACGTAATTTCCTACTTGTGCCTTAATTAGCATATATTTTATTGGAATGAGGTCAAAAGAAATACCTGTGTTGTTATTATAACCCCATTAACCAACACCAAAAACTCTAGAAGGACACCATTGCTGCCATCCTAAGAGACCATTTAAAGGTTTGTACATCCTGGTCTCAGTGCTACTGGGATGTGGAAAAAGCTCTTTTGGTGGTGGGAGTTGGAAGTGTTCTGGACAGGGGCCTCACCCAGATGTTCCCAACCCAACATTACTACTTTCTTTGGCTTAACAGGTCTGTCCAGGCATCTCACCCACCATTTGACTCAACACAGTTCAAAGCTCTGTACCTCTCTTTACCTATGTGTCCAGAACATATGGCTGCAAATCTGATGATACTGTTATCATAGACATTTGACCTAAGGTGCTTTGCTACCAAGTACTGTAAGTTATATTCGAACATGGTGTTTGTTATGGACAAACCATGCCTGGCACAGGACCACCTCCAGGCAAGCCAAGAAGGCCTGGTACTCCGGGCTGCCATTTGGTACATAAGTACATACATTAGTCACTGTTTTTTACAGACACCATCATAATGTTTACAGTGCACCCTGCTAGTCATGTATGCAGACTAAGTGCAGCAAAATAGAGTAGAATGTCAAGTTAACATTTACTGTAGGGGCACTAAACAGAACATAAGCCTCTCTCAAAATTATTTTCATTAATCAGCAATTAACCAATTAAAGAAATAAAAAACAGTGCTGCAAATTAAAGGTGAATATAAGGATGTGGTGGTCCCAGAAGCCACCAAAAGGCACTCTGACCTTTCCCAATCCTAGAAGTAATTTTAAGACAAGGACCAGAATTGATCCCACCTTTGGATCTAAAGTGTTTTAAAGCCAACTGTTAAACAGTAGTTTATGGAGTCTGTAGTCATGAGGACAGTTGGGCAACAGCTCCCCTAGCACTTATGGAAATGGAAGCACAATATGAGGTGGTGTTTCATCACTGGCTTCTTCCAGGTGTTAGGTTTTGCAAAAGAATTTTGAGCCAACTTGTTCTTACCATTTTTAGCTGAAGCTTCCCTGCTATAGTCCGTATGATGGGTGTCAATAGGAACACCCAAAATGACATTAAAGAGTTATTTAACTGGGAAATGAAGACCATTACGGTAAGGAGAAGACAAAACTACTTGAAAGGCAAGTTGGGTCAGTAACCAAGAGAAGAAAAGAAACCAAGCATCAAAACTAAGATTATAATCCAAAAGTTGAAGTCAAAAGTGTAAATTGAATTATTTTTCCTTGTCTAATACTGCACAAAAATTGCATAAAAGTATTATAATCTCTCTGATTCATAATTAGGATAATTTCACATACATCTCACCACCTTTTATAGAAGTGATGCAGTGATGTCGCAAACAGCACCACTACTGGGCATGAGGAATCATTTCTAAGTAATTATCTACAACAACAACAACAACAAGGCCATGACCATGGAAAAACACCATGAAATGGGCCTGGCTACCAGGGAAATGTTATTCAAAATGAAGTTTTAATGACCTTAGCAAAACAATCATACAGTTTCAAAAACAAAATTATTTACAGGTAGTCACTTGTGGAAGTCACCAAAATCTCAGAATAACCTATTTACATCGGTAAATACTGTAGCTTTGTCTTTGTCAGTTATGGCCTTTTGATGTCACTGCAGTGGTTGTCAGTTGTTCAACATGATGGCCCTTGGGATTTCATGCACATCTCTGAGTTTTTCGCACATTCCTTGGTGCACATTGTTTCTGTATTTGTCTTTTTACGTAGGAGAACATGAAATGTTTCAGGCCTGCTATCTGCTTTTTGTGTTTATCTGAATTGCTTGACATTATCTTCATGGTAAGTCTCCTTTGACCACTGGAAAACTTTGGTGTTATTGTTGGTACAACATTTTTCTTTTTTTGGTGGCAGGTGTCCTTTGGTTTCCATTCTCCCTGTTATTTTTCCAAAATATATTGTACTTCAATAGTAGTAGCTCCTTTGCTCTCATTAACTTAGGTTGTCCTCTAGCCTTGTACTGCTTAAGGAGTAAAGTAAGTCCTTGTGGGTTGCATCATACAGTAGGTATGCTTTTTTAGTGTACAGAAGCCATTTGTTTGGTGCTTATGCTTTCATTTAACATTATTGTTTCACATTAAAATCTTGTTTTTCATGGGTGCTGCCATTTTGCTAATGAGAAAACCATGTTGTTATTAGTAACACTCCTAGTTCCAAATTCATGACATCCAGAAGTCACAACAAAAGATGTCGGCACTATGACGATACAAAGATGGTACACAGAATTTTTTCAAACATTTTTAAACAAGTTTTGGTTAACATTTTCAGATTTTATGACTGGAAATTTCAAGTTACAGCATAACCCAATATTTTTTATTACATACACCTCATTTCCCGGTCTGTTCCATTTTTTAAATTCTTGAAAATTTCCTACATTGGCAGAACAGTAGGAATTGCAGTAGCTGTTCTTTCTGCTACAACTTGTTTGGGTTCTCAGCACTTTGTTTCTTCACAATTAAAATTATAACAGATTGATGCCAAGATCTATTTTTTTTTTGTTTCTTCCACTGAACTGTGATAATGGAGAGGATCTGGACATGACCAACAAGAGCACCTTTCTTAGTAGATAATAGCAAATCACAATTTTTTTTTGCTTCTTGGTTGGCAGAGATTTGAAAACAGTAAACATAACCCATGATCTTAGCGCAAATAGAAGTTGAATGCCCCAGTGAACTATAAAGGGACAACATAAGAATCATAGTATTGAATAGTTTGCCAGATATCTGTAATTCTTTAACATTAAACATTTAATTCTTTCAGAAGAGAGTTATTCCTTTGTGTTTTAGTTAAAGTATAGAGAGTCATCCAAAACTTTGACTGAGGCTTAGCCTGTGCTAACATGATTAAACTTGAAAATGTAGTTTTTGTTTCAAATGTTTTCCATTTACACTAGCACTTTCAGATTGTTTTCTAAATGTTTATCATCTACTTTCAATGTTCAAAACACATAAATCTTTCTAGTTGAGCATACACATTTTATCAACTTTGACATCTACGTGTTTATGGAGTAAATCAGAAGTTTATCAAAATGCCAAAAGCATTAGAGAAAGCAGAATGGACTTCTTTGTGTGGACAGACAATGGTCACAAACAAGCATATGGTTTCCAAAGCCCTGGTAAATACAGACTAGGAGACCCTCCAAAATAAATTCAGTGAAATAATTGAGTGTTTGAAGGAGTGGTACATGATAGCTGGTGCAGATAAGTTAGGGAAAGACTATCCCCAAAGTAAAGAAGAAATTACAGGGGGCAAAACTGAAGTCAGTGGCAGAACTTGTGGCCAACATACCTCAGTGTTTTTGAAAAGACCAGTTTTATCCTACCCACACAGCTATGTTTTGTAATGGTCGGAGTCATTGTTTTAGTGTGAATGGAAGGCCAAAACATATTAAAAAATGTGTTTACCAATTTATCCGCGTGACTGTGGAGTAGTTTTAAAATATTATCAACTGACGCATACATAGCAATCTTTTACTTCAGAAGTGGCCTTGGATGAGTAATGCAGCCTGAAGTCATCAAGATGACAATAACAATAGAACAAAGACAATGAAAAGTAATTCTGAGAAATAAAGCATGGAAAATTTTCCACAAGCACCATAATACATTTTACTCACTAAAGGCCCTGAAAACATACACACACAAAAAAAAATAAAAAATAGAAGACCATTCTGCTTGCTACTGCTAAGAAGTCAATTAAGCAACTGAACTATGAAACGAATGAATGGTAGGCACATCAGTAGTAAAAACATCCTATGGAGTATAATAATGATAAACCAAGCAGCACAATGATTTGGGGGGACCACTCAGGTTTAATTAACTGAAAACAAAATAAAGAAAACACAAAACTCAAAATAATGGTTGTTGCTGTGGGTCAAAAGGGTTTATTAAGAGTCATTTTTTGAGTTGGCGGTTCTTCTTTCTCAGATAAGAGTCAAGACTTCCTCAACTGGAGTCAAGAGTTCAAGTGTTATCCAGATGATGTCACTGCTGCAGATAAAAAGGGAGAATAAATTAGCAACAGTGATCCGTCTTGACTTGGAGTGGTGTTGCGTACCTTGCAAGAACCCTGAAGGTGCCCCCTAGGTGCACATATTTGACACAAGATATATAATATACTGTATGCTGATTTTTTAAGCATGTTGGGATTGTTCTATGGGTGCCCAACTAGTGTGAATCTGAAGTCACCCAAGTCAACTAAGTTTTGATGACTTCTTACTGTACTGTCTAAGAAGACGGCCCTTTATCTCTTGGCATTTCCTAGCATCCTAAAATCACATACATTCAGTTGCATTTAACAAAGTGGCACTTTAATTGGAGTCAATACAAATCCATGCTATAACATTTATAGAAAGGGAATTTTATTATTGGTTCATAAGAGCGTCAAATGAAATTCCCTCTAGCCTTCAGTTCAATAATGAATGTGTGAAGATAAATAAATAAAAGTATGGCAGACAACAAAGCCAGCTGTCATTCCTGAATGCCGCTCTGTGTCGATTCCAAGCCTGAGCGCTCAGAGCATGGTTACCTGACTTCCCTTTTCAAAATGCAGCATTGGCAAATGTACAGTCACAACCCCCCTCAAAAAAAAAAAAAAATCTGTAGAGCCGTGCTGTGGTAGACTGCCAAGGAACTGCTGATTTGTTCTTTTATCTTTGTTAGGGACCTGGAAAGGATTTTCTCTGGAGCTAGAGTTTACTGCATGTAAGCTGCTTTATTTTTAGACTGTCTCTCTCCAAAGGTTATTTTACGGACAGGCATGGTACTTACCTCTGAGCTGCATTTCAGACATAAAACTGATACGCAGTAGTTGAGAAAATGCAACAAGTCAGATCAAAGCGAGATTGTTATCCGCCTTTGTCCAACCTCACCCATTCCCTTCACTGTGTTGTCATCACCAATCTATTATCTTGGCACTGCTTAGCAACAGTGCTACTTTCACGTTTTCAACCTCCTCAGCATATTTTTATATTAGGCCCAGCAGCCAAATTATTTCCCAGAGCAACAAGACTAATCCCAGCATTGAGCGCTCAGGAAATGTGCGTGGAATTAAATTCCAGCAGTCTGCAAAGACGAAAGTTAAGTAGTTGGGTTTTATTTATTTGCTCATTTATCTAACTACTCCTAAAGTCCATTCGTTAAAAGGGGATAGTTTTTTGACTTTTAGGGTCATGGGTGGTGGAGCCTATCACAGCAGCACTAAGCACCAGGCTGGAATCAGGGCACATCCCCATGCAGATATGGCCACTAACTCACACGGTGCAGATTTAGAGTTGACAGTTACCCTCACATGCATTTGTTTTGTAATGGTGGAAGGGAATGGAGTATCCAGAGAAAAATCCGTCTAGACATGCTTCTCTGATAGGTTTTAGTTTTACGAGACAATGTATTACAATTAACAAGATTTTGCAAATGGATGAATGAATGCATGCATGCAACTGGCATTCATCAAAATGTTCAACATTACAAATCACAGCACTTAGCGTATATTTTCAGTTTTCAACTTTGAAATGTATACATCCATGTAGATTTTCTTTGAAACATTTGGTATCCTTCTGAATGCACCCTGTGATTGACTGCTATCACCTCTAAGGCTGTACCCCATGTTTTTCCTCTTGTGTCTCGAATGAAACCCTTACTCTCTATACTGCTGCCAATTCTGAAAATGAATAGATGCATGGGTGGTCTCACTTTCTTCTCCATCCATCTGTTTATCCATCCATTTTCTAACACATCTGTCCATCATCTTTCCAACTCGCTTATACAATTTATGGCAATCATAGATTATCTTTATACCATGCACATGGGCAGAGAAAAGCCTGGAGAGGCCCTGAGTCTATTGTAAAGCACATTTATATTTACTCAAACTGGTCCAAAAAAGAGTGGCAGTAATTATCATAACATGCAACTCTTTCAGATATCCAGATAAATACACACACAGACATGGGAAAAATGTGCAAATTCTACACACTGTGATCAGTAGTGGGTGTTAACAGCACACCAAACCCCAGACATAACAATACAAACACAAATTCCAGGGCAAACAAAGGATTTATTGTACAAATACCTCTGTTGTACAGGTTTCTTTGTTAAATATAATAAATCATTCTCTTTTACTGTCTTCTTTCCTTCTCTGTCTCTCCAATCCACCTCAGTGAGCTTTGTCCTATTCCTCCTGACTCTGACTCGCCAATTGACGAGGAGTGGATTCTCTTATACTAGACCCAGGAGCACCATTTAGGAAGCACTTCTGGTTTGGGTGGAATCTACCTAATAGGAGAAAATAGTCCTCCCCACAGGTCCAACTGGTGGCTCTCACGAGATTAAGCAGGACTTCTCATTGGAACTCCAATTCCCATCAAGCCCTGCGGGTGTGTATATGGGAGACCCACCAGAGAGTTGCTGCCATCTGCTGGACTGGGCAAGCACATAGTCCTGGGTGGCGGTCTCCTTCCACCCTTCCATTACCAAGGCATCCTGGTTGGGTAGGAAACCATCCTTTCCAGCCAGGATGACAGTCAACCCTTGTCTTCTATTCTTCTATGACCACACACACACACACATACACACAGACACACACACTGAATTATCAAATTAGGATTCAAAGCAAGTACTCTAAATCTGTCAGTTTCATTCTTGGTTGTGATGTTTTCTGTGTGGATTTTGCATACTCTCCCATTCTTTGCACGTGTTTTCCCTCTCAGTCATCCAAAAACCACACAGATTACCCTGGTAGGACAGGATGTCTTTAGGACATTCTCAAACATTCTGCTTTAGTCTCTCTTTGGTCAATACAGAACCAAATGAAAGAATACCTTGTCTGAAAAAGTTTACAGGCTTCCCCTGATTTATGAAGATTTGGGTATATAAACCACAATAAAGTTGAATTTTCAAAGAGTCTGGGATAAGTTTCAAATCTGCCCTTCTGCCTTTAACTTCTTGATCATCTTCTCTGTCATTCTAAGTAAACCTCGCTATAGCAGAACTGGGCGGGGTTAGATATTTGGGGCATGGCTAGAAGTTTGTGGCGGGGCTTGGTATCCAGGGCAAGCAATCAAAACCTCAGTCATACTGACAGCTGATGCTTTGTTCAGATGCTGTGATTCAGACAGCTTGTCACATGTGTCCTCGTTTGAACATTGTGCTTCCAAAATATTGTGATTAATGATATTTATTTTTTTGAGGTTTCCTTAGAATTTTTTGGGACTCCTTGACGGCTATTATAGGGTCTCTGAGGTGAAGGATTATGAATCAGTGTCTTTGTCTTTTCTTGGTTGCTTTCTAATATGTCATCTTTTAAGGTCTTATTGAATGTCATTTTGAATATTAATGGGTGGTTCCATTTTGGAGCAATATAAGCAATGCAACCCTGTGAAGAGTTACATTATGCACCGTTTTGAAATTCATGTTTGGATACAACTAAAGATTTCTCGGTATTTTCATTCTTGGTGTTTTGACTTACTTTCTGGCTTATGACTTTGATTTTTGTCTCACATTTCTGGCTTGGTGAAAAATCGGTTTGTCTTATTACCTTTGACCCCAGCATAAACTCCATTTTGTTTTATCTTCTGATCCCAAATAAAAATCATTCTGCTTCGGCAGAACAAAAAAAGGATTTGTGAAAGAGACAGGAAAGCCATCCTTTTTAATATAAACTTTAGGTGAAAAGGGGTAAGTAAAAAGCCTTTTTAAGCAGTAATGTCTTATTTGGGGTTATTTGATTACTAGTGTTATTATTACATTAATTCTGTGCAATTTTCATGTACCGTATTTACTCGTGTACCACGCACCGTTGTGTAAGATGCGCACCGTAATTTTTACAGAGAAAATCGTGAAAATCATTTTACCTCGTGTACGACACGCATTGTGGTTGTATAGGAAGCATTTAAAGAGAGAGCGGTAGTGCGTGAGCAAGTGAGCAAGAGAGACAGAGAGCGTGAGAAAGCGGGCAAGAGAGAGAGAGCACGGGTACACAAGCAAGCGGGCAAGAGAGAGAGAGCGCGAGTGCATGAGCAAGCGAGAGAGAGCGGGAGTGCGCGAGCAAACGAGCAAGAGAGAGCGTGAGTGCGCTAGCAAGTGAGCGAGAGAGAGAGCGCGAGCAAGCGAGCGAGAGATAGAGCGCGAGTGCACGAGCAAGCAAGCAAGAGAGTGCAAGTGCGCGAGCAAGCAAGCGAGAGAGCGCGAGTGTGCGAGGAAGCGAGCGAGCGAGAGAGAGAGCGCGAGCGAGAGAGAGTGCGAGTGCGGGAGCAAGCGAGTGAGAGAGACAGTGTGAGTGCGCAAGCAAGCGAGCGAGAGAGAGTGCACAAGCAAGCGAGAGAGCGCGAGCGAGAGAGAGAGTGCACAAGCAAGCGAGAGAGCGCGAGCGAGAGAGAGAGTGCGAGCAAGCGAGTGAGAGAGAGAGTGCGAGCAAGCGAGTGAGAGAGAGAGAGCGTGAGTGCCCGAGCAAGTGAGCAAGAGAGAGAGAGAGAGCGCGAGCAAGCAAGCGAGAGAGAGAGAGCACGAGTGTGTTAGCAAGCAAGCGAGAGAGAGCGAGCAAGAGAGCGAACCCAAGCAGTTTCTTCGTGTATGACGCGCACCTGATTTTCTAATGCTAATTTTCAGGAAAAAATGTGCACGTGGTACACGCGTAAATACGGTATTTTGAGGGTTATTTTGGATCCAGAAAAAACTTGCGATTTTTTCCATTGAAATAAATAGTAATTAGGTGTTAACATTCCAAAAAATTCACCTTAGGGCAATCTTCTCTTGTATTATGACATCGGAATATTGGCCGTCCTCTTTGCAGCTCATTTTTGCTGTTAGCTGATCAGAAGCAGGTATACATTATGTAATTTTACTGGCTCATGAATGGTTGGAGGCCTTTTGAACAATCTCTCAAAACTGCATGGTGAGGCCTTTGGGTGAGATATAATTGTACCTATGCCAATTTAACACAATTCTAGCATTTCTCAGAACAAAGTGAATGGTTCTTTTCTCACAGCTCAATCTTCTTTCCTGTGTGCAAACAAATGTTTTCAGCAAAAGCATAAATGTGGAATAGTTTCCTGATTGGTTAATGGGAACCTAAATGCAGAAATAGGTGGTCTGACCTCTCACAAATGACAAACAGATTTTTTTAAAAGTCAAGAAACAATGGGATGTCACTCAGTTTGCATCAGAACGTATCTAATACCTTGTGAGTAGTGTGAGGGAGAACATGCTGTGACCGGCATTATGCCGGAATTGGTTTGGGTTCCTTACCTGGACAGGACACCCATAACACTAAAGGACAGGGGAGAGCAATAGTTTCTGCTTATTATATACCCCGGTATGCTAGATGGCCCTGGATATTGGTACCCATTCAGACACCTGCAGGTAATGCTGGGAATTGTAGTCTGGTAGCGCAGCCCTGCTGGGGTCTGTGGGTGCTGCTAGGGGGCGCTGTTGGTAATTACAGTCCGTACTATTTTGGACTTCCATATGGCCTGGAAGTACTTCCAATAGGTAAAGCCCAGCCACCAGAACTACTTCCGGGTCCTCTATTAAAGAGACAGCACTGCCTTGTCCAGGCAAGTTGGAGCGAGAGAGGCAACACTCGCCTTGGAGGAGTAGCAGTGTAGTGGAGAGAGAGGGAGAGAAAAGGAAGAATACCACTTGTTTGTAAATTTTATTCAAGGTATTTATAAGAAAAAGCCCTTTACTTTAATCTAGGGCTGTTTGGTGTGTTTGTGTTTGGGGTTTGGGGCTCAGTGGCAACCCCTAGCTTTCACAGTAGCGACTTTCCTTCAATAACCTTTCTTGTGAATTAGTCCCTATTTGAAAAGTCATTTGAAAGCTCACAATTTGGACGGTGTACTTAAAATTACACGGTGTACACCTGCCCTTATGACCAGGTTTTTAGGAATGGATTGGTTTGCAAAGTGAAAAAAACCTGTGCTTTTTATATACAATAAATCTGTCTGTCTATGCATACATTTATACAGTACTGAATGGAGCTCTTGAGCCACCTAACTATTTATTTGGGTATAAAGTGTTAATTTAATCATGAAAATGTTATATTTTTCATTGCATGTTATTTTTGTGAGGTTAACTCTTGAGGAACAAAAAAGCAGTTTTTCTACCTTCAGAGGATAAATTGTCAGCCAAGCAGAGACTCCTGATGGTGAATTAACTGCTTCACAAGAAGAATGACATCCTCAGGATGTGTCCAGAAGGTCCTAAATGGCACTAGGAACATCACAATATAACGTATCTGTAATAAGGGCTGACTCTGGTTTAGGTGCCCCCCAGTTATTCATTTAAAAAGGACTGAACTGAGCAGAGCTCCAGTGGAGCAGGCTTATGGCTGAGTAAAAACATTTTCACACTCAGAAACGCTGATATCTCCCTCTAACGGAAGTACGGACTTTTCGATTTGGAGGGTGATTTGCATGCTAAGGTGAAATCCATCGGCTGCCTTCTGATAAAAGGGGGATTACTGTCTTGGCCAGATGTATGTAACAGGGTTGTAAATCCAAGAGAGGGACTGCACCAGCAGGATTAAACATGATAGTAAAATCGACTGATTTGTCAGTGCTGCAAGTGCATCCTGTGTTACACATGGAGCTTTAGCATATGTAATTTTAGGCCATGCCATTAGCAAATCAAATCTATTATTTATATGGCACTTTCACTTTTACACCTTGTAATAATGTACATTAACATTCTTCAACCTACTTAATCCAGTTCAGGGTTGGAGCCTGCCTAGCAAGCACATCCTGGGTATGACACCATTCTTTTGCTGGGCACACATCCACACAATGGCTATTTTGAAGTGGCAATTTAACCTGACAAACTCTGGAAAATGTGAAAACTTCACACAAATAATGAACCTATGCAGGATTCAAATTTTGTACTCTTGATCTAGTTGGTAGCTGTACTAACCACTGTGCCATCATGTAGTTGCCTATGATGACAATAAATGGATTTGTTTACATGGAGGGTAGAAGCTGAAAAGCACAGCCTCATCCCAGACTTGACTTCAGATAAAACAATAAATCTTTCAGTAAATGACACAATGGTCAGGTAAAGTGCTTTTTAAGGGTTTCATCAAGGATGTCCTGTAAAATAAAGATAGACTGGTTACCTGTACTCAGTGTACTTTATATAAGAGAGCACAGAACTGACACTGATGTCTACTGATAGGCTCTGAGAATCCATGTATGTCACTGCACAAGGATACTAAAAATGGCACACAGCAGTGTGGTCTGTTATACACTGATCAAGCAGAGCATTAAAAACACCTGCCTAATATTGTGTAGGTCCCCCTCAGGCTACCAAAACAGCTCTAACCTGTAGAAGCATTGATTCTACTGAACCTCTGAAGTTGTCCTGTGGTATCTGGCACCAAGATGTAAGCAGCAGATCAAGTCCTGTAAGTTCTGAGTTGGGGCCTCCATGAATTAGACTTGCTTTTCCAGCACGTCCTCCAGATACTTGATTAGATTGACATCTGGGGGATTTGGTAGCCAAGTCCACACCTTGAGCTTTTTGACATGTTCCTCAAACCATTCCGCTAAAATTTTTTTGCAGTGTGTCAGGGAGCATTTTTTCCTGAAAGAAACCACTGCCATCAAGGCATACTGTTGCCATGAAAAGGTATACGTGGTCTGCAACAATATTTAGATGGGTGGTATGTGTCAAAGTAGCATCCACATGGATGCCAGGACCCAAGGTTGCCCAGCAAAACATTTCCTAGAGCATTACATTGCCTCTGCCAGCTGAACTTTTTCTCATAGTGCATTTTGCTGCCATCTCTTCCCTAAATAACGCACATGCAACCCATTGTTGACCTGATCTTAAAGGAAATGTGATTCATCAGAGGAAGACACCTTCTTCCATTTCTCCATGCTCCAGTTCAAGAGCCCATTGAAGGCAGTTTCAGCAGATGACAGGAGCATGGACAGCATGGACACTCTGACCGGTTTGCAGCTACACAGCCTGCAGCTGTGATGCATTGTGTGTTCTCATAGCCAGAATTAAGTTTTTCAGCAATTAAAGCTATGTTAGTTCTTCTGTGGGATCATCCCAAATGGGTCTAGCCTTCACTCTCCATGCACATCAGTGAGCTCTGGGCACCCATCACCCTGTTGCAAGTCCACTGGTTGTCCTTTCTTTGGGTACTACCTTTTGGTAGGTACTAATCACAGCATACTGGCAATACCCCAAAAGACCTGCTGTTTTGGAGATGCTCTGCCCCAGTCGTCTAGACATCACAGTTTGGCCCTGGTTAAAGTCACTCAGATCCTTGCTTTTCCTGCTTCCAACAGAACCCCATCACCTTCAAGAACTGACTGTTCACTTGATGCCTAATATAACAAGTGCCATTGTAATAAGATAATCAAATGTTATACACTTCACTTGTCAGTGGCTGATCAATGTGAAAAAAACAATCATGATGAAGGGCACTTTATCAAACACAGTTACATGAATTTAGTAAACATGAGTCTTTATCCAGATTCTAGAGGCAGTTGTTAAGATACTAATCCATAGGTAGCATATTAAAGTAGTCCTAATGTGTCAAATCATAAAAACTGATAAAATAAGGGAAAAAAAGAATCAATTAATACTACAACTGGGATAAAAAGTAAAATATTGGGTCCACTTTAGCAGTCAATCAAAGTCCAGATTGAGGTTTCAGGAGGCATCTTGTATTTTATTTACACTTACCTTTATTTGGTTAGCAAATGAACTTGCAGAAAAGGTCAGCATGGCTAAGTAACATCAGTCTGTGGGACTGTTTGGAAACAAGTGTTTCTATCTCTCAAAGTGTAAGCCCAGCTTAAGGTAATGAAAATGAGGCACAAACTGGATGTGTGAGAATCGTTTTAGGACAAAAGCTACTTACAGTAAAGTAAAAGAAGCACATCAATCACAAACAATTAAAGAAAGGAAGAACTTGGACCTGCTTTTCTCAGACTTTCTGCTCGTCTGCAGTAGAAAAAAAGGAGCGTTTCCTCTTTAAAGTCACTTTCAAGATTTTGCCTTTACTGCTTTGCTCTGATCTTTCTTGACCTCTGACCCTCTGCTAACAGCAAGTCCCCAGCGGCTGCGAGCCGTGCCGGCTGACAGAACTGCCTCATAGTGCCGCTTTCGCTTCATCTTGCCGGCTTTCAGATACATCTGAGCCTATTTCACAGGGCTGTGTGCGCTCTCTCACATCTCCTGTGACAAGATAATAAAGGACCGCGCGAGTGCCAGTGGTTGTGTTAGCAGATCCGTCTTTTCAGCTGTACGTGCCTTCATTGATGACAAACTAAAATGAAAGTCAAACAGTCTCATTTTTATCCTGATGGGGAAAAAAAAGATCAGATGCTTAGCTGTGTTAAGTCCTGCTTGTTCATTAACAGGCATAGGATAAAGCAGGAGACGGGTGGTCCAGGCTTGGGGTTTAGCCCACTACAGGATATAGACTCAGAAAAATTGCTTCTGCAGCGAGGTCAGCACTTTGGGATAACGTAATGAACACTCTCTCTGATCAATGACGGCAAGGCAATCCTGCTGTCTGATTCAAGGCAATCGACCGGCTCCTTCACCTTTAGATAAAAGTCTTCTCCTTCAGCCTGTTTAACTTGCCTTGAGTTTTACTCTTTCTTTTAAGGTAAGATCAGCGTTCTCTGCCCTTCTCTTTACACTGCCTCACCACTTCCCAATAGGCCTTATGCACACTCTCTACTGGATTCCATATTCCACATCCCACAGTTGATTCACTTCCGGCGCTAATATCAAAATATACTAACAATGGCGTTTTCACCCAACTGCTTCAAGAGTTGCCCAGACTTACAGTAAATGACATGAGTCACATTATTTAAAATTGTGCCAAATGTCAGGAGCTAAAAAGGAGAAGGGCTTCACACCATATGTATCAAGCTAGATCCACGATTATAAAGGTAAGATCCAGACGTATTAAAAACTTGTGTCTACTTTGAACTTTTATGTGACAAATATGTCATTACATTAGGCTTCTTTACAGAAACAGAATTTCAATAATTATTCATTAAACTTTATTCAGGAGCAGGTGAATATGCTGAACACATAATAGCATGAGTCTTGTAAACAAACAAATGTCTCTATCTAAGCCAGCAAAATTGTGAATGCCAAACCACTGCTTCATTGTAAGGGTCTCAGTTTCTTCAGCTGGAGGATCACCTCTCTGAGAGACATGTTTTTATCAAGCGCTAGGTCGACAACTGCTGGATCCAGAGCCAAAGTGTAGTCGTGGTCCTTGAGGATTTTATTTTCCTTTTACCTGCTCTGTGTGCCATCCTCCATCTGTCACTTTCTCCTCTCGCAAACCCTCGGTCTTGAAAGTGGAGCAGAGACATTGTTCTACTCAAACAATACAGGAACCGCTACCTTCTTCAACAGTTGCCACCCTGTCTCAGACCCTGGCTCACAAAAATTCATCCATCCATCCATCCATCCATTATCTAACCCACTATATCCTAATTACTGGGTCACAGGGTCTGCTGGAGCCAATCCCAGCCAACACAGGACGCAAGGCAGGAAACAAACCCCGGGCAGGGCGCAAGCCCACCGCAGGGCTCACAAAAATCCTCCTTTTTGAAATGCCAACTACAAACTCATATATGGGAACTAACTGTAAA
The DNA here is from genome assembly GCA_026402145.1 of Polypterus bichir lapradei. Classification (NCBI taxonomy): domain Eukaryota; kingdom Metazoa; phylum Chordata; class Cladistia; order Polypteriformes; family Polypteridae; genus Polypterus; species Polypterus bichir. Next base: position 29,487,836 of record JANRMT010062831.1, read on the forward strand.
ACTCTATCTTCACATAGCAATGATCCATTTAGATTGAGTTTTCGCATCAGAGGGAAATGTATAAAAACTAAGTACCTTGTTGTACTTACTGGAAGCTTAACACAAAGGTACACAACAATGTTCAACTGTAGAGCTATCTGTATGCTGAAACTTAAACTTTTTCTCAGACATCCTTGCCATTAAAAAAAAATCACAACTGCAGTATGAACAACAGAAGTGATTGAGCTGGCTGAGATTTCACAGGAAGAACGTCGACATTACCATGTGCATATGGGATTCAATACGTTGGGGGTTCCGGGGAAGGGTCTGGGACCCTATAATTAATCTGGTGGTTAACCATGTTATATTGGTGCCAATTATTGGGCCTGCAAGGAAAAAATACTGCAGTTGGCAGACAGCTACTTGCAAACTGGGTAGAAAGGCAGCTGTCTGTGAGCAAGCACTTCATGTCTGGGCTGGGGGTTAAGGCCTTTAGTGGCAGTAGCCCAGTTGGCGAGGAAGAGAAGAGAATTGTTTGACAAGCTTCATGTGGATTCAAGAAAAAGGGAAGAGATTTTTAGACAAACAATATAAATAGGAGCATTCCGCAATAGTTAATGTTTGACTTGGTCTCAGTGATGCTGAAGAGTATGGCAATGAATAGCAAAAAGTGATGGGGATTGCTGATACAGGGAAACTCTGGTTTGCCATCATAATGACGCCCTTCCTACGGAACCATTGATTAGTTAAAGCTGCAGCCCTGGACTTCTGTAAATTGGTACATTGGTTCATGGCACCCAACTGCCTTAATCTGCCTGATTAAATTAGGCATTTTAGCATTATACACATGACGTGTCCCTTGAAAAGTGGCTTCTCTGTGTGTTGCTGGTCAGAAGTATAAGGTGGTTTGGCTTTTGTTTGCAGGATGTGTATCTGTGCATAATGCTATTCATCTACTTAAAATCCACATACCCTAAATTATGGTATGGGGTAGTACCAGGGAAAGCCTGTATTCTGCAGGGATGGTGGGAGTTCGGTTACTTTACGTTCAATTTCAAAACACTGAGGTAAAAATTTATTCTCGCTAATAATATTTGGCATTATAAAATCATTCAGATTCTGATTTAATAAATTGATTTTTGAACGTATTTAATTATTCATTAGTCTATTAAACAATCTCTGCAGAAAATAAAAAACAAATCTAATGTGGTTAGATCTTTGATTTCCACCAACATATACCTGCCATTAACAGGGTCATTGTTCCTCAGGATAACATATTTACAAATTTTACTGCTGTATGTTGAATATCGACAATCACTGTAAATGGGAAGCTTACTATTTTTGCTAAACAAAAAATAAGAGATCAAAACAAAAATAAAATCAGCAATAATGCATTTTACACCATACATGTAAATACCAGGAAAAAGTGCAAAGGCTGTTGCTAGTAGTGCTTCAGTTTGGATAGAAGCATGGGACCCTTTGATTATCCTAGAGTATTTTGCAATTTGATTTTGACACTCCCCAGCCTCATTCCATCTTTGGACATCTGATGTCTTTCACATTCTCCCTCAGTCCAAACAACAGGCAGACCTTAACCTTGCAAACTTCTCATGTTTTTTCTGCCAGTCTTCCACATTAATAGTAATTACTCTTTAATGCCTTCAGTCCAGATTGATTCCTCACTTTTTGTCCAGTTTGTTTCAAGCAAACTCAGTATAGATAGATAGATAGATAGATAGATAGATAGATAGATAGATAGATA
>JANRMT010062831.1:29489586-29500578 GCA_026402145.1 Polypterus bichir lapradei
TAGATAGATAGATAGATAGATAGATAGATAGATAGATAGATAGATAGTGTGGCGAGTGGCTGGGGGTGCTACCCAACTGGGACGCCCAGGAGGAACGGAGGAGGGCTTGCGCCTCCTCCAGACCACGAGGGGGAAACCGTCCTGGTGGCTTTGTGAACTACGGGAACAGAGCATAGAAGCTCAACCCTATAGGGGCCCGTGGTCACCGCCAGGGGGCGCCCCAATGCCTGAGGAGCCCTGGCCCTCAGCACTTCAGCCACACCCAGAAGTGCTGGGGGGAAGAAGACCAGGGACACCCGGAGTGCTTCCGGGTGCGCAGCTGGTACTTCCACCACACTGGGGAGTGCCAGCGGAAGATTATCGGAAGGCACCTGGAGCACGTCTGGGTGCGGATAAAATGGGCCGCCTCCCTCCATTCAATGGCTGGAGTTGGGTGGAAGAGGACAGAGCTCGGAGGAGAGGAGTGGAGGCGGGCCACAAGAGAGAAGAGAGGCATTGTGTAAGGGCCTGGACTTGGGGGTGATCGGTGCTGCGGCACTGAGTTGTGTGTGTCACTGACTTGTAAATAATTGTAAATAAATGTGTTGTGGTGCAATCAACGATGTCTACCTGTCTGTGTCCGGCCTGTATCCCACAATAGATAGATAGATAGATAGATAGATAGATAGATAGATAGATAGATAGATAGATAGATAGATAGATAGATAGATAGATAGATGACTTGGTAGATATTTATCCAATTTTGATCCATTGCTTCTGCACCTAAGTAACATTTTTTACCTTCCTCAGTCTAGATTGCAGCCTCATTACAGCACTGAGACGGCTCTTGTGAATGTTGTGGCTTTAATGAGTCCTGCCTCAGCCCATGCTGCATATGGCTAGCATGATCTCCTCATGTCTGTGTTAGTTGTTCTCCAGATGCTTCGGTTCTTCTCCCATAACCCAAAGACATGTAGGTTAAGTTAGCTGGGGATTGAATTAATATGTGTGAGTGTGCCAGTGTTTGACAGGTACCCCATCAAGGTTTCATTCCTGCTGGAATCAGTCGATAGGCTCAAACTCCAGTACACACACGCAGATACACCCACACTAACACATTGTATATGGAATGATGTTTAGTCTGAAAAAGACTATATTAAAAGGCGTTTTAACTTCCTAACAAAGAAAAGCTGCTGGAGTTAAAGAAGAAATACATTTCTAATTAAGGCTGAATGACGACATTCAAGAATCTTTCATCAAAGGCCAAGGACAAAAGCTGCCCACAGAAATCCACTACAACAATTTAAATCAACATCTTAAATAAGGTATAACAAACTAGTCCTAAGTCTGCCTTTAGGATTCTTTGTAGGTAAAAAATGTATTATTTGTTGTCACTTCCAGCATTTTGCTTTTTTCAATACTTTCTTTTAGTCCTTTTGAAATAAGAAGGACCAATCATCAGTCTTTATTTTATGTGGTGCATTTCACCTTGAACACATTGACTAGCGAATTAACATGAAGCGCTGCTGATGGACACACTGGCACTGCAGGCTTTGTTGGTGAAATGACAGGAGTGGGTCATCCACCTTAATAAAAAGATAAGTGTCTATTTGTCTGCCCATTTGCTATGTCTCTGCTATTCCTTTAGAAAAATTAACACTTCTTCTACGAATCCCATACAATATGGCATATAACAGCAACATATGCATTTCATTTGTCATTCCAACCGATGGAGCACCACAAACATTTGTAGTGATGCATTTTATTACTACAAATGTTTGTGATGTGCCAGTTGTTGGAATGACAAATGCAATGCATTGCATTACTACATGATTTACAGAATACATTCCAATAGACGGAGCACTGCAAAAATTAATGCTGAAGTCTTCATTGATTAATTAGATTTCAAGCAGTCTTAGACGGGTAGAACAGCTAATTATGGCATAAAGTAGTGGTACCAATAATAGTATTCTCATGCATACAGAGTACAGAAAACTTATCACCTAAAATGACATGAAAGATGTCCAACTCCATAACTCTTAGGAATATTATTTGGTAAATAAGAGGCTTTTAAAAGATAGGTTAACTTCAGATTTTGTTGCAAATCTAGTCTAGAATCATAGTACTGGTAAAGTCCTGGACAGATTATTTCAAATCATTTTGATTTTTGTCAGAATTAGGCACCACAGATGTTAACATCAAGTCTGTGGAGATCACAACCCCATGGAGACCAATGACCTAGTGGTCATTGTGAATTTCACATAAGCAGTTCATCCAACATACTGTAGTGCTGCCTGAGTGACAAGAATCACAGAATGAAGCTGATCTCAGTCAAAAAACATTTCAGCAGCATGCTTAAAACTCATCTAGAAATACTTGAATCATAATGGAGAGTTAAACCTGGGAGAAACAGACTGTCACATCACAACAACAGACTATTTAGCAACAGACTTCTGGGTTACCCTCATTCTATGTCAGATCAGCCTTGGACATGACTGAATACAAGACAAAAAGCTCTGTTGAATAACTCACTTCAAATTTGGTTGGCAGTTAAGGTCTGAAAAGAATGTACTATTGGAGGTATGTCTCCCAGGACCATCTCAGATTGAGACAGGACAAGCTGGACAATCAGGTATTGAGTTTATATTTAATAACTCATTTGATCATTTTTTTTACAGTAAGCTTTCAAATAGAGGAATTACCCCACCTAATGAGCCTGTAAAGTCCATGTTAGATCAGGCATTAGGAGATGCTGTGTTTTGTTCATTAAGTTTCTCAGGTCCATCTGTAATTGGACAACAACAACAACTTTTATTTATGTAGCACATTTTCATAAAAATGATGTAGCTCAAAGTGCTTTACAGGATGAAGAAAGAGAAAACAAGACAAAATATAAAAATAAAATTGGGCAAAACCAATTAACATGAAATAAAAGTAAGGTCCGATGGCCAGGGAGCAAAAAAAATAAAATCTTAAGGGTTCAAGGCCACAAGACCATCCAGCCCCCTCTGGCATTCTACCTAACATAAATGATCTCAGTCAGTCCTCATTGAATTTGATGATAATGGTCATGTGGACCTCATGCCTTCAATCCATCAATGTAGGGACAGCACGGTGCTTTGATTGGTTGATGGTGGCACAGATTGCCACCACAGAAACCCGGAAAAAGAATAGCAGAGAAAGTAGGGGTTAGTATGAATTTCAGAGCCACCATGAATAATAATGATAATTAAATAAATGTACAGAGTATCAGGAATAAACTAAAATAAACCATGAGAAAGCCAAGTTAAAATAATGAGTTTTTAGCAGTTATAGGATAAAGATGGAATATTCTGTGAATTGAGTAATCTCAAGTCTATGTTAGATTAAATTTAGAGTGACTGTAATAGAACACTCACTAAATGAGTATGTTAGGTCCATCTATGACTGTTGAGAACACTTACTAAAAGATTAGTAGTCGGTGGGATTAAAATGGTGGAAAGTAAAAGGAAGATTGATAGAATTAACATAAAATCCATAGATTTATTACCACTTGGGCTAGCAAAAGTGAGAAAACCAAAGAAGCAATGAAAACCGATCATCAAAAACAAAACAAAAAAGCCAAAATTAAATATAATAATTATTTATTTTATTTATATAGAATATTTCTAATGCTCAAAGCACTTCACAGAAATTCGAATTTAACAAAAGGGCATATACAAGGAGGGAACCAAAACTTCCTGGAATCAGTCAGTAGTGTGGGAGTTGCTATTAAATATTTCACTAGATATTGCATGTCTACAGTCTTGTTAATCAGTTCACCAAGTTGCACTGTGCACAGTTGATTAGCTGCAGTTAGTTGATTATTCTTCAATTGCTCAAAAATGTTTCTTCTACAAGTCAACTAAAGCAGATTGGGTCATCAAACATCAAAATAATGATCACATTTTTTGTCATTAAAAAAACTTGTTAAAAAAGCGTTTCCTCACAATCACACTGCCATTCAGTAGTGTTACACTAAACTGCTGAGGCGTCTAAGGGTAAGCATCAAGCAAAAAACTTCTGGAGCAGGGTCACACACAAAACTGCATTTTACACCTTGACAGTGCACCTGCATGACACTACGACAGCATGCACACTACATTGTCCAAAGAGGCTTTGACCAAAAACAAGGTGGTTGCTGCTTCTTACCTCTTGTATTTACCAGCTCTCATATTAAAACTGAGGCCGAAGGGAAAATGACTTGCCACTGTGTTAGAAATCCTGGAAAAAAATCACAGAAGGCTCTAGACATGGTAACAAAAAATGAGTACAGGAAATGTTACCAGGAATGGAAGAAGTGCTGAGTGGAGTATTTTGATAGTGCTGTAAGTAATATAAAATATATATATATATATATATATATATATATATATATATATATATATATAGTGACTGCTGCTGGGTGGGATGCGGCAGCCTTTCAGAAACCCCCTCTTAAACAGTTTTTCAATGGGAAACAAACACACTCCTACACCTCTTGCAGGATCAGCTGCAAGCTTGCTGGATTGCCACGCAACGTGCTCCTCGCGCGGGACTTCGAACATTTAAAAGACCAAGCTGCACCCATCCTAAAGTCTCTCTCTCCTGTCTTTCTTCCCCCAGATTCTGAACCTTCTTAATGAAGTTTTGAGCAGGAGTCAGGGCCGATGCATCAAGTTTGACAGCTGTTCCTTGTGAAGCTAGATCTCCTCTGAAAGAGACTTGTGTTTGTATCTGCTGGAACAGCAATAAAGTTTCTACTCCTTGGAAAACCTGCTGTACTCTACTGTGTAACTCTGTGACCCAAGCTTGACAAGTGGTACCAGGTTGGGTGTTGCACAGATGGATCCTCAGTACACTCCAGAGTTGGACCCTCAGTACGTTCCCCTACCTCTGGACCCGGAGGATCTGCCACCTCTTCTAACTGTTCACCCCAGGGACATGCTTGTGAAGATGGGCCATAAGGATGACCTGGAGGGTCAATGTTGATGCGCTGGGACAGATGAAACTGGGCTGCCATCATCTCCCTGTATTTATCTAAGGGATGCCCTGCTGTTCTTGTGAAACCTCCCTCTTGAGAAAATTGGAGAGTATGACTTCTTGAAGCAGCAAATTCTACTCTGTACAGTATGAGCTCCCTTGCCTTGACCCTGATTGCCCTGTCCATATTCAGCTGCAGAACCTGCTTTATCTTATCCAAGGCTGGTTCCGAGGAGACACCATCGAGTGTGTAGTGGAAAAGTTCGCCATCGATGCAATGCTGTCCAGGATAGCTGAAGAGCTCCGGGATGAGTTGCTGTGGCTTGATATTGACTCGCTGAGCGTCTTGGCTCATTGATTGGAAGGTTCCCAGGTTGCTTGGAAGTACAGAGGATACTCTTACCCGGCTCCTAGCCCTCCTTCACCCCCCCAAACCTCCTCCTCTGGACAATCACCGCTCCTTCGTGCCTCAGCTATGGCGGGTCAGCCTGCCCCAGCCAGGCACCCTTCCCTTGCCCAGACACCCAGGGCTGCCGACATTGCTGTTGATAGCCCTCTGAATAGAAGACACCATCGAGGGAATTCCGGAGCTGGGCCTGAGCGCAGATGCTTCCACTGTGACCAGACCAGACATCTAGCTAGGGAAATGGCCTCTCCCCTTTTCAGTCCATAGAGGTCAGCTGGGCTGAGGTGTGTTGCTCCCATGTCCCATGTAAGTCTCTGAAGGAAGACTGTTTCAGGGTGTCTGTCACGTTGGCCGGCTGGGACATCCCCGCCTTGTTGGACTCAGGTAGTAACCTCTGTTTGATTAGACATGAGTGTCTGCAGGAGACCTCCTCTTCTGGCATGGAGTGAGTGAGCATACACTGTGTTCTTGGTGATGTTAAGGACTATGAGATTGTGTTGGTTCATTTGAAGTATAAGGGATGAAACTTTAAAGTCTGGACTGCCATATCTGATTCATATCTGATTCCTGCCCTTGGCCCTCACTGCTAGGGAAGAGAGAGACACCCTATTTCCAATGATCTTGGCCGACTTCAAAGGGCCAGCGCCAACTCTCCCAGGAGCTTTGGAGGAAGGAGAGGGGCTGGTGGCTAACACAATTAAACAAGGATACCAGCCTGGAAATTTAACCCGACCTCTCCAGTGAGGGTGGTGGAGACTCTGTGGATTTTCTTGAGCGGCTGCCTGGCCCTTCTTCCTCTTTGGAGGCGGCCGCTGGGCCAACCCCTCCCCCCCCCGAGGCATCGGCTAGCGAGCAGACAGATTTTTCTCCCTTGCATCGAACCAACAGCTCCTTGGAGTTTGCATAATAGGTGACTCCTACTATGCAGACCATGAGACCCCCAGTTTCAAAACTCCACACTTTCCTGTTAAAAGCAGCTTCCTTTATCAGGGGTGGTCTGATTGAACAGCTGGTTGCCACAGCTGAACGTAGGGAAATAGTACTGATGTTGACTCACGCACATCTTGGGCGGTCACCTGGGTGCTGAAAGACTAAGGAGCTCATCTCAAAGTAGTTCTATTAGCTGAATATGGGCAGGGATGTCGAACAGTTCTGTAAGTCTTGCCCTGACTGTCAGGTGGTCTCTGGTCACAGACCTCCTAGGGCTCCTCTTTCCCTGTTGCCTATTTTAAAGATAGAATGGGTATCAATATATTCTCATGCTGATTGATTACGTAACGTGGTATCCTGAAGTAGCTGCTCTCCTTGTCTATTGCAAAGGCTCTGTTTGAGATCTTTACCTGTATTGGCATTCCCCGAGAGATTCTGATGACCAGGGCACACCCTTTACTTCCCTTGTCATTAAACAGTTGTGTGACAGTTTTGCCATTAGAAGGCTGAGCACCACTGTTTACTATCTGCAGACAAATGGCCTGACTGAGCGGTTTAACAAGCCTTTAAAACAGATGATCAGGTTATCATTCATGATAACCCGATGTCCTGGGACTTTGTTTGCCTTTCCTGATGTTTGTGGTTCGGGAATCACCACAGGCTTCCAAGGTCTTGAGTACATTTGAGTTGCCGTTTGGCAAGCATCTTGCATGTTATTTGTGAGGAATGAACTGGTGTGCGTTCTAATGCTAGTGTCCCTAGCTTTGCAGACTGGGTTGTTTCCCTGCTGGATCAAATTTCTAAGCTTTCTTCTTTTGCTGTTGAGCACCAACAGTGTGAACAGAACGGCCAATAATGCCATTATGATAAGTGGAGCAAACTTCAAGAATTCAAGCCTGGCGATCGCATTCCGGTTCTGATTCCTTCTGATCTGCATAAGTTCTTCGTGAAATGGCAGGATCCTGTTGTCATTGAAGAGTGTATGGGGCCGGTGAATTACAAAGTCAGTATACCTGGCAGGTTTTCATCTCTTGAAAGAGTGGCATGAACCCCAGGAGGTGTTGACAGCAATGGCTGCTGTGTCCCAGACAGATGTTGCTATTGGTGACGATTTGACTGACTCACAGAAAGCAGAGTTGCTGTCTCTGATATGTCGGAACATTGATGTCTTTTCCGCCATGCCTGATTGGGCTTGCCGAATGTAAGATTGTTATGGAGCTTGGTGTTAAGGTGCAGATGCACCCTATTTCGGTTACTCAAGGCGAAAAGGAATGTAGTCAGATAGATGCTTGAATTGGGTGTTATTCACAAAAGTAAAAGTGACTGGTGTAGCCCATTCGCTTTGGTCCCAAACCCGACAGTTCAATTCAGTTCTGTATTGATTTTAGATCCTTAAATAAGGTTTCCAAATCTGATGATTATCCTATGCTCCATGTTGATAAGTTATTGGAGAAATTAGGACAGGCATCTTATATCTCTACACTCAATCTTACAAAATGGTACTGGTAGGTGCCTCTTGAAGCTTCCAGTTACAGAAAAACAGCATTTGCCACCCCTGATGGATTATATGAGTTTATTACGTTCACATTTGGTCTTACTATCCAGCATATGATGGATCAGATTTTGCGTCTCCATTCCGAATATTCTATGGCATATCTCGATGATGTCATCATTTTCAGCAATGATTGGCACTCCCATTTGGAGCTGCTTCAGGCTGTACTAGCCAGCTTGAAACAGGCTGGGTTGACAGCTATCCCTTAGAAATGTAAGTTGGGTGTGTCTGAAATGTACTATTTAGGTTATTCTATGAGGTTAGGCCTCAGTTAAAGAAAGTGGATGAGGTGCTCGCTTAACCCCTTCCAGAAATGCATAAAAACAGGTTTGTGCCTTCCTTGGTCTTGCCTATTATTATAGGAGATTCATCCTGTATGTTGTGAATAGAGCTGCTCATCTTACTGATCTTATGAAGGGTAGAAAGAACTGTGTTGTCTGGTCAGATGATTGTGAATGGTCCTTCAGTGATTTAAAGTCTGCTTTGTCAAGTCCTGCAGATGGATGCTAGTAAGTTTGGTTTAGGTGCTGTCCTGTCTCAGGTTTTCGATGGTGACGAGCACCGCATCACATTTTTAAGTAGGAAACTGCTTCCCAGGAAGCGTACCTACTCAATTATAGAAAAGGATTGTTTGGCGATCAAATGGGCTGTGGGAGCGCTCCACTATTATTAGTGGAGGCATAAGTTTATCTGAAGGACTGAACACACTCCACTTCAATGGTTCTACAGACAGAAGGATACAAACTCTCATCTTACGAGGTGGTTCTTGAGCTTTCAGTCATTTAATTTTATTGTCCGTCATCGTCCCGGCTCTGTGCACATCAATGCCGATGTCATCTCTCGCCTGGCAGAGCCCGGGTTTGTAGATTGCTTGGTTCGCGAAGAAGTGAACAAAGCTGGGGTGGGGGGTGTGTGTGATCGCTGCTGCGGGAGGACACAGCAGCCCTTCAGAAAACCCCTCTTAAACAGTTTTTCAATGGAAAACAAACACACTCTTACAACTCCTCTTTGCAGGACCAGCTGCAGGCTTGCTGTGTGACATGCTCCTTGCGCGGAGCTTCAAACATTTAAAAGAATGAGGTCTTCCTTTGCTGTCTCTCTTCCTCCAGGCTCCCTCTGCTCCGGCCGCTGCTTCCGAGCCAGTGTACTTCCTTGATGAAGAAGACTTTGTGTTATTTTGAGCAGGAGTTGGGGCTGATGCATTAAGTTTGACAACTGTTCCTTGTGAGGCCAGATCGCCTCTGAAAGAGAGTTGTATTTGTATCTGCTGGAACAGCAATAAAGTTTCTACTCCTTGGAAAATCTGCTGTACTCTCCTGTGCAACTTTGTGACCCAAGCTTGACAATATATATAGATAAAAAAAGAAACACAAATCTTAGAATAATGATAAGGGACAATAAACCAGAATAAAAATGCAAAATATGCAAATATACAAAATACCGTGAAATATTTTTAGCTAAAATAAACATTACAAAGCCCTCAAAACTTCTTCTGAATTGTTCCTAACTGAATCACATGAAATGTTTGTTTTAGAATTAATGAATTCTGAATATGTGAGTGTTAAGTGTAGTGTACCACAATCTTAAATAGGAGTTGAACATTGACATTCTTGTACTGCTACAAGTTGAAAACATGGCAGGCACTAGAGCAATGGAGGGGATCAGTAGACGGAAACATAACTTAGGACAAGGACAGAATGGCAGGTGGCAGTCTCACCTGTAGCTAGTGTTGAAGGACGTAAGTTCAGCTAGAAGACAAGCAACTGTAAAAAAAATAATCACACACACACCAAAAATATTTAAACTGCATATCCATAAACGTGGATAAATGCATACATGTGATGTCTGCTTAAATAACATCATGTCATTGACATCATACAATACGACTTCTGGGGCCATGGTCACTACCAAGACGTTGTCATGTCTAGCATCAAATACTCATAATGGCAGCACCTGCTAAAAAACAAAATGGTGCCATGGTAATTTCGAAATAAAGTAGTAGATAGAACAATACAGTAGAGTATTGCAATATTTTTTAGCTCTGCATCATTGATAATGCATATTATGAAACTAATTAGAATATTAGTGGGGCAATGCAGAGGATGGAAGGCTAAAAATGGAGAGAAAGGAAATGTCAGAAATGAAGTAAAATGACAGGTGGCATTCTGAAACTAGGAAGACAAATAAGAGACATTATACATAAGTTAGTTTTAAAAAAAGTCAAAACATGAATGCCTAACACTAACCTCTTCTTAGAAGTATCTTTTAGCTTCCATAAACGTTAAAAAGAAAATGGCTGAGAGTTTTAAGTTTAAAGATTCAATGGAAAGAAAACAGAAGCTCTGTGCCACCATCTTATAATGTAATGACTCAATATGCCATGTGACTTCCATCTTATATAGCTGGCAATGTGCACAGTGAATGTAAACATTATGCCATGGGCATGTGAAGAGATGGCCATCCAACAAGATAGATAGATAGATAGATAGATAGTGTGGCGAGTGGCTGGGGGTGCTACCCAGCCGGGACACCCAGGAGGACCGGAGGAGGGCTTGCGCCTCCTCCAGACCATGAGGGGGCAACCGCCCTGGTGGCTTTGTGGACTATGGGAAAAGAGCATAGAAGCTCAACCTTATAGGGGCCCGTGGTCACCGCCAGGGGGCGCCCCAATGCCTGAGGAGCCCCTGCCCTCAGCACTTCAGCCACACCCAGAAGTGCTGGGGGGAAGAAGTCCAGGGAAACCCGGAGTGCTTCCGGGTGCGCAGCCGGTACTTCCACCACACTGGGGAGTGCCAGCGGAAGATTATCGGAAGGAACCTGGAGCACGTCCGGGTGCGGATAAAAGGGGCCGCCTCCCTCCATTCAATAGCTGGAGTCGGGTGGAAGAGGACAGAGCTCGGAGGAGAGGAGTGGAGGCTGGCCACAAGAGAGAAGAGAGGCATTGTGTAAGGGCCTGGACTTGGGGGTGATCGGTGCTGCGGCACCGAGTTGTGTGTGTCACTGACTTGTAAATAATTGTAAATAAACGTGTTGTGGTGCAATCAATGATGTCTACCTGTCTGTGTCTGGCCTGTATCCCACAATAGATAGATAGATAGATAGATAGATAGATAGATAGATAGATAGATAGATAGATAGATAGATA
>JANRMT010062831.1:29530349-29604581 GCA_026402145.1 Polypterus bichir lapradei
TCTATCTATCTATCTATCTATCTATCTATCTATCTATCTATCTATCTATCTATCTAAAACTACATGTCTCTTATTAACTCACTGATGGATTGAAAAGCAAAAATATTTTTCACTAATATATCAATCTTATGGCTCTGGAACCCAGACAAAAATCAATTTAATGACAAAAAATATGAGATAACTACAATGATGTTTCAAATTTCATAGTCACAATAGTGATCTTAGTGCAGCCTACAATGGTTACAGAAAATCACATATGATAGCATGTCTGAATACAAGTCAGTTGCATACTAGATAGATAGATAGATACAGTGCATCCGGAAAGTATTCACAGCGCATCACTTTTTCCACATTTTGTTATGTTACAGCCTTATTCCAAAATGGATTAAATTCATTTTTTTGCTCAGAATTCTACACACAACACCCCATAATGACAATGTGAAAAAAGTTTACTTGAGGTTTTTGCAAATTTATTAAAAATAAAAAAACCTGAGAAATCACATGTACATAAGTATTCACAGCCTTTGCTCAATACTTTGTCGATGCACCTCAAGTCTTTTTGAATATGATGCCACAAGCTTGGCACACCTGTCCTTGGCCAGTTTCGCCCATTCCTCTTTGCAGCACCTCTCAAGCTCCATCAGGTTGGATGGAAAGCGTCGGTGCACAGCCATTTTAAGATCTCTCCAGAGATGTTCAATCGGAGTCAAGTCTGGCTGGGCCACTCAAGGACATTCACAGAGTTGTCCTGAAGCCACTCCTTTGATATCTTGGCTGTGTGCTTAGGGTCGTTGTCCTGCTGAAAGATGAACCATCGCCCCAGTCTGAGGTCAAGAGTGCTCTGGAGCAGGTTTTCTTCTAGGATGTCTCTGTACATTGCTGCAGTCATCTTTCCCTTTATCCTGACTAGTCTCCCAGTTCCTGCCGTTGAAAAACATCCCCACAGCATGATGCTGCCACTACCATGCTTCACTGTAGGGATGGTATTGGCCTAGTGATGAGCTGTGCCTGGTTTCCTCCAAACATGACGCCTGGCATTCACACCAAAGAGTTCCATCTTTGTCTCATCAGACCAGAGAATTTTGTTTCTCATGGTCTGAGAGTCCTTCAGGTGCCTTTTGGCAAACTCCAGGCGGGCTGCCATGTGCCTTTTACTAAGTAGTGGCTTCCGTCTGGCCACTCTACCATACAGGCCTGATTGGTGGATTGCTGCAGAGATGGTTGTCCTTCTGGAAGGTTCTCCTCTCTCCACAGGGGACCTCTGGAGCTCTGACAGAGTGACCATCGGGTTCTTGGTCACCTCCCGAACTAAGGCCCTTCCCCCCCCCGATCTCTCAATTTAGATGGTCGTCCAGCTCTGTTAAGCTGCAGAAACATCTCAAGGATGACATTTATCAGGTTGTATGGCTGCCAGTTTTTGCTTGTACTTTGCTTATTGTTATTATTTATGAATATTATCAAAAATATATTATTTAAAGTGTAACTTAACTCCTGCTTGTCTTTTACTCAATGTTATTACCTGAAGTTATAGATAAGAAGGGACGGTGGGGTAAAGTTATAAAGTTCAATACATTATAAACAGTGCTAAGTCTATGGGATTTGAGGCATTCTGACAAAGACTGCACAATAAAGAATACAAAAGGGGAAAGAAGAGTAATATAGAACTCTACAAAGACATAGATAGATAGATAGATAGATAGATAGATAGATAGATAGATAGATAGATAGATAGATAGATAGATACTTATAAAGTCATTACTGTGTTCTTCATTGTCATTTGCATATTGCCATCTTTGATTTAATTACAATACACAATACAGTTTATTTTTTGTATAGCCCAAAATCACACAAGAAGTGCCAAAATGGGCTTTAACAGTCCCTGCCTCTTGACAGCCCCCCAGCCTTGACTGTCTAAGAAGACAACAAAAAACTCCCAAAAAAAACCTTTGTAGGGAAAAAATGGAAGAAACCTTGGGAAAGGCAGTTCAAAGAGAGACCCCTTTCCAGGTAGGTTGGGCGTGCAGTGGGTGTCAGAAAGAAGGGGTTCAATACAATACAATATAATACAATACAATACACAGGACAGAACAAATCCTCAATACAGTATAAAAATAAATATTTTAGAAGTATGGAGTAGAATTTAACAGTAGATGATATCACATATGATTTGGATTCATTTAGAGTCCTGGAGACCTCATTCATCAAGCTGAAGGTAATTTGAACAAAGGTTAACATTCTCATAGCATCCCTGAACCCTGAGTAACACCATGGAAACCAAAGTGTATAAAAAAAATAAAGATTTATTATAAAGAATTAAAAATGCGGAACAAATATAAAACTAAGACTACTAAATTTTTTTAACAGTCCCAGCCCACTTAACACCCTTAGGAGTCTTAGCGATATTGAGGAATACTGCATGTTGAAGTTTATTTTTTTTTGTTATTTTGGTCATTTTTGGGCCATTCAGGAATGGCAATGGCTTGTCCCTGTGCCTTATGTCTGTGTTGTTGTTTGATTTGTATTAGCTTAATCAAATTAAACTCTATTTAACTTAAGCACATTCTGTACATAAAATAGAGAACACAAGGTACAAAAACAAACAAACATTAGCAAAACTGTAACATCTCCCTGGGACAGTTTGGATGAGCCTGGAACCTTGCTGTGTGTCTGGGCTTTTTTGTCACTGACAATGTGAGCTTAAAACAATTCTGATGTTATTTACCCTCTTACCTACCAGCCTCAGCCCCTGGAGCAAACTTGTCTCAGATCGGTAGCATCTTCAAACAGAAGCAGTCGTGACAAAATGGAATAGAAGATGGCAGAAATAAAATGTTATGTGCAGTTGGAAAGACCTCTATTGCATTGTGAAATCCCAAGCCTCATGTACTATATAAAGGGAAGCATGAACTAATATTTCTTCTTTTGCTGTCAGTAAACAAGGGTCTGCAGAGCAGAGGACTGAATATTGACAGAGAGGCCCCATCACATCTCCCAGTCCTGATAAGAAGCCTGGAGGCCATTAATCATTTGCATTAAAGACTGTAGCCGGCACCGACAAGAACACTAATGGCTGTCACCATGGTGAAATCAAAACCCACTGACCAAGACAGCACTGGATAAGGGAAGGTTAACTTTACTTCCATCATGTTTGTAGCACAGATATCATTAATGTTTTAGTGTGTCTTCATATGGCTTGTAATGACTGTACTGTATTTATGTGCCATTTATTAATTTTTAGCACCTGTTTCAGAGTAGTGGGTTCAGAGCCATCTTAGCAGCAGGGAACTGAAGGCAGAAACCAATCAGAGCAGGCACTTTTCTAAATTTGTGAGACTCAATGACTAAACTAATGGATTCTGTATTTATGGACACTTATGTCTTGCACTGATGTTTCTGAGATAGCCTCAATCTCCCTCTGACCTTTTCTGGGCTCAGAAAATGGATGGATAAATTTCAGCACATCCCATAGATTTCCAGCATATTTTAATCAGAGTAGTGTCTCCAAATTTTCCCTCTAGTAGAAAATGTATGTGTGTATAAGTGTGTCCCACAGTGGAACATGGCAGCTGCCAGCCCTGTGTAAAAAGACAACAGGTGCACTTCACATATACACACATCCATCACACAGCACAGTTACAGAAAAATATATTTATATTATTTAGAGTGTCCAAGTAGCATAACCCATATGTCACATAAAGAACATGCAAAGTCTACACAAGCAGAAAAAATATAGGAATAAGAATAATGTGCAAGTTTCACACCAACAACAACTAAGCTCGAATTCACACCCAGATTCCTGATGCTGTGAGAGGTCTATATATTACTCTGACATAATTTGTGTTATACTGTTTTTCTCCTGCTTTTGCATATAACAGACTCCTCGCTCAGTCTCTTGAGCACCCCGATCAGAGCCTCCATTTACTCCGCAAAGATCACAGCATCGTCAGCAAAGTCAAGATCCGTGAACCTTTCTTCACCAACAGATGCCCCACAGCTGCTGGACCCCACGACCTTGCCCAACACCCAGTCCATACAAGCATTGAACAGAGTAGGTGCAAGAACACACCCCTGACGAACCCCAGAATCAACTGGGAAAAAGCTGCCTCCACTCTGCACAGCGCTCATAGTACCAGTGTACAGGCCGGCCATGATATCCAGCAACCTCGAGGGGATCCCACGAATCCTCAGGATGTCCCACAGGGCAGCTCGATCAACTGAGTCGAATGCTTTGTGAAAATTGACAAAAGACTGCAAAGAAACTCTGCCGATATTCGCGTTTGCGCTCAATGAGAACCCTCAGTGGCAGGATGCGGTCAACGGTAGACTTCTTAGGTTCTGATCGGGGTGCTCAAGAGACTGAGTGAGGAGTCTGAATCGACCATGTTGAGCGGTTAACTTACCTTGGCAGTGACATTCATGTCTCTGGTGACTCTTCCTATGAAGTCAGTAGACATGAGGTCACTGGAAAGGGGTGTGTGGCGCTCCCGATATCAGTGGAAAAGAACGAAGGTCCAAGTCTTTAGAGCCCTGGTGCTTCCTGTCTTATTATATGGTTGCGAGACATGGACGCTATCCAGTGACCTGAGACGAAGACTGGACTCCTTTGTTACTGTGTCTCTCCAGAATATCCTTGGGCACCATTGGTTTGACTTAGTGTCGAATGAGCAGTTGCTCATGGAGTCCTGAATGAGGCACATTACCTGCATTGTGAGAGAGTGTCAGTTACGGCACTATGGCCATGGGGCGCGTTTCCCCGAGGGTGATCCTCATTGTTGGGGACCCGAGTGGCTGGACCAGACCAAGGGGTCACCCACGTAACACCTGGCTGCGGCAGATAGAGGGTCATTTCCGGAGGGTGGGACTGGACCTCGTGTCTACCTGGGGGGTTGACAACCGGAATCCTGAGTTGTTTTGTTGTGTAGTGAGTGCAGCAACGCAATGTACCAGTGCATGCTCCTCAACTTAACCTAACTTGACTTGTTGCATATAACACCAAGTATGTTAAATATTGTATATGGTGTTATCTGCTATTATATTGTCATTGTAATATTAAAGGCTGTAAGATGATTTTCCAACAAATATATTTCATGCCAAAAAAGTTTTCTGCTTAATCACAGATTGTACATTCACTCAAACATAAACATGTAAAGTTTTAACAATTCAAATAGTGTTATTATCTGTTTGAACCCAGTTGGGCTAAACCAACAGAAATATGGGTGTCATGGATATAAACGTTACAATAATCTGTGAAAGTTTAAGTATTTCTTGGTTGTTTTCTTCTTTTTAGGGGTTTAGGAGTACATTACATCCATTTTTGCAATTGTTTTTGTAATTTAGAGCCATTTACATTGTGACATTTTTGAGACTCAGACAACCCCCCAACTGTGCTGTTTACTGTAACTCTGTTAATGTAGACAGGGATTGGTTATTTGCCGCTGGGGAAGCTGCATGTTTGCAGGCTTACTGCATAATGTGTCTGCCGCCCAATGGTTGATATGGGGAACATTTAAAACTGGCCACTGACCAGGCCTTGCTCTCATTTTCTGTCTCCTGTCTTGTTCAGGAAAGCTATCTGGTCTTTTGATCTCAGAAGGGGGCTAATGCAGGGACAACATCATTGTCACTTTTTGCATGCTGCGTGTGTTTGAGTGACAGCTCCCATATGAATAAATGTTTTGAGAATGTTCCTGTCTTCAAAACAATAAAGCTGATTTTTTGGAAACCTGGACTCACCTCCTTCTCTCCTGTGCAAGTCTGTTATCCACAAATCACACCATTTAAAAATATTTAAATTGCCATCACACCATGATTTTCTTTTCCAGTTTGGGATATATTGTTTTGTGGTTATTACCACATGACACTGGGGGTTCGAGACATGTGATTTCACATGTGTGGCAGTATAAAGGTCAGTATTGCACATCTCCCATTGTCCAAGTTTCTGGATAGCACCAAGTTTTTGTGTTATTTAATACTGATTTTGTGTCTCCTGACTTTATCACTCAGCATTGCTTTTGACTACATTTTTGGAGTATTTTTTTTTCTGAGGCTTTGACCTTAGCCTGTTCTTTGATGAAAGATTTTTGATTATTCGATCTACTGGCCCCTTTAACATCTTTTTTTGTCTGTTTTTATCATCCAAGGAGCTCAACCGGAGACAGTTCTAGAAGATATAAACGAAATCTTGAACCTATGTGCTTCTTTACAATTCTAATTTTGGCAACCTAAAACAAACATGGTAAACTCTTTGCTTACTCCTGTTTACACACATGGTGCACTTTAAAAGGATATCCAAAGGCCTCAGATCGTTTTGTGATGTCTGAAAGGAGGAAGACAATCTCCACATTTTTTTAATATTGTGTAAAAGACACCCTGTATGCCTCTTTACTTACAGATATCTTGTATCATCTCTGAAGTAAGTCGGCTTTTACAAATGTGGGACCTCAACCCTTCTTCAATTCTTCAGTCTTCATATTTTGACAACGGATTAACATGTAAACTGCACACAATAGCAGCCAGAAATTAGACCAGGGTGTAAATGGCAGTTGTACCAGCTATGCAGACATGCCACAAAATAATGATTTATTACATTCACTTTTATTTTGAAATTTAATTTTCCAATCAATAGACCTGTAGGTACACTGATTACATTAATTGTAGTCATAACTAGAAAAATCAATACAGTAGAGTATTGCAGTATTTTTGTAGCTCTGCATCATTGATAATGCATATTATGAAACTAATTAGAATATTAGTGGAGCAATGCTGAGGACGGCAGGCTAAAAATGGACAGAAAGGAAATGTCAGAAATGAAGTAAAATGACAGGTGGCATTCTGAAACTAGGAAGACAAGTAAGAGACATTATACATAAGTCATTTTTAAAAAAAGTCAAAACACGAGTGCCTAACACTAAACTCTTCTTAGAAGTACCTTTTAACTTCCATGAACGTTAAAGAGAAAATGGCTGAGAGTTTTAAGATTAAAGATTCAATGGAAAGAAAACAGAAGCTCTGTGCCACCATCTTATATAGCTGGCAATGTGCATAGTGAATGTAAATATTATGCCATGGGCATGTGAAGAGATGACCACCCAACAAGATAGATAAATAGATAGATAGATAGACAGATAGATAAGCAACGACATCTTATCTATCTATCTAAAAGATGATTAATATAGTTCAGGGAGTTCAAAAACAAATTATATGAATACAAAAAGTACAAAGTTCCACAGAACAGATAAATAGAGTGCAAATATGGGGGTTGTTTTATTATTTTTTGCTTTTTGCACCATGAATATTTGCAAGAATCTATGCAGAAGATCTTATTGTGGCTTGAAGAAGAATACCCAAAATAACCCTTGTTTGTGTTTTGATGAGGAAGAAGAAACCAAAAGTCAAAGGTTAGTGGTGACATTAGTCAGAAACAATTCAGAAACCAAAGCCAGTGAATCAAAAGATCTATAGTCAATGCCAAAATGGAGAGACAAAAATCAAAGTCAAGAACAAACACAAAATAATCAATTTCCTATAAATAGGTGAAGTTGGATGGAAAGCAATGCAGGGTGCATTTTAAATAGGTGCAGGATCTGAGGTGACATGTCACATTGGCATAACATGATATGTTCACAATGGGCACAGCAACCAAGAATCAACATGGCTACAGACATGAAAAGTAATTACAAAATGGCAACAACCATACCAAAATTTTAAAAAAAATGGCGTTATGGTAAAAAAAATTACTTGGACATGACAAAATGTTAAATTAAATAGTGTATTAAACTTGGGGTAATGATTTAAGAAACTTTAAAAATATGTCTCTTTTTCCAAAATAAAATAAAATATATAACATAAACTCTATTATAAATGTTTTTCTAAAGTACAGGAATACTTGTTTAAGGGTTCTTGATACTGGAAATTATGTCCGTTATTTTTCCTCTCTATGAAGATGTTCGAATTTGTTATTGTTATGTTTTGTATTTTCTGCATCACTATTTTTCATTTTTATGTTCAATGCCATTTTAGGCTGCAGTTGCTAGGTCATGTCCCCTGTAAGTCACATATCGTAACGTCCCTAGCACAACAGTATTTAAGCCAGTGTCACATCAAGTTATTTGTCCAAGTATTTCCAGCGGGGTCAATAGCTCTCCGATTGGAATAAGTTCTTTTGTAATTGCGGAGTTTTAAGTAACCTGAAACTATATAGATATAATGTAAAAAGGCGATATCCCTCCCACAGTGATATGGCGGTAAGAAATCACATAGAAGAAAATAACTTTTATCTTTAAACTGCTTTCTTTAATGACGATTTACGCAGAAGAACAGACGAGGAAGCCAAATGGCAAGACAATTACCAAGGTGGGATCTTGATGTATACAGTCTGCCATTTTTCGTTGCCCCCATCCGCCCGTCGGCTTCAAGGTGTTTGGCTGCTGTCCAAATCTTTTATACTGTTTTCACCACGTGCAGGCCCCCACTTAGGTAAATCATGCCATTCCAAACAAGGCAAGGATAGGATTCAGTTTCATCTCTAACATAGCTTTAGTCCTTCCAGGTATGACACGTGTGCTGTTTTTGAAATTAGTTCACCTCCTGATCCTTTAATCAGTCAATGTGGCCTGCCATTCTCCAATATATTACAGTATAACATGACATTTATAGAAAATATTCATGAATCTAATGTTTGTAGAGTGATATCTGTTGGACTGTAAAAGTAATGCATTTAATTGGATTGACAAAATGGAATCCTTCTACATTGCAACATAAGTCTTATAATACTACATTAAAGGAGAGTACCAAAATCGCCAAAAACACCTTGCCCTACACAAAGCTATTAAATTTTATTTACTTGACTAGCAAAATTCTCGCACTTCGCAGCAGAGATGTAGTGTGTTAAAGAAGTTATGAAAAAGAAAAGGAAACATTTTAAAAATAACATAACATGATTGTCAATGTAATTGTTTTGTGACTGTTATGAGTGTTGCTGTCATCAAGGATTTGATTATCATTATTTCTTTCAGTCAGGTTCGTATTTGGAGGATGTGTTGTGTTCAAGTTACATTCCGTGTTTGTCAACCGTTGTAAAGATAACAGGTTTCATTCATCGAAGTGTTCACTACTCAAATCGGTACTCATGAATCTAAGATGTTTAACAGGCATTCCCGGTATTAAGTTGTGGATTTGCCTGCGAATATTTAGCGGCAGCCTGTCTATGAACTTAATTTAAACTTAAGCTTTACACCTTGCTTTCCTATTGATATGTCTACAAAGGCTTGTTCAGCTTCAGAGGTTTGTTCCTTTCTTACTGCATCAATAAACGGCTCGTCTTCCTCTTTATCTGAGACATCACACACTGCATGCACGGGTTTATCTTTCCCAGTCCTGCAAACTTTAGCTAAGTGGTTCAGTTTACCACATTTTTACACTGTTTCCTTTAGCTGGACATTGACTTTTTCCACCATGTGCTTTGTTTCCGCAGTAGCCGCACTTATGAATATGTTTGTATGCGTCACTCACTTCATATTCTTTTGCTGCCTTCTCAATTGTGTAATGCGTTTTTTGTTCAGTGCTCTTTGGAGCTGTTGCTTGTTGTCTGCGTACTGCATTCACAGTCAGTTCACGTGAGCCGCTCGAAGTACATACATCGAAGGTTCTCAGCTGTGCTTGTGCTATCTCGTGCGATCTTGTGATGTCCACAGCTTTATTTAATGTTAGCTCAGACCCGGCACTTAAAAGTTTCTGTCGCACTTTCACTGAGTTTGTGCCAAACACTGTTCTATCCCTGACCATCTCATCTTCGTTTGCATAAGCACAGTCCTTCACCAGCAATTTTAACTCCGTTACAAAGTGATCAAAAGTCTCGTTTATACCTTGCGTCTTCTCATTAAACTTGTATCTCGCGAATATCGTATTCGTCTTAGGCATGACAAACGCCTCAAAATGGTCATAGTAAGTTTTCAGTACCTTGGCTTCCTCCTGAGTGAGAGTCCATGTGTAAAAAATGTCTCTTCCTTTTTCCCCAGTCCACAGGAGCAGGTAGCTGCATTTCTCACTCTCGTCTTTGCCTTTTAGCGGGCCAGAAAACATTAGCTCCAGGTGCTGTCGGAACTTTTTCCATTCTTCCGGCAGGTTAAGAGAATCCCAGTCAATTCATGGTGAGTGAACTCCAACAAAATCCATGACTGTCCTCTATTCTGACACCATGTCTTGTTTTCACAAATTGTGAAAAATTAAATGATGGCGAGACTTTCTTTAAAAGTATGCAGGCAAACTATTTATTATAGCTCTTACATTCACGGCATCCGTGCTCTAAATTAACTTCCATAATAGTAACCTTGAGGTCCCTTTTTCTGGTGCCTTCCTGATGACATAGGTGCCTAAACCATGCCTGATAATAATATATTTCAATGACATATAAATATTACAGTGATCACCTCGATAGACATCTCACCACCCAAATCACTACTCGTGAATCAAAATAAGATGTTTAACAGGCATTCAAGGTATTAACTTTTTGTTTTGTCTGCGAATATTTAGCGGCAGTGTGTCTATTGGATTGCTGCTGACAGACGGCCTTATATGGGCATGCACTCAATTACGTGGGAGGCGTGGGTATGGGGGACGCAATATAGGCAGGCAGCCAACTACGTGGGAGGCGTGGTGATGGGGGAACGCAACTCCACCTCACACGGCGACCGAGCTGCAGGCTATGGCCGTATATATGTACGTAAATAGGATTCAGTTATGACCGTTACACGTAGAATTTCGAAATGAAACCTGCTTAACTTTTGTAAGTAAGCTGTAAGGAATGAGCCTGCTAAATTTCAGTCTTCTACCTACACAGGAAGTTGGAGAATTAGTGATGAGTGAGTCAGTCAGTCAATCAGTCAGTCAATGAGGGCTTTGCCTTTTATTAGTATAGATTATATTTGAACACATTTCAAAATGAGATACAAAAACTCCAAAACTCTTTTAAACTTTCAAAATATTAAAAGAAATCAATTTACAAAACAAAATTAAACACCTATTTTCAAAAACAAAACAATAATACAAAAAAAAAGAAAATCAAACAAAAAAGTAGAACAAATTAACTAACTAAAAATCAGCACGACACAGTAAGAATCAAATCCAAAAATACAGAAAATCAAAAATGAAAAGGGTCAAAAGACCAAGAAACTTACAAACAGGAGATTCACCAAAAGGAGCTGAAGAACATTTGCTAATAAGAAATGATGCATAGTGATGTGCAAAACTCTTCTTTTTAGTGGTTTGATTCAGTTTGCCCAGTTCGCCAAAATTTTAGTGATTCAAATCTTTGAATCAGTGATTCATTCACTTCATAAAAAACAGCAAGTTATGCTCTAGTTTAACATCTACAAATCTGTAACAGCTTTACCAACCAAATAATATAAAGAACATTAAAAGCAAGCAATAAAATAAATAATTAACACATAATAATATGTTATGGTGCAGGTAGGCTCCATGCCCCCACTCTTCCTTGGGAGCCTCTTGAACCCACCTTCATCAATAACATAACTTGAGATGAATGGGGCAGGTGAGAACACATACATCCAGGCAAAGTGTAGGTTTCAAAAGTGAAACCGTGTTTTTTTTTAAATCACAAAACAATGTCTACATAAATTAAGCAGTGAATCTTCTCCAATAAATAAATAATCTGTAAAGTGCAAGTGGAGGTTAAAATTAATCCAATAAATTGTTAATAAAAGCGAGAAATTTCTCTTGCAGGAAACTGTCCTGTAATATCATGTTCCTGATGCGTCCCTTTACTGTAAACATCTCCTCAGCTTACCTCCAAATGGGGCCTTACAACCGTGGAGATATCTAATTGGTAGTTCAGCCAACCTTCACTGCCAGGCAGTCCATAGCTCCCCTGCAGGACACCACACTGAGCCTTCTGTTACCCTTGCAGCTCCCACTGCCTTTCTCCCAGACTTATACAGAGAGTCGTTATATCAAGCAGCGCGTGACTCCAGCTTCCTGATCATACACTTCCCAAGGAACTTCCTCCCAGATGTCTACCTTCTCTCTCTCATTCTCTTGCTTGAACTGCTTCTCTCTGCCTTCTCTCCATTCTCTAACCTCCATCTTTATTAATTTCTTGTTCTTTCTTTCCATTCCCCTATCTCTTACCGACTCCCCTTTATTCATCCGTGGGTGCAGTGCCACTTTTGCAGACCACGGAAAGTCAACGGAGCAATCAAGACTGAGCACACGCTCACATGCAAGTGTGTTCCATTCCAACTACCCTACCAAACTCCCACAGCCACGTGAGCACACACACCCACAGAGATCGAGCTGGCTGTTAAATTATTTATTTAATTAAAAACAGACCCTGTGCTGTTTATGCTGCATGCTGACTATTCCACATCAAATAAGCATTTTTTTTTCAAAAGAAACACAACACATGAGTGCTTGAATCTTTTATGAATAAAGAAAATTAATTTCAGTTTTGGATTAATCTCCTGCAATTTCCTTCTTTTATATCCTGTCCTTTCTGATTCACTGTACCATACATACATCATCAGTGAACCGATGCACTGCAAGTGTCTTATTTGCAGTTCGTTTGTCCGTTCAGTACATTAACTGTTACTGTACTGTGAGTCTCTTGTCTGCAGTTTGTGAATAAACTTGCAGTGGTTCATAGATGGTCATAGTCACTCAGTCAGAGTGAACTGATGCAATGGGAGGTGCTTGGTGTCATTTACCTAGTCAGCCATTGGCTAGTTGTTGCCATTAACATTTTGCTGAAACAATTTACTGATAGGCTATTTTCCAAAGACAGCAGCTACTTAAGTAAAGTTAAGATGATAGCTACGAACTGTGGCAGAATGCAATATAAAACATAGTACACATTGCACAAGCCTCAAAAAAGATTAGTTCTTTAATGTCATTGTACCAGTATGTCCATTCAGAGACCAAGACAAGCGCAAAAGAAAATAGAAAAATGACCAGGGGCCTAATGTATAAATGGTGCGTATGCACAGAAATGTTGCATACGCATGTTTCCACGCTCAAATCACAACATATAAAACCTACACTTGGCATAAAGCCACACACATTTTCACGCCAGCTAAATGCTTGGCGTACGCAAGTTCTCTGCTCGGTTTTTCAAACTGGCAGCACCCAGAGTCAAAGCAGTGCTTTTGTTCAAGTGTGGTTTCTCTTTCTTTTTTTGATCCACATCCCTGATGTGGCTTTATCAAACACACTGAAATTAACCACATATTGTTTATTAGTTTAAGGCATCTGATTGTAATTAACCTGTAACATTATAATGGTCCACGGAATGGCCAAACTATTCCAAATACCATAGCTGGTTTAGCGTTGTTCCTCTCAGTGTACCACTCAGAGTATTTATCCCACTGTGTGGAATCACAGCTCTACAGCAGCTGATCGGAAAGAGAATTATTGGTATACAGCACCAAGTACACACTGCCTGAGCCTTGCGCACTGTCTGTTGAACTGCTCTCATACGACAAATGCTTCAGAGCCTATCCTGCAGGGACATCGTAGTTCAGAAACAGTTTCATCCCAAGAACTATAAACGCACTCAATCAGTCCATCAAGTGCTCCTTGTAGAACTGTTTGTACTTATTAGTACAACTAGCAAAATACCCGCGCTTCGCAGCGGCGAAGTACTGCCTTAAAATTTTTATTAAGAAGAAAATGAAACCTTTTTAAATTGAGGGAAAATATATCAATAATTGTTTGTTAAGGATCTCTTTGTATACCACATTGTCAGTTCGGCCCTCCGGTTGTAATATGATCAAGCTGTGCGCTGAGCTTACTCTTGAGCGTGCAACGTACAGTTGGCCATGTGAAAAGTAATCTTGTCTCAAATCTCACAGTTTGGATTACTGCTGTCATAATCAGTTTGAGTTTCATGGTTTGTTTCAATTACGACAGCATTTGCAGGACTTGTGTTGAAGTGACATTCGGCATCTGTCAAGCGTTGTAAGCATACAACCGGTTTCATCGATAACTTCGCATCCAGCTTTTGAGAGTTTAAATATTCATAAACATCAAAGTGTCCACTACTGAAATCATCACCTGTGAATCTAAGATGTTTAAGAGGCATTGGCAGTTGTCGAAAGGTGTAAAATATTTGGCCATTTCTGTACACTTGAAAGCGACAACCGGACAATTCAGCGGCAGCTATCAACTCACATGCAGAACCATAGGTGAAGGGCTTAAGCATTTCACACATAGTGCTCCTGTGTAGTATAATGATCTCCTGTACCGTCATCAGTCCACACCTTGAACCTGTCCCAGTCATTCAATACATAAGACACAATGTTCCTCTGGATATCAAGAGTGAGCCTGATATGGCCGTGCAATATGTAACAAAGAGAATGGAAAAGGCAGGTGCCATCTCCAGACATGGAAACCACTCAGTAAGTGACAGTTCTTTGATCGATGGTGATCACCTTGATAGACATGTTAATGGGGGTATGGTTGGAACGATAAAGGAAATGGGTACCTGAACAATTTAAAGTAAGTCTAAAATACGTACACAATAACGATAATCGTAATAAATGAACAATAAAACAGCGGAGAAGCCGTGGATTAAATAAAAAGGCTGTAGTTATCAGCAGGGAGACGTGAATCCCGTGGCGAAGCAAGGAAGGAAATATAGAGACCGGAGTGACGGACGGCCTTATATAGGCAGGCAGTCAACAACATGGGAGGCATTGGGATGGGGGACCCAACACCGCCTCACACGGTGACCAAGTTGCAGGCTATGGACGTATATATGTACGTAAGTAGGATTCAGTTATCGTTGGGAACCCGCGTACCAAATTTCTTGAAGATGGGCCCATAAGTAACAAAGACCGTTGGAAAGTTCAATATGGTAGCCGACAGTGGTGTCATACCACCGAAATAAGTACGTACATCGGTTTCGGTTAGCGCAGGGAAGCCGCCTACCAAATTCGTGAAGATGGGGCCATAAATAGGAAAGTTCAACATGGCGGATGTTGTCGACCGATATGACCGTTACGCATAGAATTTAGAAATGAAACCTGCTTAACTTTTGTAAGTAAGCTGTAAGGAATATGCCTGCCAAATTGCAGCCTTCTACCTACATGGGAAGTTGGAGAATTAGTGATGAGTGAGTCAGTGAGTCAGTCAGTCAGTGAGGGCTTTGCCTTTTATTAGTATAGATTACCTCATTGTAATCTTGCGATACAGTTATAATATTGCACAACCTGAGCCACGTATTTACATATGATAATATCATTTTTAAGATGAAATGCAGCAAAATATGTTTATTACATTATACAGATAACATGTTAACATCATTTAAATAATATATATTGTTAATAATTAAACATGTGAGGACACTGTGTCGCAGTGCTAGCTAGTTCAGGGATTGTTCCTCCCTCGCGCTGTATTCTTGCCTGAGCTGGCACAACACTGGAAGGATAGATGGATAGAATAATTAAACATGAAGATATTTCAATGTTCCTTAAAAGTTTTGAAGAATCGTCGTTCTAAGCTTACAGATGGCTTAACATCTATTACACAGCCGATTGTGTGGCGATTGGGTATTTGGAGAAAGAAAAGGAAGGACAGGAATTGGAGGTTAGTACGTTTGAAAGAGACATTACTGCTGCAATAAATTATTTTATCAAAGGTCATGCACCTGCGCAGCAAGCATCTTGCAGGAGGCAGGAACAATCTCTGGAAAGGGCGCCAGCTCGTCACTATCACTGCGCCACCGTGTTCCCATGTTTAATAACATGCTTTAATTTCCATCATCATGAAAATTATATCAAGTATAAATCTCAGTATTTTAATTATTCAGAGAGCTGTAATATCACAAATGTAATGGATTCTGTTGGAGGAAGAGAATGTCCGTTTAAGAAGCATGTAGTGATTCACACACATAGAGCACCTAGAAGAACAAATACAATACAAAGCATTTAACGTGCTACTTTAATTACAATGGTATTTCAGAAACTGTTAAATTAAATGATTTAAAGATGAAGTTTATGATGTTTTACTTTAATGACAAAATAAACTACGTAATTAAAGTGGAAATTTTGAGATTAAAGTTGACATTTCAAGCTTTTTTCTCACTGTGTCCCTATTTTTATTTTATTTTCTCTGTACCCTAATAAGCTTTCATATGACACTCAGACAGTGGGCTACGACTTGCCTTTTCAAGGCGACTTTGATATCTGACACTCTATGTCACTCGATCAACTTCCTTTTATTGTTTACACCACTATTTAACCAAGAGTTCCCAAAGTGGTTGATATCGACCCCCTGGGGTCAATTTGAACTTTCTAGGGGTCAATAGTTTCAATAAAAAAATTTGGTGGTCGACAACAGCAAAAATAAACCCGCTTACTACTGCTATTTGTTTGTTACTTCAAAATATCTATGATTCCAATAGGTACCTAATTAAGAAGTAAAATAATAAAAAAAAAACACTTTTTTGATAAAAACACATTACATACCAAACTTGCTAACGAAAAGGTAAAATGTGTCATTAAAAGAGTCAAATGTAAGAATGCATGAAAAAATGTCTGTGCATTGTCTTTTCGAACATATCAAAGCAAGTGCAGACATGAAAAAACGTTGCATGTCCGCACTTGCTCGCCGTGGGATGAGATATTCGATATTAGCAGAATCTATCAGTCTTGTACAGTCATGCTTTCATAAAACATTATAAATTGGTTCATTTGATGTGACATGTACTTATTTGTGATTTGAACTTTGAATATAATTATTTATTGAGGAGCAGTACCACGAAAAAGAAAATCAGAGGACACAGTTTATTTATTCGAGTTTGAACAAAAATCTTCTGTTTCAAGTAAGTACATACTTTATTGGGCTTTTTTTTATCACAGGGGCTGTCGAAATTGTTTGTTAATAAAAGTTTTTATTTCTTCAGATAATAATATGACTTGAACCAAAAAAGAAACGCAGACAGTACAGCTTGGACTATTTGAAGCTAGGATTTGTCCCGTCATTATCAAGCGAACATTTACCAATGTGCCTCATATGCAAAAAAGTTTCAATCATTAATTACAAGTGATTAAAATGAAAAATGTGATATGTAGTGAAATATTTAATATTGAGTACTGTACAAATTTATTAATTTTGAGTAAGTAAAGTAAATGACTAGGGGGTCGACAGTTTTAAAAGTTTTTGGTAAAGGGGTCTGCGGCTGAAAAAAGTTTGGGAACTTTTGGTTTAGTTGTGTAATTAATGATTGAAAAAGATAAAAGGACTACGGAATATGGCATTATCTTGTGCAACATTTAATATCGAAACCTGCACTAACGAAAATGAAAGCAAAAAAATACGGGCAGAGTTTTTTTTTTACATTTTTGACATTTATGAAATAAATATGTAAATTCAAAATAAATACAAATATTGAAATCACTTTTTTAAACATAAAAATCAAGTGAAAAATCAACATATTCAGACAGAATTAAACATCAACAAAATTACAACAACGAAAGATTTTAATCAGAATTATAAAAATAAGAATACCAAATAAATTAGCTTGGAAAACTGAATTTAATGAGATGGGTGCACCTGGGGCTTCATGTATAAATGGCGCGTACGCACAGAAATGTTGCATAATAACTTTTCCACATTCAAATTGCGATGTATAAAACCTACACTTGCCGTAAAGCCACGCACTTTTCCACGGTACCTCATACCTTGTCGTACACAAGTTCTCCACTCGGTTTTGCAGACTGGCGGCACCCAGCGTCAAAGCAATGCTACTGTTCCTGTGTGGTTACTCCTTATTTTCCTGACGCAGCTTTATAAATACACTGAAACTAACCACATATTGTTTATTAGTGTAATGCATCTGATTGTAATTAACTTGTAAACAATATAATGGCCCAGGGAATAACCATAGTATTCCAAATACCATAACTGCTTTAGCGTTGTTACTCTCACTGCACCTTCTTCTTCTTCTTCTTCTTTCAGCTGCTCCCGTTAGGAGTTGCCACAGCGGATCATCTTTTTCCATATTACTCTCACTGCACCACTCGGAGTATTTATATCACTGTATCTGAGTGTGAATCACAGCAGCAGCTGATCGGAAAGAGAATTATCGGTATACGGCATTAAGCACACGCTGTCTCAGCCACGGCAAAATGTTTCAAAGCCTTTCCTGTACGGACCTCGTGGTTCAGAAACAGTTTCACCCCAAGAACTATAAACGCACTCATCAATTGCTCCTTGTAGAACTTTTTGTACTTATAAGTACAATTACCTCACTGTAAACTTGCACTACAGTTATAATATTGCACAACCTGAGCCACTTTATAAAGTACGTATTTACATATGATGACGATATCATTTTTAAGATGAAATGCAGCAAAATATGTTTATTATATTATACAGGTAAAATCTATATTCCATATTCTTCACTGGGAATGGCGTGAAGGATAGAATAATTAAACATGTACTACGAAGATAGTTCAATGTTCCTAAAACGTTTTGAAGAATCGGCGCTCTAAGCTTACAGATGGCTTTACATCTATTACAGAGCTGATTGTGTGGCAATCGGTTACTTGGAGAAAGAAAAGCAAGGATTGCAGGGGCGGCCACGCCAATATATATTGAATATAAAACAGAAAGAGAAAATAACAACACAGCTAAAAACGCAGCGGCAAATTTCGACAAAAGTTAAACTCTTGTGTCATGAGCACGAGGTGGCTATGCAGTGTCCGCAATGGATGTGGCCATCCACCGTGCATAAGATACCATATTGACATTGGCGGGCGAAGGAGCCACCGATTTTTTCTCTGCCCAGGGCCGCCACAAGCCTAGAGCCGCCCATGAGTACTGCTGCAATAATGATATCAGGTATACATCTCAGTAATTTAGTTATTCAGAGAGCTGTAATATTACGAATGTAATGGATTCTGTGTCCAGTCGGAGGAAGAGAGCCGGTTTAAGAAGCAAGTAGTGATTCACACACATAGAGCACATAGAAGATCACATACAAAACAAAGCATTTAACGTGCTACTTTAATTACGATGTGATTTGAGAAACTGGTTAATTAAACGATTTTACGATGACGTTTATGATGTTCTACTTTAATGACAAAATAAACTACATGATTAAAGTGGAAATTTCGAGATTGAAGTTGACATTTCATGCTTTTTCCCCACTGTGTGCCTTTTTTTTCTCTGTACCCTAATAAGCTTTCATATGACACTCGGACGGTGGGCTACGACTCGGCTTTTCACGGCGACTTTGATATCTGAGCTTTCAAGTTTCTCCAACGCGCTATGTCACTCAATCAACTTCCTTTTGTTGATTATACCACGGTTTAATTAAACAAATAGTATGTTTTTCCTTTGTCTCCACTTGGTATTCACTGAAATTCTTATATTTTCCCCTGTGCTTTTCCCATTGTGTTTTCACAGAAGGCTGAGGTTAAGGGCAATTTATATTGATTTGCATATTCAAAGAGGCGTAATTCTGGGAGGAGTTGGAGCGGGACATAAGGCGTGTGCACGAGTGTTACTTTTCACGCTGACCGGGATTTATGTAGCGGAAGTACGTGGAAGTTGGAGTACACACAGATTCCTGCATCTAGATTTTTCTGTGCGCAAGCACATTTCGGCTTTTGTGCTTACGTCATGTTATAGTGCGAATTCTACGCACGCCGTTATGCATGAGGTCCCTGTCGATCTGTCAACAATTTATTTACGTCCGGTTTTAAATTAGTGAGTTGCATTCTCAAATTTCCACGTTCAGTGATATGCAATTAATGTCTGTTCTGAAGCAGGTTTAAAACTATACTGAAGCCTCTCTCTACCAGATACGACGATGGAAATGCCAGCATATATTTTTGTACAACAGTCCATAGAACCGGGTACAAAAGTGGAATATCTTGTTGCAGCCAAAACTTTTCATAACCCTGCTTGAATTGTACCTTGAGATCCTCATATGTGCTGATGGTTATCAGCTCATCTTGTAAAATTATATTTGGTTCTGCACTAGTAGTGTATGGGTTTATTATCCAGTCCGCCATTTCCAATGATAGAATATTTTCGAACCTAGTTTTGAAATCTAAGTGACGAGCCTCCAAGTGGTTGACGTACAGCAAGATGTTTTCTTCTTGGATTGTGGCTATCTTAAATAAGTTGGGGAACTGGGAAAGCTCAGATCTTGCAATATTTTGCTTAAAAAACATTAATCTGGCAACAAAAGTCAATATGACTGATTTTACTTTGATGAGATTCAAATTGTCTCCTTGCAGTTGTAAATTAACATCATTAAATTTGCCAAATAAGTCGGTTAAATAAGCAATGTCTGTTTTACTCTTAAGTAAATTTTCTTTCAAACTGGAATCCTTGTCTTCCAAAAACTCTAAAACAGATTGAAAAAGTGAAAAAAATCTCGCCAAACATAAACCTTTTGAAAGCCAGCGGACTTCAGTATGGAGAACCAATCGATAGAAATCTTCATTGCTTTCCTCGCATAACAGCCTAGTGTTCAATGCATTACTTCAAATTTTTTTCACAGCTGTTATAACAAACTGAAGTGATTGATGCAATTTGTCGCTAAGGTTCTTGGCCACTAAATGTTGCCCATGGATTACGCAGTGAACTGCAAACACTTCAGGTACATGTTGTTTCAGGTAACTTATGAAACCGCGATAACAACCAAGCATAGGTGGTGCTCCATCTGTCGCAACAGATATTATATTTGTCAATGGAATCGCTTTTTCTCTGAAAAATAGTTCCATTAAATTAAAAATCGATAGCCTCTGGTGTCATTTTCTAAAGTTCTAGCAAAAAGCAGCTTTTCATGCACTTCCTGATCTTGAATACAGTAAATCGAACGTACGCCAGCAACAAAGCTCCATTACTGGGTAATGTTGACTCATCCAATTGGAGGGAAAAACGTTTTTTTGCAAATGATTACACAAACAGTTTTTTACATCGTGACTCATTTTGTCGATACGTCTTTGAACTGTGTTATTGCTCAAAGGAATCCTTTTTAACTGTGTTATTGCTCAAAGGAATCCTTTTTATATCATTTTGCGCAGGTTTGTGGAGTACAGTGTTCAATAACTCCGCGACGGCCAGTAGAATCAGTTTCCCCCGATGGTGTGCGGCTCACCAGACTTCGCGATGAGTAGGGATATGTTGTACTATGCCCTTAATCCATCTTCATTTTGCTTCGATGATGAAACAATCAAATTATCTATCATAGTTCTCTTCAGAATTTTATCTTTAAGTGATTGAAAGTATGACAAATCTTTTCTTTTTTTGTCAGGGTGAATTCTGTTCAAGTGATCTGCTAGTTTTGATGGCTTCACAGCATCATTGCTAAAGACTTTTTCACATATGAGGCACATTGGTAAATGTTTGTTTGATAATGACGGGACAAATCCTAGCTTCAAATAGTCCAAGCTGTACTGTCTGCATTTCTTTTTTGGTTCAGTCATATTATTATCTGAAGAAATAAAAACTTTTATTAACAAACAATTTCGACAGCCCCCGTGATAAAAAAAAAACAATAAAGTATGTACTTACTTGAAACTATGCATGCCGTGATCCCCCCTCCCTCTACTGACCGAAGGCATGTCAAGATTTCACAGTAAACACGCCCATTCATGCCCTATTTATTCATTTACCTGGTTCCACCACTAGATGGCGCTTTGTTCTCAAGAACATGTTAACACACGCCAGCAATTTAACTGCGCTGAGTTGCAATCACGTGATTTTAATAACCCAGCCCCTCCCCCGGCGGCTTAATCTAAATGTGCTGATAAAGAAAAGTTGCAAGTAGCCGGCTATTCCATCCCCCCATCGACTTAGAAAGTGCACAAACTTCTCCCAGCTCATGCCTTGATTGATTATCTGGGAGTGAAGTGGAGTTTTAGAGTGGAAATAATAGATCATTATTTGGAATACACGTATTTCACGTGTGTTCCTTTTCTACAGTAATCCGTGTAAACACATTTTTAAAACAGAAACGTTTTTCATATTGTAGTAGTAAATGACAAAATGTAGGCATAAACTATATAATGTATGAAGCCTGAAGTCCAAATATCAAATTAACAGCTTCACAAAAGGTACAAATATAACAGAACAAGTATGCTTTTATTCAAAAATATAACTGCAGGAAAAAAAGCCGCATTAGCATGCCACATTGACACATATATATCTTAACTGCCATGGTAGCGTAATGGTATCAGCTGCTGACTAGTAATGAAAAGGTCATGAGTTCGATCCTGCATGATTCTCTTTTGAAAAGTAAACTGCTCTTATTCTTACTATTTTAAAATAAAAACATACATTTGATTTCAGTGTGTAACAGCCAGTGTAATTTATGATACTTGTAAAGGTTAGTTTTTTTTTTTATTCACTTTTCATTCTCTCAGTCGTGTTCAAGATCCTTCCCTACCTCCCCCCCAATCTGAAGACACGCTATAGCTCTGCAGCGTACTTGTGACTGCATTCTCGTACCAATGCTTTTGCGAACTGCTGTGCCTGCGTGCACTTTTCGTGGTATTACACGTCTATTTTTTTTGAGCATACCCGTGTCGCTCAAACACAGGAACATCTGTTGTTTACAAGTATAACAAAACAAGTGCACTTTTATTCTAGACTATAAGTGAAGAAAAAATAAAGCAAGTTACAGTAGGCGGTTGATACGACAGCTTGCGTGGGGCAATGCTAAGAACCGCTGATTTCCGATCCGTGCTATATAAAATCATCCCATTCAAATATTAACAATTCCCTCACACCCTTCCAACATTTACGACATGTGTACTTGTTGCAGTGTACACACCTCTCTGTGCTACGGTTCCTATTACACTGAATGATCACCTGACACTGTACTTTCTTCCCGGGCGTCCGATCACCACCAAACTGGAGGAGGTCATGGGGTATGTTTGGCTGTCGAAAAATGTTCGGGGTGAAGCACAGGGCACCTTTTCACCAACAGTTCCCACACGTCCCCGTACTGCCAACAGGAGAAGGGCTGCTGATGCAAGAATGGATAAATCATCTGAAGAAAGGGAAGGGCAGAGTTGATGTATGTTTGTCTGTCCGCCATACAAATCTGCACCGGGCGTCCGATCACCACTAAACTGGGCCTGGGGCTCCTTTGTGACCAGGAGGAGGTCATGGGGTATGTTTGGTTGGGAAAAATATCTGATGCAAGAGCAGATGAAACATCTCAAGAAAGGGAAACCAGGCTGTCTGCCAACAGACAAAGGGCTGCTGATGCAACACCAGCACGATTTAAAAAATATGGCTTTTGCATATAACCGACAGGTTGCATATCATGAACATCCTGTCTCTGTTATTGGCTGAATGGATCATATCTGTGTTCATTGTAGAGCTCTAAAATGGAAAGGAGAGTCACCGGGATTATGTTGCTCAAATGGGAAGGCGAAACTGCCATCTCTACTTCGTCCACCTGAACCTCTACACTCTTTGATGTCAGGATCAACACCAATTTCAAAGCATTTCTTGAACAACATCAGGAAGTACAATCCCTGTTTTCAAATGACTTCTTTTGGTGCAACTAAAAAAATACGAGAGGATGGGTTCATGCACATTCAAAGTGCAAGGTCAAGTTTACCATACAATAGGATCATTACTTTTATTAACTGATGGGACAATTGAGTTCCTTCAGATCTACTTCATGGGAGATATTTCCACAACAGTGCATCATAGACACAGCAGAATACCGAACGTGAAACTGGACATTGTGATGGATTTAGAACGATTCCTTCATGAGAACAACGCATATGTCACCCTTTTCCAGAGTGCACTTCAACGTATATCAACAGATGATTATAAATTTGTCATAAGAGCTGACAAAATGCCACAGGGAGAGCACCAATGATTCATTGCTCCAACACTTGATGAGGTTGCCATTGTAATGGTAGGCAATGACTTTGAGAAGCGGGACATTATCATTGGGAAAAAGAACAGAAATCTTCAGTGTGTAGCAGACACACACAGGTCGTATGATGCTCTTCAGTATCCACTAATCTTTTGGCAAGGCAAAGATTGGTATTACTTTGGAATTCCACAAACAGATCCATCTACAGGCAACTCTGTTGCTGGCAAGAAACTCAGTGCGATGGACTTTTATGCTTACCAACTAATGAGTAGAGTTTCTGAAGAGAATCACATCTTGAAATGCCAGCAACCTTTCCATCAATACATATTATTGAAGCAACTATCAAAACTGGTTGCGCAAGACGTGAAAATGTTTTCATACCAAGAATAACACTGATTCCGAATGATTCACCCTTTGATTTTAAACGACTTCAATTTCCTGTTTGTTTGGCTTTTGCTATGTCAATTAATAAGGCTCAAGGACAATCACTGCAAGTTGCAGGCATCAATTTGGAAAATCCATGCTTTTCACAGGGACAACTCTACGTAGCATGTTCTAGAGTGGGCAATCCTCAGAATTCGTTCATTTTCGCACCACAAGGGAAAAAAAAATATAGTGTTTCCAAGGGCTCTGGAATAACCACTTGTATTACCTATTACAATCAAATGTGAATCAGAAAAATGTTTGTTCTATTTCTATGTTGTGTTTCTTTCATTTGGGAAATTCATTATACATTCCCGGACAACGCCAGGTACTCCTGCTAGTAATAAATAAAATGAATTAGTCTCAACCAAAACTAAATATAAGAATAACAAAAATTCAAATACATTGTAAAAAATTTACAAAGCTCCAAAAAAAAAAAAAAAAATTCTAGCCATCATAACAAGGGGTGTCTTAAATAAGGGTCACACCTAAAGGCCCTAAACAAGTGATTCAGGTGAAGGATCCAGAGCAAAATTATAAATACGCAAAAACGTAAAGAACACTGAAGAAATCTGGGTTAAATTATGAATATAAGCAAATTAAAACACAGCCTTAACAAGATGATGTATTACACCCCAGACATTAGCATTGCTGCTGAGATTCCTACACTAAATACTCTGTCCATGCCTACATCAATTATTTGTTTTTATTTTGATATGCACTTTAATACACAGTTTTCAAGTTGTAAAACTTTAAAATTTAAATCAGTTTTCAGGTACACTACAAACTAAGACTGTCTTTCCATTATCAGCTGACAGGATTATGACTGAACTACTTATTTAAGCTTTTTTTACACTTTTTCGTTGTTTTGAGAGATTGTGATATCCCATGTAGTGGGAAACTGACCCCAGCCTATACTCTGGACATCTGATAATTCATGAGCTGAACAGGATCAGCGGAGAGAAGAGACACAGACAAAAATTGTAGGTTGAAAGGTGCATATTTATTTACAAGAGTGCTGTACAACAAAAAATGCAGTAGTTTCAGGTGGGCTTGATTTCACAGTCCTTCAGAACTGACACTCCTTCAAAAGTAAATAAAAACAAAAATGACCAAAAAAAGAAGAAAATGGTGTATTTACAACAAAACAGTGCACTTCTATAAAGAGTACACACATGCACACTCCAAAAATGAAGGTAGTCTTCTTTCTTTATCCTGGCCTCAAGAAGCTCCTCCAACAGGAGAAAAAATAAAGTAAATAAAAAATAGCACAAGAAAAAAAATTCAAGCTTGTATATATAAAAAAAGAAAAAAACAATTGCACCAATCCCAAAATCAAAACTATCCCAAATATATATAAATATAACCGGCAAGATTATCCAGCCAATCTGCCACCCCGTCTACTCCATGCACCTATCTAGGTAAACGCTGGCACATTCACGCCATGCACCGTGACGCGCTCTGAGCAACTTTGTATTTAAAATCGAACCCCTGTCGGTCACACGCATGTAAGCCCCCCCTGGACGGCCAACGGCTATGCTAAGCTCAGGCACATCAGTTAGTAAATCTCATCTATTCACAATACGGGATCCCCATTTCTGACTCAACCTAAACAAATGCCGGCTTTTTCTTCTAGGCGTGCCGCACCTTAAATCGCCTGCACTGGACAGGCTGTGATGGCACTGGTATATTAAACTGAACATGTGTGGAGGAGCCCATACTGGGCATTATACCAGCTCCACGTGTGTCCAGACTCACAGCGCCCCACAGCGCTCACCCGCTAGACAGCCCGCATTCCCGTGGTAGCACCTTCAACACACAAACAGTAAGCACCCTTCCTTTCAGTGCCATAGTTTTACCCTTATAAATAGCGTCATTCGGTTTAAGGTTTCTTTAACTTAAATTTGGTAATGTGCAGAGTCGTGCATTACCACAGAGCTCCAATACTCATTTTTGAGTTATTTTTGGATGCAGATTCTGCATCATTCATTATTTTTTCAATCAGAAGCTTGCTTTCATTCTTGTTAGTTTATTTGCATTATTATCTCTGTCATTTTGTTTAACCCTTATATATATGCTAATTTCAGGACACACTATTACATACCTTGGGTCTTTAGTGACCCAGCATATATATAAAAATCACGCCAAAAATAACCCTATTTGGGAAAATGTTTATTGAATATCTCTTCTTTGAATACTATTCATCTTTTTAACCTAACTTTTAATACTTTAATAATTTTTACAAAACCTAAATAATAACAAGTTACAGAGTATAATCCATGACCACATTAACATTTTTGTGCTGATGTCTCCCTTCACCTTCAACCTCCTCCTCCTAGTCTGAGCTCTGACCCGTTACAATTCCCTCCTCAAAATGTTTAGGATCTGATGGCATCAGAAGTATCATTTGGCACTGTGTTGTTCATCATTTGTCTCTGAGTCTTCCTCTGACTCGTCATCTGCCATCAATGAGAGGACTCTTGCAAGGGCTTGCTGTGTTGATAAAACTTGAAGCATTTCTTTTCTTACCTTTTATCTATCTAAATGCATAAATACCTAAATAATAAGCAACAAGAAACACATCTGTAATGAACATGCATAGATACAAAGAAATCCTAAAACATGTTTTGTTTGAGCACTGTTTACAAACATTCAGACAAACATTTAAACAACATTTAGAAAAATCGGGAATGCTATTCTGTCCAATCCACCCTACTATCTAGATCTTATTCCCTTAGATTTTCAGTTCTTTTTAGCCATTAAGAATGTCATCCATGGTGACGAGGTTATTGAAGAATTGCAGAGTGCAAGACATATGCACGAATTGGATTAATACTCCTGTTTCTTGCTATTTTCAAGCTGTTGAAACTGATGGAGATTACGTAAAAAAAAAATGAGTGTAGCAAATAGAAGATCTAGTTTTCATTTGCATATGTTTAAACAGATAAGTAATAAATCACTAGCAATAAAAGATGATATTGTAAAACTTTCTGGACAGGCCTTGAATCTACAGGAATATAATTCCAAGTTCAACCTAAGTCACATAAAACAGGCAAAATTGATAGCGACTAGTAGCAGAATCAAATTGGAATTCTTAATAGTCCAAATTGTTAAAAATCACCATTACCAAACGTATCTGGAGTATGCCATATCATGGGGTTCCTGGCAACTCCCAATCTTAGTAACTACTCTATTTATTTGTATTTATTGAAGAACTTAATTAATATATCTAGTAAGCAAAATTTCTATTTGTTTCAGTGGAGAGAATATGGACATAGTGACAGTGCTGCTTACTCACAGTTCCAGACTCCAGGGTCCAATTTCTTTATAGAGAACCTTCTGTCTGGAGTTTGCATGTTCTCATGCTTGTGGAATTTTTCTTCAGGTATACTGATGCCTTCCATATCCCAAAGATATTCAGGTTATTTAGGTAAATCAGGGACTCTGAAGTGTCTGGAAGTAAGTGAGTGTGCCCTGCTATTCTCATTTCTTTTGGACTTTGACACTAGTGCTGCCAAAATAGGATGTCCCCAGCCCTAAGTTAGGATAAGGAGCTTCAGGAGAAGGATGGAAAGAAAGATGTTTCTATATAATCTATTCACCCATCCATCTTCCTAGTCCACTTATCCAGAGCAGAGTCACGGGTAGCTAGAGCTTATCCCAGCAATCATCGGGTGAAAACCAGGAATAATCACTAAGCACAGCACCAGTCTGTCAGTTCTGTATAACACAAAGAATGAGGTGCAGCTAAAAATGGGCTTGCTGCTCATTTGGTTAGAAATTATCCAGTTACTTCAGATACTTTATTACATTGTCTGCTCTTCTACCACTAGTGTTAAGACGCTGAGTCTCCCAGCCGCAAAAGAGATGTAAGGCCATCAAAAGGAAGGAATAATCTTCCAAGAAGAGGCTCACTTAAATTGAGACAGGCCCCATATGCTATCTGCTGTCTAGAACCAGAGCAGGCCAAAAATAGGGTAAGCTGACAAAACAACTTGAAATATCACAAAAATCCCACAAAAGGAGGGAAACAACTTGAATAACTTGCCCAGAAGATGCTCACTTAAACTGTTCCAGGCCCCAAGTTCTACCTGCTGGCTAGAAACAGAACAGGCTTCAATTACAGGGAGCTGACAAAACAATCCGAAAAGCACCACAAAAGAAGGGATGACTGTAAATTCTAAGTTTGTGTAAAAAGGTACGCACAGTATCTTTATAAATGGAAGTTTTTTTATTTTTAGCAAAATGTAAACATACAGAGAAAATATGGCCTAAAAAGGGAAATCCACAGCAACAAATCCCAATAAAAGTCCAGAAAAATAATAAAAAAACAGAAAATTCAACAAGAAAACAACACACACAAATACTCAAATGTAAATGATTAACATTAATATTAATATACAGACTTTAACATAATCAGGACAAGCAATGAGTTCAAATCTTTACAACCAAAAATATACCAGGCATGCAGAAGTGAAAATGTTTGTCATGTTTCATCCAACATTTTCCACTTGGCTGGTGTTCAAAGTTGTGTTTCTTGTTTGATTTATGTTCTTTTTTGTTATTTTTTTTGTATTAAGGTTTATTTTGTTCATTATGCACATTTTTCTTTGTGTTCATTTGTCCTTTTCCCTTGTGCTTTGTGGGTGGTCCCACAAGGGGCGGGGCCACCTGCCTATCAGCGCTAGGAATGGCCCACCGTCCTATTTAAGGGAGGGCTTCCCCATGATTCCTTGCTGTTCATTGAACACCCTGAGGTGGAGAATGTTTTGCTGAGTTACTGTGCTATTGATGTGTTTTGTGTTTTCTAA
Organism: Polypterus bichir lapradei; assembly: GCA_026402145.1. NCBI lineage: Eukaryota > Metazoa > Chordata > Cladistia > Polypteriformes > Polypteridae > Polypterus > Polypterus bichir. The sequence continues at coordinate 29,559,453 of JANRMT010062831.1, forward strand.
ATTTTTGACACTCTGCTTTGTTTTTGATTATGTTTTGGAACTGTGCTTTCTGCTTTTTGAACCTCTGCTCCATCTTGACTTCGATTTCTGTATTTCGTATTGGGATTGTGTTATTTGATATTTTTGAACCTCTGCTCTGTTTTGACCACTGCCTTTGGATTCTGTATTGGAACTTTGTTTGCTGCATCTGCCTTGCCTACTCAGGCATCTCCTTGTGCTCTGCAGAGCTTTGTACTTGTATAGCCATTTTTGTGAAAATAAACCTTTTATTTTGTCAAGCTTTGCTTTGGCCCTTTGGGCTTCTAAATGGGGTATTTTGACAGTGTCCTTCCCCTCTAGTGGGGAATTTTGGAAGTGTTTTTGGAATGGTGCTTTTGAACCCAAGGAACTTCATGACAATGGTCAAAATGAGAAATAAAAGTTGGAGGAAAAATGAAGGGCAAAACCAAAACAAAACCTAATGCTAGGACCTATTTGGAAGTAAAGCTCTCTGCACTAAAGATTTTCAAGACATTGTTTTAGCACTGAGGGATAACGGGCATAGTGAAACTCTATTGTGAACATTCTTATGATGGGTCATTCTGAATGCTGATGTCTTCAAACAGGCAGCTTTTGTGGACATGACAAGCTAGACCTTTTCTAGTCAAATGTTAATGCCTTTAAATATAAAAATGTGTTACACCTGTACAGGTTTCACCATCTTACCACCACCTACAAACCTGTTATTTACAGCAGCAGCTCTTCATTACCCAAGCCAGCAGGTGTTTTGTATGTTTAGGGGGTTGTTGTTTGTCTGTTATACCATATATATATATTGTGATGGACGACACGCTTGGGTGGGCATACTGGTCAGGAAGGAGTATGGCAGAGGGGAGGATAGCCCTATGCCACCAGAAGAAACAGAACAAAAGATCCTATCTCCCCCAGAAGACAGGCGGAAGATGCCAATGCCAGAACGGGTACACTGGCATCCCATTTGGGTTGGCCCAGGAATAATACCCAGCCAGGAGGACAGTATAATGGAAGGACAGGGGGAGATAACCTGGGAGGACTATGGGCTCCCCAAAGACAATAAAAGCTTCCTTGGGCAATGTTACCTCTACAGATACGTGCAAGGTACTCTGGATATTGTAGTTCCATAGAACAGCTTTGTTGGGTTCTGTGGGGACAACCAGCGGATGCTGCAGGGATTCCTCATCCCTCCTTTGTGGGACTTCCATTTGACCCGGAAGTGCTTCCAAAAGGTCACACCCTAGTACTACTACCTATTCCCAGTCTGGAATAAAAGAAGCTGCTCGACCTCATCTAGTTGAGTCAGAGTCGGGTGGAAGATGACTAACCTTGCCTTTGAGGTGGAGAGGAGGAGAACAGAACAAGACAGTGCAGTTGGATTTGTGTTTATTGCACTTCTGGAGCATCTGTGGAAGGTACTTGTGTAAATAATCCAATCTGAATGGGACTTGTGTCTGTAAGGTTGTATCTGGGGTTAGGTGATCTCTGGTGCCCTCTACTGCCCACAATAGATACAGTATGCTGCTAAATTTTAAACATCACTTTTGATGATCGTGATCACATGATGCATGCAGAGCATGTCAGGTAAAGCAAATTAAAGCTTTGTTGAAACAAATCAAAATTAAACTTCAAAAACAGAATCTGGATAACAAAAAACCTTATAAAAGACCAAATTGCTTGTATAAAACATGTTATGCATCACAGCTAGGTGGATACACTAGGTAATACATCATTCAGACTGTATCTTTGGGGAAAATGCCAAGGTTCAATCACTTTGCTGCCCAAGGCAAATTCTGTAAATTCCTCCTTCTGCCTCCCTTATATTAAATACATGTGTCAAACAGAATACACCCTAATTCATAATAGTGATTTTGCTGCTGTTCTTCATTTTTCTCATTTTGATGATTATTTTCACAATGTGACGAAAAAAGTAAATAAATTGTAACATTGTAACTAATGAAAACTGTGCTAAGATTCTTTTAGCAGTTCAAAAGGAGCCAATTAGCACAATTTGAAACAATCCATTATCCTGAAGTTGAATAATAGGAATCGGATTAGGATTCTGGGGGATTTGGTGCCTCTGTATAAAGAGGGAATTTATCTTGATCAGTGGCACTCTTTAATCTGATTTTTAGAGAATGAGTAATGGATTGTGCCTGAAGAAAAAAATTGAGGGAATGCTTCTTCAAGCTAAATGCCCATATCTTTGAAGGCATTTAACACAGGTTAAGATGTCTTGTAAAACTGTGTGTGGACATAAAATGAAATTGATAACATAGAAGGAGAGTAAGCAGACTCATATCCTATTTTGTAAAATATAGCAAGGTTCTTTTTTTCTGGGTGTGTTGCATCCCTCTGTGTGCATCCACATTATGACTGTCTGATCCACACGTGTTTGTTTGGAGCCATAGCTGGTGGGTGAGTGCTATCTTCTTCAGGCGCACAGCAGTGTGGTTTAGTGACTAAGGGATTTATTTGCCTGCATACGACACGAATGCCAGCTTAACCATCACACACTGGCCATTCTTTTAAAGCATGGTGATCATTTCTTTTCTCAATTCACTTGTGTTGACCACCACCAGGTCCTCCATGACAATAAACAGGACTAAATAGATTTGAGATTCAGTTTAGGCCCAGTGGTTATTATTGTTGTACACATGTTGTTGGGACCTGGGTTCACTTTAATACTCATTTACTTCATGAGAAGTGTGTGCACATTATGCCTGTTTCCTCTTGTATCCTGAACACATGGTGTTAGGATAATTTGTAACTCTCAATGTGCAGTTTATGAATGACTGCTAGCATGCTTTATGTTTCTTAGTTTTTTCAATTCTGGGTTGGCACCTAGCAACTCAATTATGGCAAAAAGAAGACTTGGAAAATGGACTATGACTCCAGTAACAATTGGATTTGTGTAGTGGAATAAAACTGTAATTCACTGGTTTTCCATCCAGGAATGGTTCCTGCCTTACTATCAAAGTTGTACGGATGCTTTGCAGGTCTAACAGAATAACCAGGCTCAGAAAAATGATGGATGGATGTAAGACCCTGTGACAAAGTCACATTCACAGAATGATTGTTACAGTATGAGAATTGTAGTGATGGGTTTTACACATTCATTTACCTCTACAGATACCTGCAAGGTACTCTGGATATTGTAGTTCCCTAAAACAGCTTTGTTAGGTTCTGTGGGAACAACCAGGGGATGCTGCAGGGATTCCTTATTTTTCCTTTATGGAATGTCCAATTGACCTGGAAGTACTTCCATCAGGCCACACCCTAGCACTACTACCTACACCCGGTCTGGGATAAAAGAAGCTGCTCGACCTCATCTAGGTAAGTCAGGGTTGGGTGGAAGATGACTAATCTCACGTGTGAGACGCAGAGGAGGAGAAGAGAACAAGACAGTGTAGTAAGATTTGTGTTTATTGCACTTCTGGAGCATCTGTGTAAGGTATTTGTGTAAATAAACCAGTTTTATCTGAACAGGACTTGTGTCTGTGAGGTTGTGTCTGGGGTTGGGCAATCTCTGGCACCCTCTACTGTTCACAATATATATGTTGGTAAATTTGTAGCATCACTTTTGATGATTGCTATCACATGATGCATGCAGAACATGTCAGGTAAAACAAATTACAGCTTTGTTGAAACAAATTAAACTTCAAAAACAGAATCCGGATAACAAAAAAATCTTATAAAAACCAAATTGCGTGCATAAAACATGTTATGCATCACAGCTAGGAGGAGACACTAGGAAAGCAAAGAAAAGCAAGACTAAATCTGGAAAGCTGCATTGTTTAATTTCATGAAGTGTCTTTTACATCAGCATATGTTTGCTACCTTTCACCCTTGTAATGTGTCTCCCAAGGCTCAGAGGAAGAAAGAGATCACAAAGTATTTATTTAAGAACTTGAGACTTATTGCCTTACAGCCCTTCCAAATAAAATCTTTATTTTGTAAAAATGTGGAATGTTTTGGTTTGTGTTGTTTGCATATACAGTATGTAACATGCAGAGAGCACTACTGCCTAATGAATTCTGTGTTTTGGGTCCAAATCATTCATCCAGACCATTTTCCAGACCCGCGTATCCTATGTCAACAATGGGTTTTCTCAGAGTGATCTGGTCTTCCTCCTAAATGTACAGCATATAGTCACACACACAAGCCTGAAGTGTGTCTCATGGGAATGGGTCAGGGATTCTGTTGGCAGAGGGAAAAGGGTGTTGCACCATTATTAATGTAATTCCCATTTCCCTAGAACAGACAAGAATCTCCCAGAGGACAGATGATGTTATTCTTGGACAAAATGCCACAAGCCCAGTGCCTTCTGCTCCACCGCATACTTAACCTGAAACATTGCAAGTCAACATTCATTGTTGGACCTATTTTAGATGAGGTTCTTCTTCATCTTCTTCCATATCGTACTTTCTTCTGCATCTTGCTCTGTTACATCCACCACCTGCATGTCCTGTCTCACCACATCCATAAACGTTCTCTTAGGCCTTCCTCTTTTCCTCTTTCCTAGCAGCTCTATTGTTAACATCTTTTTCCCAATATTCCCAGCATCTCTCCTCTGTACATGTCCAAACCAACGCAATCTCACCTCTCTGACTTTGTCTCCTACTGAGCTGACCCTCTAATGTACTTGTTTCTAATCCTGTCCATCTTTGTCACACCCAATACAAATCTTAGCATCTTTAACTCTGCTACCTCCAGCTCTGTCTCTTGCATTCTGGTCAGTGCCATCATCTCCAACCCATATAACATAACTGGTCTCATTACTATCCTGTATGTCTATTTCCTGCATCCTCACCATTCCTCTGACCTCCCTCTCATTCACACACATGTATTTTGTCTTTTCCTTACTGACCTTCATTCCTCTCCTCTCTAGAGCATATCTCCACCTCTCCAGGGTCTCCTCAACCTGCTCCCTACTCTCACTACAGACAAAAATGTCATCAGCAAGCATTATAGTCCACAGGGTCTCCTGTCTAATCTCATCTGTCAACCTGTCCATCACCATTGCAAATAAGAAAGGGTTCAGAGCAAATCCCTGATGTAATCCCACCTCCATATTGAATGCATCCGTCACTCCTACTGCAGTTCTCACCATTGTCGCACTTCCCTTGTACGTATCCTGTACAACTCTTACATACTTCTCTGCCACTCCCGACTTCCTCATACAATACCACATCTTCTCTCGAGACACCCTGTTATATGCTTTCTCCAAGTCCACAAAGATGCAATGCAAATACTTCTGGGCTTCTCTATACTTCTCCATCAACACCCTCAGAGCAAACATCGCATCTGTGTTCTTTCCTGACATGAAACCATATTGCTGCTCACTAATTATCACCTCCTTTCTTAACCTAGCTTCCACAACTCTTTCCCATAACTTCATGCTGTGGCTCATCAATTTTATCCCCCTGTAGTTACTTCAGCTCTACACATCCCCATTATTCTTAAAAATCAGTACCAATACACTTCTTCTGCACTTCTCAGGCATCATCTCACTTTCCAAGATTCCATTAAACAATCAGGTTAAAAACTCCACTGCCATCTCTCCTAAACACCTCCATGCTTCCACAGGTATGTCATCTGCATCAACGGCCTTCACATTCTTCATCCTCTTCATAGCTGTCCTTACTTCCTCCTTGTTTATCCTTTGCACTTCCTTATTCACTATCTCTGCGTCATCCAACCTCTTCTCTCTCTCGTTCTCTTCATTCAACAGCCTCTCAAAGTACTCTTTCCATCTGTTTAACACACCTTCCTCACTTGTATGTTTCCATCTTTATCCTTTATTACCCTAACCTGCTGCACATCTTGCCCTGCTCAGTCCCTCTGTCTAGCCAATCGGTACAGGTCCTTTTCTCCCTCCTTAGTGTCCAACCTCTCATACAACTCATCATACGCCTTTTCTTTAGCCTTTGCCACCCCTCTCTTCACCTTGCGCCTTATCTCCTTGTACTCTTGTCTACTTTCTGCATCTCTCTGATTATCCCACTTTTTCTTCGGCATCATCTTCCTCTGCATACTTTCCTGTACTTCCTCATTCTACCACCAGGTGTACTTTTCCTCCTTCCTTTGTCCAGATGTCACGCCAAGCACCCTTCTGGCTGTCACTCTTACTACTTCTGCTGTAGTTGCCTAGCTGTCTGACAACTCTTCACTGCCACCCAGTGCCTATCTTATCTCCTCCCTAAACTCAACCTTGCAGTCTTCCTTTTTCAACTTCCACCATTTGATCCTTTGCTCTGCCCTCCCTCTCCTCCTCTTCTTCTTGATCTTCAGAGTTATCCTACAGACCACCATCCTATACTGCCTAACTACACTTTCCCCTGCCCCCACTTTGCAGTTTTGCAGAGGATATAATCTACCTGTGTGCATCTTCCTCCACTCTTGTACGTCACCCTATGTTCCTCCCTCTTCTTAAAATACATATTCATCACAGCCATGCCCATTGTTTTTGCAAAATCTACTATCCTCTGACCTTCTTCATTCCTCTCCTTGGCACCATGCCTACCTATCACTTCCACATTTCCTCTGTTCCCTTCACCAACACGTCCATTGAAATCCACTCCAATCACCACTTTCTGTCCCTTGGGTACACTGCCCATCATCTTCTTTCTCATCCATCGAACACCCAACTTGTGGGGCATATGCACTGACAACATTCGTCATCACACCATCAGTTTCCAGCTTCATAATCATTACTCTGTCTGACACTCTTTTCACCTCCAAAATACTCTTGACCTACTGCTCCTTTAGAATAACCCCTACCCCATTTCTCCTCCCATCCATACCATGATAGAACAATTTGAATCCATCTCCGATCCACCTGGCCTCACTCCCCTTCCATTTATTTTTTTGTACGCACAATATATCAACCTTTCTTCTCTCCATCATATCGGCTAACTCTCTCCCCTTAACAGTATGACTGTTAAATTCAAAGCTCCTGCCCTCAGTTCCATTCTCTTTACCTTTCTCCTCTCCTCCTGCCTCCAGACACATCTCCCTGCTCATCTTCTCCTTCTTCTTCTTCTTCGGCCAACAGTAGCCCAATTTCCACCAGCACCCTGTAGGCTAACAGTACTGGTGGCGGCCGTTGTTAACCCAGGCCTCAACCAATCCAGTATGTAAATTTGTATCATTGTCCGCATATTGATCTGGCAAAATTTTACACTAAATGCCCTTCCTAACATAACCATCCCCTTGGGACCGGCACGAAGAAACACACTAGTTTGTGCATCTCCTGTGGCTGGGTTTTAGATTTTTAGATGAGGTTTTCATTTTAGATGAGGTTTTGAGCCTGAAAAATGGAAATGTCGGCTATCTCCAATCCTGATTTGATGATTAATGTTGTTTTTGGTTCTTTTCTATACAGAACATTGAAGGTGGTTTCCTGCTGTTGCCTAAACACTTTTTCTGTTGTCTTGTCCTTTTTTACAGTAGTGGAGTCAAGAAGATTGTGCTGAGAAGATGTCTGATCCACAGAAACTTGTGGCAGAAGTACAGAAACTGGCTCTGACTGTACAACAGCTATAGATCCAGGAGGCTAGCCAACTAACTAACATGGCAGAAGTGCAAGCAAAAACAGCCACACAGATCCTCATTCCCACTACAAAAAAATGAAATTTTGGCTTTCTTTTTCATTTTTAAAGGAAAGATTGGCTCCACCAGACCCCCGTGACCCTGTGTTCGGATTCAGCAGGTTGGAAAATGGATGGATGGATTGTTGATCATCATCAATGACCTAAGGAAGAGTGAGTCCACATTCTAGCATGGTGAGGAAAAACAGACTTATTATAATTTAAAGGCTTGGGTTGACTCTGATTATGTTGTTAAAGAGGAAATCCTTGCTACGTATGGCATGACAACAGAAATACATGCAGAAATATGTCGGAAGTGGCAGTATGAATTCAGCCTGTCTATTATGGCTTAAGCATTTGATCAGTGGGGTATAATGACTAGATGATCATAGCTTCCTACAATTATATTATACTGTATAATTCACGCTCTGCCTGGATCAGTGTTTTTGTGCTTCCTGCTGGAATGCCAATTGCAATAAATCCCCTCTGGTGCCTTTAGCTGTTATAGATATTCCTTTCAAACCAGTTGTAAAAGTTTGTAAGCACCTCAACCAGATTCCTGAAGCCAAGCAGGCAGAAGTTGAATTGAAAATCCAAAAGATGTTAGAACTGGGTGTTACAGAAGAGAATAACAGCCCTTGGTCAGGTCCAATCATATTGACACCCAATCAAACAATGGGAGCTGGCACTTCTGTAATGAATTCTTATCCCTAGTGACCACTGGCAGTATCATATTCTTCCATTTGGGCTGCACAGGGTTTTGGTGAACTTTCAGCGTCTGACTCTCCATAGTGCCAATAATACTACTTACTTAGATGAAATGGTGATATTTTCTATATTTTCTTGGTAGTACTTTTGTCCTTCTGAAATGCTACATGCCAACGCAAATGCCCTTTCTCGCATTCACAACGTTTTCAGCAGATCCACTACTTTACACTGGAATGATCTAAAGGAGGGTGTATCACACATGCAACTATGTAGAGTGTCTCACATTTATGGGTTCAGGTTCCAGGGAAGGAAAAGAGTATTGTACCGTTGTTGATGCAACTTCCCCTAGAGTAGATGAGAAACTCCTGGAGGACAAGTGATATCAATCCTGGCTGAAACGTTGCAAGCTCTGTGTTGTCCACTTAACTGCATACTTAATGACGTGAAACACCAGTAGTCAATGTTTATTGTCAGCCTGTTTTGGACAAGGATGGAGCTCTGAGCCTGAAACAAATCACAGTACAGAAACTGCACTTGTTAAAGTAGTAAATGACTTGCGGGTAAATGCAGACAGAGGCCATTTATCTGTTCTCATCCTCTTAGATCTGAGTGCTACATTTGATACCATTGATCACAATATTCATAGAAATCGCCTTAGTCAGTGGGTGGGCCTCTCTGGCAGTGTCTTGAATTGGTTTGAATCCTACCTGGCAGGTAGAAAATTCTTTGTTAGTTGTGGTAATTATACTTCAAAGACACATGATATTCTGTATGGTGTTCCACAAGGCTCTATCTTGGGTCCGCTGCTTTTTTCAATTTACATACTTCTGTTAGGTCAGATTATCTCGGGGCATAACGTGAACTACCACAGCTATGCTGATGACATGCTACTGTATTTATCAATAGCACCTGATGACCCTGACTCTGTTGTTTCACTAACAGAATGTCCTACTTGTGTTTTAGAGTGGATGAGTAGTAATTTTCTTAAGCTAAATAAAGAAAAAACTTAAATTTTAGTGATTAGCAATAATGGATATAATGAGGTTATTAGAAATAAACTTCATGCATTAGGATTAAAAGTCAAGACAGAGGTAAAGAATTTAGGGGTAACTGTTGACTGTGACCTGAATTTTAAATCGCATATTAATCAGATAACTAGGACAGCATTTTTTCACTTAAGAAATATAGCAAAAGTTAGACCTCATATCATTGAAAGATGCTGAGAAATTAGTTCACACTTTTGTTTTCAGTCGACTAGATTACTGTAATGCACTCCTCTCAGGACTACCCAAAAAAGACATAAATCGACTACAACTATTGCAGAATGCAGCTGCTAGAATCCTAACTAGGCAAAGAAAATCTGAGCACATTTCTCCAGTTTTGATGTCACTACACTGGTTACCTGTGTCATTCAGAATTGACTTCAACATACTGCTTATGGTTTACAAAGCCTTAAATAATCTCACTCCATCTTATATATTGGAGTGTCTGACATCTTATATTCCAAATCATAACCTTAGATCTTCAAATGAGTGTCTGCTTAGAATTCCAAGAGCTAAACTTAAAAGAAGTGGTGAGGCGGCCTTCTGCTGTTATGCACCTAAAATCTGGAATAGCCTGCCAATAGGAATTTGCCAGGCTCATATGGTGGAGCACTTTAAAAAACTGCTAAAAACACATTACTTTAACATGGCTTTCTCATAACTTCATTTTAATTTAATCCCGATACTCTGCATATTCAATTAATCATCATTACTATTCATGGTGGCTCCAAAATCCGTACTAACCCCTACTCTCTCTTCTGTTCTTTTTCCGGTTTTCTGTGGTGGTGACTTGCGCCACGACCACCTGATCAAAGCACCGTGATGTCCCTACATTGATGGATTAAAAGCCAGAAGTCCACATGACCGTCATCATCAAGTCCTTCCATGAGAACCCTGAATACAATGAGGACTGATTGAGGTCATTGATGTTAGGTAGAATGCCTAGAGGGGGCTGGGTGGTCTCGTGGCCTGGACAGATTTTATTTTTGTCTCCAGCCGTCTGGAGTTTTTTTGTTTTTTCTGTCCTCCCTGGCCATCGGACCTTACTTTTATTCTATGTTAATTAGTGTTCTCTGATTTTAATTCTTACTTTGTCTTTTTCTCTTTCTTCATCATGTAAAGCACTTTGAGCTACATTATTTGTATGCAAATCTGCTATATAAATAAATGTTGTTGTTGTTGTTGAAGTACAAAAAAAGCTTAACAATTTCAGATCATGATTTGAAATGATATTAATATTTTTTCTTCTTTTCTATACTGGGAATGAAACAAGGCCTCAGTTAGAGACCCAACTCTTTTTCTTCTGTATTTTTTCTTTTTGCTATATTTATAAAAGGCAAAACTAGAGAAGAATCAGTCAGGAAGGATAAGGACAGAGCAATTGCTTGTGGCCGCCATCTGCAAAACCATTCCCTTTTTGGGGGTTGTGTTGTCACTTTCATTTGCCCCAAAGCAGATGAAGTTGATTCACAATCGCTTATGCTCCCTAAGTGAAGCTTAATTGACTTGGTGATAAACTGTAATGATTAAGTGTTCCCTTAATTTTCTTGAGTATTGTGTGTGTATATAAATATAAATAAAAATTACTGATGAGCAAACACAGCTCAGAACGTGCTTCAAGAATTGTAGTCAGGAAACTGTGGGAAACTTCTATAACCAAAAATAAAAAAGGAATAAAAAAGTGATGCGATGTCACACGCTACACAATTGAGCTTGACTACCTAGCAATGGCATAGCAACCATCAACAAATAAACCTTAAAATGGTTGGCATAAGAAAAATAAAAATGGTACCATAAGAGATTGTTATTTATTTTCAACATCATTAAATATGTATCAAGCACAAAAACAAATGTGACAAAATGATTATTTGACCCCTAAAATGCCCCCCAAAATAATTTTTTGAGATTAAAGTGAACTGATAAAAAAATAAAAAACATAAACCTGATTATAACAAAAACTGGACTAAGGGGTTTCAGAATGTTATGTTTGAATTTTTGAAAGAATGAAATACTCGTACATCTAGGGCTGGGCAAGTTAACGCATTATTATCATGTTAACGCATTAATTAATTACTGCCAACAATTATTTTGTTTTAACGCAGTTTTTGTTATTATTATTTTGAAAGCCTAAGTCTTGCTAACTATCGATAGAGATCAGTGATCTTCTTGTTATAGTGCTTTTGATATGCTTTTACTAGTAGGAAAGTTAGCTTTGCTGATTTGACCTCGATTTCCTCCGCGAGCGTGAATAGTGAAGAGCAAACAGCTTCTAAAATGGCATGAGGAGAGATACCAAAGTGAATGCTCAAAGCAAAATAATCCGTGGATGACTTTTTTCGTATTATCGCTGAATCGGACTTTGATATTTCGGACTCTGATTTTGAAACAAGTGATCTGGAGATGGAGGTCGAAAATGAAAGTGAGGTACCGGCATCAGCTGATCGTGGTGCTGAACATGTTAATGTAGCTGATGCACTTATGGCAACGATTGCCTGGGAGGACAGACACTTATGATGACAGGAGGTACAAACCATATTGCATCTCACTGCAACTGCCACTCCCGCGCACCTGTCTTCACAAAGACAGTCAGGCAGCCAGCCCACCTTGCATTCCTGCTAGCAATCGAACTGCCCCCCACAAAGCCGCTGCTTCTGCAAACCGTAAACAGGCGCCAACAGCAGGAACAACAGGCAGCAACATACGTTTTATGTTGATTAATGTGTGAAACCATTGCTTTGTGTGCTTTTCAAAAAACTGAGTTTTTTGGAAAAAATATTAGCCCTCAAAGAGTTGCTACTGAACATAGACTGTTTATGCTGCTCCCTGGTAAAAGAAAATGTTTCTGCTGGTATCTGTTCAGACAAAAAATAAAACAGATTTAGAAATGTTAACTTGCTGTTGCTCGGAAGGTGCCTGTTATAATGTTGTAATCATGGCTCTGGACTCTGAGGGCAACTTGTTTTTCTATAACAAACTAGTTAATGCCCTGGCAGTGGCAGATAGCTTTGGTTTTATATTTGATTTGATTACATTAATATTTATGTTGAGATTTTCAAGAAATATTTTAACTGCTACTATGTAAAGGGGAATTTTGCAGATAACAATGTGATTGTTGTGATTGTCTGTGATTAATCGCGATTAGACATTTTAATCCCTTTCCAGAACTATCTCCATCATATCAAACATATTATATAAATCTAAATGAGCATCTAGGAAATGTGTAACAAAAACAAAAGAAAGAAGATTTCTCTAGGTACTCTTTGTTAGTTGTGGAAATTTTAGCTTGGGGTTCCATGATATTGTATATTTTTTATATGATATTTCTCAATCTACATGCTTTTATCAGGCCAGATTATCTCAAAACACATAGTGAACTGCCACAGCTACACAGATGACATGCAGCTTTATTTAGCGCCTGATGACCCTGATGCTGTGGACGTGTTGTTTTAAAACTAAATATAAAAAAACACTAAAAAGGATAGGTTTTTGTTTAATATTAAATACCAGTTTCCAAAATGTCCAAATGTAATCACATTGCAAAACTCCATACAATGCACAGAAGAATAGATGGGATTTTTAGGTACATTGAAATTGTTGCCATCCATTTGTACATTTAGTGTAATCACTTAATTCGCTTTTAGCAGTTTCTGGACCTCAGCTTCACATCACTGGACATCAATTCTGGGTAGGACGTCAGTCCATCTCATGGTACACTTCCACAAACACACACACACACACCTCAGGTATCCTGTCAAGGCCCTTTAACCTAACATGCATGATGAGACACAATTGGAAAACTGGAGTGCTTGGAAAAAATGCAGACACACAAAGGAAGAGATTCAAACCTAGTGCTGCATCATATGGTTATTATTTATTAGGATTTTCTCCCAGATTATGACGGTGAGCTCACTTCTTTTATATTTCAACGTCTTATCTCTGAGGTGTTAGCTCTGATTTTCTTTTTATTTTATGTTTTAGTAGTAGTGTTTTGAAATTAATCGAGAAAGGTTTACCTGAATGTAGCACGCTGTCTGCTTATGTGATGAAGTGGCTCCTTGTTTGTCGGCACTGAAGCATTGCTCCGTTATAATTTAATGCTAGCTTTCTGGCTGACACATCATCATGCACACTTGTGCCTGACCCCCCAGAAGCACTTCAGTAGTACTTCAGTCGTTCAGCTCAGTGGTTTCTCTGGCAGAGCAGCTGCGTCCAGCTGTTCCTGTAAAACCACCCAGAGAATTGAGAAAAATGCTGCATTCAGCCCAGACCAAAGCAGCAAGTAAAATGTGTGTCTGGGAAATGAGGAGCTTTTATAATGAGTAGCAGGAAGATTAAATCAATTAAGTCCTTCCCGGCAAACATACTTCTATGATTAGAAATTACAAGCAAAAGAAAATTAAAGAGTTAAATATCATTGCAATAGTCTTTTGTTTCATTGCAGCTCAAAATATACCCTTTTAAATGGTGAAACAGAAGGATCGGCATCCTGACTAGGTTGGAGAGTACTGCCTTACCTGGCTGAGAGGACATAATGGATGGATACTGCAATGGAAGTAGCAGCTCGGCTGAATGGCTAATGGCATAGCTAATCTCCCAACATGGGAGGTGGCAGTGCTTCTCCAGTTGCCTCCCAATTTGGACAACTGCAGGGTATCATGGAACCTTTAGTCTTGAAGGGTAACACTGCTGGGGTCCCTGGGGGCCACCAGTGGGAGCTGCTGAAATAAATTTTCTCTACTTTGGGAAGCTTCTGCCTGACATGGAAGTGCTTCCCACGGGCTGCACCCTGGCACCCGTGGTACTCCTGGGTCTTGTTTAATAGGAGTTACCTCAGATCCTTTCAGATGATCAGAGTCAGGGGGCAGTAGACAATGCTCACAGAGGACAAGTAGAAGGAGATGGAAGTGCTCTTTTGAATATTATACGGTGCTGGACAGGTTTTAACCCTTTGATGGTGATTTTGTAAAATAAATAACTTTATTTAAACTTCAATCTGTGGTTAGCTGAGTTGTGCCTGGTATTTGAGGGAGCCCTCTAGGGGCCACAACCCAAATGGCTAATCATAAAGTGGCTCAGTACTTAAATGAAAAAAAGGTTTCAAATAACCTTCCTTTTTATATGGTGCAAACAATAACTACTGTATGTGAAAATGTGTTATCTCTGTATGGGCGATACAACTAATAATCCCACTAAGCACTCATCCAAGGCAACAAATACTGTTGTGACTGTTATCCTGCACAAAACAACAAAATTCCTAGAGATGGCCCAAAAATACTTAAAGTTGGTAAGAAGTTAAAAGATTGTTTTCTCCTGTGATAATAATGTGATGTGGAGTTGACTTGCAAGGCTAGCATGGGGCATTGGTTCCTCTAGGGCTGTGGTGGCTCTGAGGCAAGGGATCTGCACTGGCAATCGGAAGGTTGCCGGTTCGTATCCCGTAAATGCCAAAAGGGACTCTGCTCTGTTGGGCCCTTGAGCAAGGTCCTTAACCTGCAATTGCTGAGTGCTTTGAGTAGTAAGAAAAGCACTATATAAATGCAAAGAATTATTATTACTGTGTAATAATCTCTACCCAAGAGTGAGAGCCTGGAGCAACGAGTGTCCTCAGGCCATTATTTGGCTTGGCCTGAAATCAAAATCCCAGAGGCCTTCTTGGCTGTACACCTACGTGGCTCTATATTACATATGACTAAGAGATGGGAAGACCTTCAGTGTATGTAAAAAGAGATCTGGGAACAAGTAAGTTTCTAAAGAAAGATAAAGATGGGTTGACTCATTATTTGCCTACTCCAGTGAATATCACTTGCCCCCTAATTAATAAAATAAGGATGAGCATGCTATAGTAGAAAGTGTGTGTCCAGTAAATGTTTTAATGTGTATCTATCTATCTATCTATCTATCTATCTATCTATCTATGTAAACAGTGATTATCCTGATATATTGCTGTAATTTACATGTACTGTATGGATGCCTCAGGCCTCGCTGTTATTTTTCCCAGGCTTAACATCCAAGTTCTCTACCCAAGAGTGAGAGCCTGGAGCAACGAGTGTCCTCAGGCCATTATTTGGCTTGGCCTGAAATCAAAATCCCAGAGGCCTTCTTGGCTGTACACCTACGTGGCTCTATATTACATATGACTAAGAGATGGGAAGACCTTCAGTGTAACATACAGTAGGTAGAACTGTTTTCAAGGATCAAGGTTGATTGATATGCCAGCATCTGGAAAACAAATATATAAAAGAAGGACCTACAAAATGCAAGAGTATCTACATTGTTCTATATTCTTAAACAAAAATACCTGCAGCAGGCTAGTGATTATGGTAGAATGTTGTTTTCTATATTTGTTTTCTTCATGTTCTCACATTATAATAGCAGTAATTTAAGTTTTTGTCTTTCTTGTGGAATAGATAATACTGTTATATCTGAATAGTACCTATACAAACAGATACATTTATAGAATAGTAATGACATACTTATTAAATGGAATGATCATTTTAAACTCCCAGCTACATAATCACACAGGAGCAAGTCAGACTTGAGAACTAATAAAGAACAATCCAGGACAGATAGACACTATGACGGTTTTGATTTCTTAAAGGAAACTGGTAATGTGAACAGTTTAATTTTCAGAATACAGAAGACAGCAATGGAAAACTGAAGGCAAAATCAAAAGAGGTTTCTGTATTTCTAAACAATAAAATAATATACAATGAATGTATATCTCAAAACCTCGGATCTCGAACCTTACTTTCTTCTTTGTTATTTAGTATTTCCTAATGTTATTTTTAGTTTTTAGAAACTTTTCTTCCTTCATCTTGTACAGCACTTTGAGCTACACCACTTGAATGAAAATGTGCTATATAAATAAATGTTGTTGTAAAACATAAGAAACATGTAAAAGTAAAGGTTGAATTGTATGACTAAATATTTTAAAATAATGTTAGAAAATATTTTTTCTTTCATATCACTTCCATGGTTTTAATAATTATTTTGGAGTGAATTTGAAGGAAAGTTGTGTGTAGAGCATTAGCAAGTGAAAAACATCAACTTCTAAACAACTAGTCAACAAATCAGCAACTGAAGCACTGCAAAGATCTCAAGTGGCTTACACAAGTTCCTTACTGCCATGAAACTCAATTTCAATTCAATTCCATTTATTCTCACATAGAGTTCTTCACTGAGTAAAGCCTCAGAGTGCATACATATTACAGCTTTAAGATAACAGTAAAGCACTAAACCTTATAACATTTACATACACAAACACAGATAGCAGCATAAACAAGCAGTAAAACAGAAAACAATCTCATTGGTTAAACATAACAAAACTGAGGTAATATAAACTCTTGCAAACAACAGACAACTGAGGAGAGCAAAAACAAACTACAGTTAACAGCATTCCTAGCAAAAATAAACTTCTGGGAGGTCCATGGTCATTTATGACAGACACAGTTTTGCTAACCTAAGTCATTTGACCACCCACATTAGCAGAATTGGGATATTCTGACTGTAAAAAAGTCTTGAAGAAAATGTTCAGAAGGACAGAAGATATTAACTAATTAATCGGGATAAAATGGGTGATATAGCAAAAGAATTTCCATTTGTCAGGCAGATGTCGGAGCACATTTAAATCCGAATTAACCAGAACAGAAATCAAAAGAAAGCAGAAGGCACACACTCCTAAATCTAACATCAACCTTTTACTCATTGTCACTTCTTTTAGTTTGTTTTAGCTTCTTCAATCCCAAGATCGAACGAATAGGACATTTTTTATAGTGACAGCTCAATCATGTTATGTGACATATCGCTGTCAAGTCACATGACTGAAAACGGACATTGTCATCAACATCATAAGGAAAATACCCCACAAAAAGGTTGTGAAAAAACATTAAAGAAACAAATGACATTGATAAAATGTCCACAAAATACCAAAAATGAATTAGAATGACATCATACAAGTTCCTGACAAATCATTCTTTACAAAATGTATTTTAAATGTTTGTATCACCTTGCCACACAGCAAGCTTCCCAGAATCAAAACAACATACCCTTATTTCAAAGCTATAAGCTGGTGGATGATACTGATGTTTATAATCTTCACATATTGTTTTGATTGATTTGTCATTTTGTAAAATTTGTTAATTTGCTTTAAAGCTAATATTGTGTCATCTCACACCTAATAAGGATAAAAAGGAGTTGTCAAAATTTTGCCTTGCCTCAGGTGACATTATTTAAAGTGCAGGCTCTAGATAGATAGAAAGCTTGATCGTGTTGTGCGTCACGTTACATCACTGTCAAGTTACATGACTGGCAATGGACATTGCCATCAGCAACAATAAGGTGGAGTTCATGAAAAAGATCCCTCACAAAATGGCAATAGAAAGACATAAAAGAATAAAATGACAGCAGTAATGTGTCCACAAATGCCAAAAATTATTTAGAACATGGGTGTCGAACTCTGCAGTGGCTGCAGGTTTTCATTCTAACCATCTTCTTCATTAGTGACCAGTTTTTGCTGCTAATTAACTTCTTTTGCCCTAATTTTGATTAGCTTGACTAGGTCCCCTTTGTTGTTTCTTTTTTCCTTAATTACCAGCCAAACAATAATGAGAAACAAAACAAGCGGCCACATGACCAGCTCACCTGTGCCCATCACAGAATATCTGAAAATAAAGAAAGGTGAAGGTCTCAGTAAGCCTAATCTCTCAGGTAACCAAAACATTTTGACAGTGCTATGGCAGAATGAGAGCAGCAACAAGCCATGGAATTAAATAATGAGTATAATTAACAGCAAGAATCGATTTCTCATTAAGAAAGTTATTGGAGTGAAATTGGTTGGAGTTTGCAGCCCCAATTTAGCTGGTCATCTCTTGGCTTGTTTCATGTCTCATGTCTGTTTGGCTGTCATTTAATCAAGAAAAGAATCAATTGAGTGAACTGAACCCTTAAAAACAGAGCTATTAAAATGAAGGGAAAAATAAGTTAATTAGCAATGAAAACTGGTCACTAATTAGGAAAAGGGTTAGAATGAAAACCTGCAGCCACTGCGGTCCTCCAGGCCTGGAGTTCGACACCCCTGATTTAGAATCATACAAGTTCCTGACAAATCATTCTCATTGCATCTACTTTATTATTGAAAACAGTTTTGGTTCCCCTAAAATATAGCTGTTATATTTGACTCCGTCAAGGTCACTGGGATTAGTAGCAGAGAGTATGTAACAGAACCTAGAACATTACAGGCAGGTGGGTATTTTTAAGGCTAAAAGATCTGAGGAGATGAAGGACAAATTGGTAAGCCATACTAAGGTTTAGGGTTAGTAAAATCTGTTGAAAAACGGGCAATTCTTTGTATCATTTGTGTTACTGACAGCGACCATAATTTTATTTTTTATAGATATTGTCAGGGATGCCAGGGGCCATGACCCGGCCGGGACGCCATGAGGGACCGGATGTGGGTCTGTGCCCACCCTGGATCACGTGGGGGTCGCCTTCCTGGTTGCTTTGGGGGCCACGGGTACAGGGCATGGAAGCTCCACCCTGTAGGGGCCCGTGGTCACCGCCAGGAGGTGCCCCAATGCCTTGGGGACCTGTTACCCCAGCACTTCCTCCACACCAGGAAGTGTCCATTGGCAATAATGGATACAATGAGGCTATTAGAAATAAACTGGATACATTAGGATTAAAAGTCAAGACGGAGGTAAAAAGCTTAGGGGTAATTGTTGACTGTAATCTGAATTTTAAATCGCATATTAATCAGATCACTAGGACAGCATTTTTTCACTTAAGAAACATAAGTAAAGTTAGACCTCTTATATCACTGAAAGATGCTGAGAAATTAGTTCACGCGTTTGTTTTCAGTCGACTAGATTACTGTAACGCACTCCTCTCAGGACTACCCAAGAAAGACATCAATCGTTTGCAACTAGTGCAGAATGCAGCTGCTAGAATCCTAACTAGGAAAAGAAAATCCGAACACATTTCTCCAGTTCTGATGTCACTACACTGGTTACCTGTGTCATTCAGGATTGACTTTAAAATTCTGCTTATGGTTTATAAAGCCTTAAATAATCTCGCCCCTTCTTATATATCGGAGTGTCTGACACGTTATATTCCAAATCGTAACCTCAGATCCTCAAATGAGTGTCTCCTTAGAATTCCAAGAACAAAACTTAAAAGAAGTGGTGAGGCGGCCTTCTGCTGCTATGCACCTAAAATCTGGAATAGCCTGCCAATAGGAATTTGCCAGGCTAATACAGTAGAGCACTTTAAAACACTGCTGAAAACATATTACTTTAACATGGCCTTTCTATAACTTCAATTTAACTTAATTTAACTTAATCCTGATACTCTATATGTTCAATTTCCTCATAATAACTATTCAGGGTAGCTCTACAATCCGTACTGACCCCTACTCTCTTTTCTGTTTCTTTTTCCGGTTTCTTTGTGGTGGTGGCCTGCGCCACCTCCACCTACTCAAAGCTTCATGATGCTCCAACAATGATGGATGGACTAAAAGGCAGAATTCTACGTGACCATCATCATCAAGCCTTTCCGTGAGAACCCTAAATCCAAAGAGGACTGTTTCATTTATGTTAGGTAGAATGCCCAGAGGGGACTGGGCGGTCTCATGGTCTGGAATCCCTACAGATTTTATTTTTTTTTTCTCCAGCCGTCTGGAGTTTTTATTTTGTTTTTTCTGTCCCCCCTGGCCATTGGACCTTACTCTTATTCGATGTTAATTAATGCTGATTTATTTTGTTTTCATATTGTGTTTATTTTTCTATTCTTTATTATGTAAAGCACTTTGAGCTACTGTTTGTATGAATATGTGCTATATAAATAAATGTTGTTGTTGTTGTTGTTGTTGCTGGGGGGAAGAATTAGGACGGCACCCGGAGAGCTGCCGGGAGGACAGCCGGCACTTCCGCCACGCTGGGGCGTGGCCAGAAGAGGAATGCCGGGAACACCTGGGGCTCATCCAGGGATTGTATAAAAGGGGCCGTCTCCCTTCATTCGAGGCTGGAGTCGGGAGGAGGAAGGACGAAGCACAGAGGAGGTGTGGAGGCGGCCCGAAGAGAGGCATTTGTGGCCAGGACTGAGTATTTGGGGATTGTGCACTGAATTGGGTCTGTGTGACCATTGTAAATAGTGTAAATAAACGTGTGGTGCTTTGAAAACAACATGTCCACCTGTCTGTGTCCGGGTCGGCTCCACAATATATAGATTATTTATGTACCTTCGGGTGCTCCGGTTTCCTCCCATAGTCCAAAGACATGCAGGTTAGGTGCATTGTCAATTCTAAATTGTCCCTAGTGTGTGCTTGGTGTGTATGTGTACAGTATGTCTATGTATGTTCCTGCCTTGCACCCTGTGTTGGCTGGGATTGGCTCCAGCAGACCTCCATGACCCTGTGTTAGGATATAGCGGGTTGGATAATGGATGGATGGATGGATGTAACTTCTCTTGCCTTGCATAGCAATTAAAATGGCTTGGATCTGTAAGGTTACCCAGTGTGCACCTCTCTGTATACTACCATAAGCAGGTGGGGTGCTGAAGGGTTTATTATGCATGTTTTTCAATGTATGGTGGGGTGTGGTGGTGTAGATGTTACAGTTGCTGCTTCAGAGTTCCAGTCAGCCAGCATGCCTTGAATTTCTGCACTGTCTATAAATTCATCATTGACAATAACAAGCCTATGTGCCCCTGTAAACGTCAGAGCATAAATTGATTTTTTTTCTTCTGTTTTCTTTCCTCCATTTTAGGATCATCTTCCATCTTAACATACTGGACTAGCATTTGTCAAATCATTGAAATTCTCTGGCAATTACAGTGAATTGGGGGTCACCTAGGAGAACAACAGATAGCCTTTATCTTCTCTTAACTTTTCATCACACCCTAAGCTACAAATGTTGACTGACTGTATTCCTTTCATTCCATTTAACCACGTAATGTGCAACTTTAGTGCCCAAAGGGACAAGAGATGAACTAAAGCCATCATAGTAAATCCAATTGTTTTTATTTTCAGTTGACTTGCGGCAGGGGATTGGGTCGTACCTAATGAACCCCATTAGACATAAGCATAAGCAAGACTGCTGTTAAACTCATTGAGCCTATGTCAGCTCACTGTTTCACATTAACAGTTCACATTGGGCTCATAATGTCTGACTTTTATTAAGGACTAAAGAGAGGCAAAATGTGTTTTTATTTGTCTGCCAAATTAACATTTATTTACTCAGAGCATTTACATACTGGTATGTGTTGGCTTTTACTCATTGCTTGTGGTCCAACATAAGTATACATTTTTATGAAATCAGCACCCATCTTGAACTTCTATCCATTTATTAAGATGCAATTTCCAATACCCAATACCTTATAGTTTGCTTTATGAAAACAGATAGATATATGACTGGTATGTGGGATGAGGTGGTACTTGCATGAGGGCAACATTCTCATTGCACAGTATTGATTTTATTATTTTTTGTCTTTGGTATAGGACTTCCTCAGACCTGGGAACAGGAACAGAAAGAGTTATTGTAGATGGTATAACCCCCTCTCCAATCTCCCTGGCACACAGTTAAATCAGTCTGGGGAGACCGGAGAGAGGGTTACACCGTCTGTAATAATGCCTTCTGTTTCATATGTGAAACTCACATGCCTGACACCTGTTTTACCCTCAAAATGGCCTACTTCTGCCATCTGTTCTCTTGACAAACTCAAGCTGCAATAGTAGACAGTGACAGGGTGATGTTAATGAAGCTTCCTTTAGCTTAACTCTGCTCTGAAATGAAGAAAAGAAAATCATGTTGGTATTACTTAATAAATGTCAAATAGAGCACTAAAATTGGCCCACATGATGCAATTTCATGGAGTCGCAACATTTGCTTTGAGTTCTCCAAAAAAAGCCATAAAAGCAGGCCATGACCTCTACTGGTCAGCCCAGGAGTGTCTCACCCCAATTCAGCTAGTTCCACAACTGCTACCTGCGAGTTTCAGCCAAGGCAAGCCTGAAATTGGAAAAATGGCTTTTAAAGTTTTAAATAGCAAAAATGTTGGAAAAAAAATCTAAAATGCCTTACAAGGGAGAGAACCGTCAAGCTCTGGCTTGTATAAACTAATCCAAACCAATAATCTTAATAAATGAAGACATGTATTAATACAAAATACAAAAATATAATAAAATATTGAAAAAAAAAAAAAACTGCATTTGCCTAATCGGCAATCCTGAGGCAGAGATGTCTAAATTCCAATCAGAGAATCAGTAAATCTAAAAGAAACTCTCTACTTACAAAATAAACTCCAATCAGTTTCAATGCACCACTCCTACTGTAGGTCTTGCTTCTGACTCCTAAGATAAAGTTAGAAAGGGGAAACATCAGCAGTAATATCATGGAGGCCTCACCTCACTCTTCCCACAAAGTACAGGGGATGGCAGAAAAATTAAAGGGACGGTACATATTTAACAAACATTATACAATACTTACAGAAATAACATAAAAACATGAAAATTACTAAAATAAATAAATAAATCCAAAGCTCTAAGAAAATATTGCTGATGTTAAAACAAGCTTACCACTGTTACAATAAGTGAGCTGGTGGCTTCTAATATCCCGTACAGAAGTATCAAAAGTGGCTAGTCTGTGTGATGCCCCACAAAGGTACAAAGTGGTGTGGCATTAGTTGGCAGATCGAGTATCTGTGTATAATGTAATTAGTCTATGTAAGATGTTAATTTCCTAGAGAAAAGAATTCTGTATTTTCATGGATATGCTATGAGGGACTACCTGGAAGGCTCAGGTAAGGCTATTAATACTGCTCCACAGCAGGAAGGGGCACTGTTGCTAACAATATGGTTCTATTAAAGCTCTGAGCAGTCCCCAGAAGGTCATGCCTAGTCTCACCCACAATGTAGCACTAAATTCCACCCCAGGTATGGAACTTGTAGTTAATATATAATCTTTACAAATTATTACAAGTATACGCTTAAATTAAGTTGTAACAATGCATTATTAAAACATAAGGAAAAGGACTGAAGGTAACTAAAGGGTTAACCAAATGTGGCTTAAAGCTTCAGCATGCAAGGTCTGCCTCATCTCAGAGAACCCACCAGCATGATTTTCCATGGTTAGAATGAGGTAAAAGAGTAACAAACACTCATCTAGAAAATAAGGATAAACTAATGGGAAAGCCCAAAGACCCTTCATATGAAGCAGCATTAAGTCAACAGAAAAGTCTGCAGGACTCCCCTTTCAACCAGACGATATTCAGATTAATGGGAGAGTAAACAGGAGTCTAAAAATATTGGTGGCACTTGTTGAGTGGAATGGATAATAAAGCCCTGAATATTATGCACATTAAGAGTCAGGTGATTTATTAGATGAGGTAATGTAACAGAAACGCGTTAAAGCAGACCAACTGCTTAATTAATTGTTCACTTCATGGACTGAAACATTTGAGCATATCTGTGTGTAAATATAGAATTGTTCTGGATCTCCTCTCCGTGAATGACATCTTTGTATATGGAAGAAAGATTTTCCACAGCACAGTCTTGGTCCTTTATAAGCAGGTGACCTGACAGAATCATCTTTTGGACCCTGCATGAAGACGAGACTATGTTCCCTGACACTACAGTGAAGGCAAAGTGCACTGCTGCATAATTTTGTTGTTTCCTTTACTATTTAAAAAGATCATTAAACAGGTTTTTTGCTTGCTTGGCATTTGCACCCACATGCATAATATAGTGTAGATAATTGAAAATTACACAAAACCAGAGTAAGATTTCAGTGTTTAGCCAGCAACACAGCACTAGCAAGACCTCCTAGTTTTCAAGTGATGTTTTGTATGCTGCTGCCAATGGATTCTGGCAAAAAAAACTCTAAAGAGATACTATGAAGCTTACGACATAGTGTAAAGTAGTATGAAACTCCTTTCACCGATTACCATTTTGAATTAGATATGGTGGGTGGCCGGGGCCCCTGCCCAGCCTGGATGCCTTCACGCTGGAACGTGGCCAGACCATTACCTCCCCCGAAGTGCTTGGTGGCAGCCCCCTTGGGTTGCAGTGGTGCTTCAGACTCCCGTAGGGCTCCATGGAAGTTGGAGTTTGATACAGCCCTGTTGGCATCCATGGGTGCCACCAGGGGGTGCTGCAGCTCTTGCTGAGCTCTTCTTGGTGTCTCTTCTGCCACACCTGGAGCACCTGGAGCACCCAGGCCAGCAGGCACTACTCCGAGAACCAGAGTCGGGAGGAGGGAAATGAAGTTAGTCCTGAGGAGTGGAGAAGAAAAAGAGAAAGAAAAGGAGAAGAGCATTGCATCGTGTTTGTGCTTCTGTGATTGTGCTAGACTTGTGGGAAATGGCGGAAGGCGTTTTCCCTTGAGGTAAAAAGAAAATAAAATGTCCGGTGTGTTTTGCAGTTCTGCCTCTGTGTCTGTCTGTGTCGGGTTGGGGTGGCAGTGCCCATCTTGGAGGTCCACGAAGTGCACCCAATGTTTTTCAAAAAGATATTAGGATTGTTGTGAAAACAGGACAGTCTGCAGCTCTATGTTGGTAACATAACAGAAGGACATGAGACAAAGCAACAGAAAGCCATAACAATCCTGAAAAGTAGTGTTTTGAAAATGGATGAGGCATATTGTTTATGAAATGAGGAGAGACTATTGAGAGAGACATCTGCTGAAAAAACAGCAGATGTGAAAGCCACCAGTATTATTCATGTATTTGTGGTATGTGGAGAATGCAAGTTATAATCCTTTACCTTTGGCCCTATTTTGCAAACCTGTCAAAAGCAACAGCATCACTCAAAGACCTGCTTAACAAAGAAATTGCTTGAGTACAGCACTTCAGTTATGAGAAAATGAACAATTAGGCTTTTGGTGGTTATCCACAAACTGTCTCAACCAACATCAACAAAGAAAAAAGTGATGAATTACTTTAGAATTACAAGAAAGGCAGGTATCAGAGAAAAATCAGCAGGGAATGGCATTACAAATTGTGAGGGGACAATAGTTCAGTTGAAGTGGAACCATTACAACTACCAAAATGAGACTTGTTTTTCCTTTAATTCCCAATAAATAGTGAAGCAACAACAAATGATTGGTACTCATTATCTTATTACTAAATACTGCTCAAAGAACTGTAATATGGTTATATCTTTCATGTCCTCCAATATTTAGTTGCTTTAACAGATTCAGAGATGTTCAAGAAAACATATTTATAAATATTTACTCAAGTTAAATATTCTATACATGCAATGTCTGTAGCTATTGTAATAGCTGTGAATGAACAAACATTAGCAACTCAAATGAAAATTGAAACAAAAATTAAATTGCAAGTAATACACTTTATATATGAACGTTACTGTACTGCCTCAATAAGAGACAGTGAAAAAGATTTTAAATACAGGATCAGGAGATGAAACAAAATACAAGCAGGGATCGTTACCAACAAAGGACAAACTGATCTTTCACAAAGCCTGAAACGCAAGACCAGAGTCAGAAACCATTGCACGAAATGAAATAATAAAAAAAAGACGAGAACAGAAAGGAATAGAGAAATGTCCATAAAGTGTTGTAAGAGCCATTTTCCTATAACCCCCGTAAATAGAATTATTTGGTATATTCTTGCTATTTCTAACAACTTTGAGTAAACAGTATTCTTCAGTTAGTGGCAGCCTTGCCATGAGTAAGGTATGGAAGGCATACGGTTTTAAACCGTGCAAAGCGGCCTACGGGCCTTTTGAGTGTGAAGTAACTCGTAAAACAGCACTTAATTAAGTGTTGAACCGTATGCTTAAGGCATAAAGAAGAAGAAATTAAGAACCTTTAAGAATAGAAAGAAGAAGCTAAGAATCTTTAAGTATATAACAAATTAAGAACCTTTAACTATAGAAACAAGAAATAGAGAACTTTTAAGTATAAAAATAACTAAAGTTTCTCAAGAAAAGCTAAGTTTATAGAAGATAAATTTTTTCTCTTTTTTGTCTTTTATTCTACGTGTGTAACTATTTTTTCTTTTATTCTTGTGTGAATCATTTGATTTTAACTTTCACTAAATATTTTAAAAATGAACTTTTGGACTTTGAGATTTCTTTCGGCACACGTTTACCTGTGCTTGACAACGCCTTATGTCTACACTAAAGTTTAAAACCTTCCTAAAGTGTAAAACCTGCCTAAAGTTTAAAAACCAGCCTAAGATCGGAACCTGCCTAGGACTGAAAGCTTGAAATTGCCTTGGATTATAAAAGAAATCAAACCTGCATGTTCTACGCCTGAAAGAAAGCGATGACAACTTGAAAAGACTTTGCAGGTACTTTTAATCTTTCTCTTTGATTGGAGTTGGACATATTTTAGAATTGCTAGTGGATTTTGAGTACAGTACCTTGTGGGATTGCCATGGCATCTGAATCTGGGAGCCATTATAAATTTCGAACCCCCAATGAAAGTATCAGCGGTGTGAGAGGAAGTTGCAACGATTATGACGCTTCAATAGAGGACCATCTCAAAGACGACAGAAAGCCGTCCAATTCAGTGACAACTAAACTTCAATCAGAAATGGATTACAAATACCAACAATTATCCAGTATGATGAAGACCATAACGGATTTACAAAAAAATGAATTTAACTGTGATTATATAAAATCAACTATCGAGAATCGTTCTTTGACCTGAGAATGGAATATAAAAGGTTAAATGTCAAACTTTTATCCTTCCAGAGTAACGAAGATACACAGAAAATGTTACAAAAGGACTTTGATGTAAAAATTGAAACTTTTCGTACATTTTCGGAAAATACAATGGATTGGGTTTTTAAAGTACACCAAAATAAAAGCCTCAATCAACAGCCCGACTTCTCGGCTAACCAATTCAGGGATTACAGAACGACAAATGACATTTCGGACATTTCTCCAGAAGACAGTATCTCTCAGCTTTCCATTCAAAGTAAAAGTCGTATAAGGTTCAGAGGCTAATTTGGCCAAGGTCTCCCAAATCTCCGCAAAATCTAAACATAGTGCAAGCTTAGCCGCTACTTCAATTAGTGCCATCAGATCTCAAGAGGCAGCACACACTGTGCTGTTAATTAAAGCAGAGAATCAAAGAAAGCAACAGGCTCTAGATATAGAAGAAGCACAGCTGAAAGCACAGCTGAAGGCTAAAAGAGAACAATTGGCTTTAGAGGCAGAATCTATCTATCTATCTATCTATCTATCTATCTATCTATCTATCTATCTATCTGTCTAGAAACTGCAGAATCAGATGCAAAATTGAGAGCGCTTCAAGGTGTTTTCCAAAGTCGTAATAAACCATTTTCTGTAGACATTTAACTGAAGAAGAAAAACTCCAAAGTTAATGTTTGCATAGGTATTTAAACCTCTGTGCTGTGGAAGCTCCATCTTTACACTAATGACAGATTCATTAGAAAGGTGACAGTCATTTAACAGTCATAATTAAACATGATGTGGTGCTACTTGTGAGTCCTTTCTATCTCTCTAGAAATAAACAGCCCCCTTTGTAAGGGCCATAATCTTTGGTGGACAGTCACTCAAAAATGAAAACAAAGGAGCATTCTACTGATGTGAGAAACAAAGTTACTGAAATGCAAAAGGCAGGGAATGGTTATAAAAATATCAAAAGAGTTTCAATGTCCCATTGTGTACTGTTGGATTCATCACCAGAAAGTGGAAGATTCGTCAAAGTACACAGACTCTGACTAGAACAGGCTATCCCTCAAAACTCGACATCAGAGTGAGACATCAACTGGTGAGAGAGACGACTAGAAATTCAACTGTCACTCTCAGACGTCTGCAATGCTCTTTAGCTGGAGTAAGGGTGCAGGGGTCCACAATTTCAAGAGTTCTCCATAAAACAGGCCTCTATGGGAGGATAGCATGAAAGAAGCCATTCCTTAAGAAGGTCCACATAAAAGAACGTATGGAGTTTGCCACAAAGCATGAGAAAGACCCAGTTAAAATGTGGGAGAAGGTTTTATGGTCATATGAGACCAAAATAGAAGTTTTTGGTCAGACTTAAGAGGTATGTGAAGCGTAACACTAACATTGCCCAGGCCTAGGGATGTTTTTCATGTGTTAGGACTGAGAATCTTGTCAGAGTTGAAGGGACAATGGATGGACACAAATACTGCACAGTTTTGCAAGAGAACTTGTTCCAGTCTGCTATGAAAGCTTGTGAGAAGATTCATCTTTCAACATGATAATGACCCTAAGCATTAGGCCAATGTGACACTGGGATAGCTCAAAAACAGAAAGGTGAATGTTTTGGAGTGGCCAAGTCAACACACTAAGCTTAACCCTGTTGAGAATCTGTGGCACTATTTGAAAACTGCTGTTCAGAGGTGCCATCTCACCAACATAGAGGGTCTCTAGAAATCCTGCCAAGAAGAATGGGGCAGAATCACACCTGAGCAATGTACAGAACTGGGGCATACTTATAAAAGAACGAAGGCTGTTACAGCAGCAAAAGGGTTCTTGACAAAGTATGAATGTGTTGGGCTTGAATACTTAATGCAAACACCAACTTTGGAATTTTTCTTCTTCAGTTAAATATCTACAGAAAATGGTTTATTTAGACTTTGAAAATGTATTGTTACATCACAAGAGTTAACATTAAAAAGACTGAATGAATAAACATGGAAAAATCTTTTGTCATACAGAAAATTAGGATGACTGAAAGTGATTGAATACTTTTGCATGTCTCTGTATGTTTGTGAAAGGGCTTGGTGGTTATTATTTTTAACAGTATTTTCCCTTAATTCTGAAATGATCACGGGGCTGAAGTTAGGTGCACATTCTGCTGGCTTTTTATTCAATCCTAGCTACATCCAGTATATGCTTGCAGTCAGCTACTTATTCACACAGCTTTTGCACACCAGCTTGTTATTCTATTTTAACAGCATGGCAAAATATTCTACAGCGTGTAAATTAATCAGAATCATTACAAACTAATCCATTATTTGAAAAAATAAATATTCCACATTTTGGTTCTGCACAGGTCAAAAATGTAAAAAAAACAACTTTAATTTAACAAAGTAATCTGTCTTGTCACAAAACTGTGAAAATTAAGGTGGTCCAATGCGATTTAACACTTTACAGTGCCCATTAAATCCACCCATCCATCCATCCATTCATCCATTATCTAACCCGCTATATCCTAGCTACAGGGTCACGGGGGTCTGCGGGAGCCAATCCCAGCCAACACAGGGCACTAGGCAGGAAACAAACCCCGGGCAGAGCACCAGACCACCTCAGTGCCCATTAAATATCACTGTAAATCTTATTTATCAGATATTAGAGTGGAAATACGCAGGAACTCGTACCGGGCAGGGCAAAACTTGGATGCATCTTAAAAAACGCATATGCATTGTCACAAAACTGTGAAAGGTAAGGTGGCCCAATATGATGTAACTCACCTATACTGGTCCTAAATATGGAACATTTAGCTTTTCAAAAATGGACACGATCATATTATGTCAAATAATATACACGTTGCAAATGTGCAAGCATCGGGGCATTGTGGTAAGGGCTTTGTCCTCTAAACCCTGCATTTCTCGGTTCAAGTCCTGATAGTGACACTGTGTGACCATGAGCATGTCACTTCACCTGTCTAGGCAGCACGGTGCGGGATCGCTGGGCATAAGAAATGTAACTAATAATAACTAAATGTTACGAGTATTGGAGAAAGGCGTCAGTCGTAAATGTAGAATATTTTGCCTTTAGAATAAGTATCTAGTTTGCAAAAGCTGGGTGAAAAAGTACAGTCGCGGGTTACAAGCGAGCATGTAGCTGGAAGCGAATTAAAAGACGACCAAATAAGTACTTAACTTCAGCTTTGTGTTCATTACAGACTCAATGGCAGATTCTATTAAATAGTAATAATTACCACCAAGTCCTTTCTCAAACCTATTGTGCGGAAAAAAATACTGCGCTGTTTAAACCCAGATTCGTCTCCTGTCAGCTTCACTACACGCTCCATGACTCTACCGGTCCCTGAGTTCCTGTTTCTTGCCCCTCCCATTTCCGCTGAAGATCACGTGAACAACCAATATAGTTCGCGCGCAGAACCGATATAGTTCATACACAAAGTTGCGATAGGGTGCGCACGCATAACCAGTATGTTTCGTACGAGAAACCGACATGGTACACACATACAACCAATAGAGTTCAAGCGCAAAATCGATATGTTACCCACATGAAACCAGTATGAGACGTGCATGAAACTAATATAGTGCATACACAAATCCATCGTTAGACCGACACAGAACGTAAACCAATATAGTTCATACGCAAACTGATAACATGCAAGCGTAAACCAATGCAGTTCACTCACAAACCAATAACAAATGTACTGGAACCAGTGATATACACACGCAAATCAATATAGTTCATATGCAAACCAGTGCTATGCACATACAAACGGATATACAGTAGTTCACACACTAACCGATAATATACGGACACAAACCAATACAGTTCATATGAATGAAACCAATATTGTTCACACGCAAACCAATTAAGTATGCACGCAAACCAATAGTAATTATCCATAAACCAATAATGTTCACACGTAAACCAATAGTTTTTGTACAAAAATATATGATTTTTGGCCTGTTTGACCCCTCATAGTAAGCACTGTGTTTTTTGCAATGAAAATCATGATCTTAACGAATGCAGTGCAATTCAGAATTTAACTTATGAAAGTAGAATTGACTTTTTGAAATCAAAAGACTTATGCTTTAAGTGCCTTAAACAAGGACATTTTAGTAAAGACTGTGAAGAAAAGATTAAATGCCAAATATGCTTTCAGTTACATCCAGTAATTCTGCATATGAATAAGGAAAAAGGCACTGAGGATAAAGCCACACCTCCTAAAGAGGAGAACGTTATGTCGGAAGAGAAGAACATTTCTACTGCCCAAATTTCTGTTGAGCCATTAGAGACTTGTTCTGATGCCAGGGCCGGTAAAGAGTGTGTCTTAGCTGTGACTCCAGTTCAAGTTAAGTCTGAAATGAGTGAAAAATGTGTAGAAACATATGCTCCAAAAGACTCTGGCAGCAAAGTTACATTTTGCGCTGAAAGTTTGCAAAAGCAGTTAAATCTTTCAGGAAGAAAGTCTCACGTCTGCATCAGCACTGTAGAAAGAGGCACAGTAAATAGACAGAAATTAGTAAAGTGTACAGTCTTAATGGAGTTACAAGCCTGTGTGACAGAAGAAAATACATTTTTTGATACACCAGAAGTGTACACACTGAACTCTGTACCAGTGAAAAGGGAGAACATCCCTAAAGAAAAAGATGTCATGAAATTGTCTTATCTAAAAGATGTGCATCTACCCCAGATAAATGCTGACCAAAGCAATAATATTGTGTTGTTAAGTACAAATGCCTGCAAAGTCATGGAACCATGGCACATCACACATAGTCAAGATGAAAGACTTTGTGCTGTGAATACATTCCGAGGGTGGATTGTTAATGGATTGATAAAAGACTCAGACAAAGAAAGACTGCAAAGATGTTCAGTCAACATTGTGACAATAATGGAGATAGAACAAATGCCACTCCAGCAATACAATATAGACTTTCCAGAGCATAGTTGTGAGAAAAAGGAGGAAATGTAACAGGAGGACATTAAATTCATGCGTATAGCTTCAGATACTGCAAGGCTAATAGATGTACACTATTGCATTAATCTGCCTTTTAAAGATGAAACTCTTAAAGCGGCAAGCAATCGTTGTGTTGCAGAACAACATGTTATTGGACTTAAAAGAAAACTTACAAAGTATCCAACATCCCATGAGGATTACAAAATTTTCATGAAAAACATTTTAGACAAAGGATATGCCATCAAGGTACCCACTGAACAGTTAACCCTTAAAAAAGAGAATGCCTTAAGAAGCACAGCTTCAGAGGAAGCAGTTAACACTGTGTTAAATAATTTCTGTGTTGATGATTGTTTAAACTTAGTTGCTACAGAAGAACAAGCCATGAAATTGGCAAAAGATCTGCAAGCCCCATGCTTAAAGGGAGGATTTTATCTTACAAAATGGATAATTACAGCAGAGCAGTCTTGCTGTCCATCCCTGAAGAAGACAGGGCAATAGATCAAAAAGACTTGGACTTAAGTTGAGATTTGTTACCAGTTGAAAGAGCCTTGGGTGTACAATGGTGCACACAGACTGATAGTTTCAAGTTCCAGGTAAAGCTGCAAGATAAGCCTGCTACGAGACGTGGTATTCTGTCAGTGGTCAGTTCAATATATGACCCACTTGGATTTTTAGCACCAGTCATAATGCCTGCCAAGCTTATTCTAAGAGAACTGTGTAAAGAGAAATATGCATTGGATCAAGAAGTGGAAGTTAAATATGTTCGGCAATGGAAAAAATGGATGGACGATTTACAGCTACTTGTGGATTACAATGTAAACAGGTGCATTAAACCGCCTGGATTTGGGCAAATAATGACCGTACAAATGCATCATTTTGGAGATGCCTCGGAAAATAGGTATGGCACTGTTTCCTACCTCCTTGTGACTAACAAAGAAAATGAGAGACATTGTTCATTTCTAATGGGGAAATCAAGAGTGGCACCACTAAAATCTGTCACTATACCAAGGTTAGAACTTACAGCAGCAGTGATTGCAGTCAAAATGGACAAAATGTTAAAACAAGAATTGCAGATTCCCCTGCAAGAGTCAATCTTTTGGACTGACAGCACTACAGTACTAAGTTACATTGCATATGAAAGTGCACGCTACAAAACTTTTGTTGCCAACAGAACTGCGGTGATAAGAGAGCACACACAACCCTCGCAATGGAGGTATGTCGCATCTTCACAAAATCCTGCGGATCAGGCATCAACAGGATTGACAATAGAAAGCTTCATCAAAAGTAAGACTTGGATACAAAGCTCAAATTTCCTGCTACAGCCAGAGCATGAATGGCCTAAGAGACCGGATGAAGTGGACCTGTCTACTAGCAATGATCCGGAAATCAAAAGGTGTGTAGTGAATTTTGTAAGTGTAGAAGAAAAAACTGAACCAGTCAAAAGACTTGTCAAGTACTATTCAGAATGGTTCAATTTAAAGAAAGCAATAGCTTGGTTCTTTATGTTCAAAGAAGTGTTACTGTGTCTGAAAGAAGGGAGAAAGGCAATTCAATATACAGTCAGTGAATCTGGACACAGCCCAGAAAGACAAAAAACACTAATCACAGAACATATGAAGGACTACAAATCGACAATGAGACTAAAGCCATTGTCTCTAAATGACTTTTCGAAAGCAGAAGACAAACTTATTCGCCTCAGTCAACTACAAGCCTACCCAGAGAAGGTTAAATCCTTACACAAAAATCAGCTTGTAAAGAAAGGTAAAATCAACAAACTGGACCCAGTCCTGCAAGAAGGAATATTGAGAGTTGGAGAAAGACTCAGCAAATCAGCTATACCAGAAGAGGCAAAACACCCCTGCAATTTTTCAGAAGAATTCAGATATTGCTACAGTAATCCCTCGCTATATCGCGCTTCGACTTTCGCGGCTTCACTCTATCACGGATTTTATATGAAAGCATAACTAAATATATAACGCGGATTTTTCGCTGCTTCGCGGGTTCTGCGGACAATGTGTCTTTTTACTTCCTGTATATGCTTCCTCAGTTGGTTTGCCCAGTTGATTTCATACAAGGGACGCTATTGGCGGATGGCTGAGAAGCTAACCAATCAGAGCACGCAGTTAAGTTCTCCTGACTGAGAAGCTAACCAATCAGAGCACGCAGGAGCTATGCAGTGTTAACCAGGAAGTCTCATCTCGCTCATTCAGCATCAACGTGCTTCGCTGTGTAAAGAGTTGTGCTCTTTAGTGTTTATCTTTGTGCATAGTCAAGCCCTTCATTATGGCTCCAAAACAATCTGCTACTGCTTCAGGTGCCGTGCCCAAGCGCAAGAAGAAGATGTTAACGATTGCCGAAAAGGTAAACGTTTTGGATTTGTTGAAGGCTACGATTCTTTTTATTTAAAAAGTAGGAAAGGAATATAAGATCTACGGCTGCAGCGTCCTTTTAACCAGGGTGCAAAACGAGTTGTAAGTGGATGTAATAAGGCAGTAGTCTGGATGGAATCTGCTTTAGGGATTTGGATTGAAGACTGCCAGAAGAAGAACAACGGCAGTGCTACACAATCGCCTGAAGTGGCTCCTTTACAAGGGCTGTAACGCTTTCCTTTGTTGTGCAGTAAAATTAAACTCATTGTTATCGGACAAGTCATTGTGTCATTGTTGGTGAGTAACCATAAATAATTAATACATTTACTGTATACTATTTTTCTTGCAATGTACGTATTTATTGCTGGTGACCTGTCTATCGTAATGGCTGTAACATATGTGATATCGGAGACACTCAATATCTTTAAAATAATATTTAGGTTTTACTGTATATAAACAGTGTGTGTTTATATACATAATTTCAATGAATCTTACCTAATATCTAAGAGAATACAAAGGGATTATGCTGTATAACGCTGCGGGGAATATTTATAAACAGTGCGGGAGAGTTTATAAGGGCTTAAAATATATAAAAATAACCATACAAACATATGGTTTCTACTTCGCGGATTTTCACCTATCGCGGGGGGGTCTGGAACGCAACCCCCGCGATGGAGGAGGGATTACTGTACTCTCATTATGCAAGAAGTTCATAAAGAAATTGGACATTGTGGGCGTAATTACAAGATGCTACACCCTGAAACTCCTGGGCAAAAAGAATGCCAGATGCAAAAGGGGTAGTCAGAAGAGTATGTGTGCAGACCAAGACCAGCACACTGGACAGACCTGTGAACAAACTGTACCTGCTCCAAGAAGCAACAATGATTGAAATGACTAATTTTTCTTTTTGCATGACTAAATTTAATCGTGCTTGTGTTTTTACGGTAGAGTTTAAGTTCTAGGTTTCTTAAGTTTACTGTTTAGTATAGTAGAGATTCCCTGGGTACAGAAACATCTGTTTAGCTGCATGGATCTTATTACCACAAAAGTATATTCAAAAGATATGAAAGCTCTTGTATTTAATTCTGCTTGTGGCATTTAAATATGGAAAGTCAGTATTAATTTACTAGATGCTGCCCTAGCATGTTGCTATGAATTCTGCCACAATAAAGCTCAAAAATGTGCAAAAAAAGCCAGACCTGTTCTCAATACAGTGTAGGCCTCACCCTAGGCAGTCTAGCCCCAAACTCAAATGGCAGATTTCTGGCCTACATAACCACAAAACTGTGGCAAAGACTTTTCCATATCAAAAATGCACATAAATATCCAAACTTTGGAGGAGAGGGAAACCAATTGTCTAAAGGACAATGAAAAAGTTCCTTTAAATTTGAAATCTATACTAATAAACGGCAAAGCCCTCACTCACTCACTCACTGACTGACTGACTGACTGACTGACTGACTGACTGACTCATCACTAATTCTCCAACTTCCCGTGTAGGTAGAAGGCTGAAATTTGGCAGGCTCATTCCTTACAGCTTCCTTACAAAAGTTGGGCAGGTTTCATTTCGAAATTCTACGCGTAATGGTCATAACTGGAAGTTGTTTTTCTCCATTTACTGTAATGGAGTTCAGCTCGAGGGGCGGAGTTTCGTATGACATAATCACGCCTCTCACGTAATCACGCATTACGTAGAAAGCCAGGAAGAGCTACAAAACGCGCTTTAGAAAACATGCATTATATAATTAAGAAGGCAGCGAAACAATTAGAAGCGAGCGACTGACATATAAAACCATATTCAGCGGCTCACGTGAACTGACGCAGTGCGCAGACAAAAAGTAACAGTTCCAAAGAGTGCTGAACAAAAACCGAATTACACTGCTATGCTCAAATAGATAAACCACACGCAGTGGCGTGATAGTAAAGCATTCGCCTGTAGCGCCCACGTCCGAGGTTTGATTCCCGAGAGGGGATGCACTAAGTATGTACGCGCGCTTCTCGATTTATTTTAACCTCGCATCACCTTAGTTTGAGACGTATGAAAACGCATGCGGTTAACGCAGAAAGACAGATCACCTATTCACCTATTGAAGCTTCATGAATAATGGATACTTTATTCGCGATCAATGATTGTTTTGGTAAAGCCATACTCAGTGTATTCATTAGATGAACGGTAAAAAAGTAAGAGCGAGGGGACGGTAACTTACTGAAGCACACAAGCAAAACCACAATAGCACGCGGGCTCGATGTACTGACTTGCGCGATCACATTCCAAAAAATATTTCTTTTCAAGTTCTATTTAGTCCATATGAGTCAAACTCAAGGCCCACGGGCCACATCCGGCCCGGCGTGTAATTATATCCGGCCCGCGAGATCATTTTATATACTGTATTATTGTTATTAATGGCCCAGGTATATGAAGCGCTGGTAACACAATAAACTACAGATCCCATAATGCAGCGCTTCAGCTGCCTTGCCGAACACTTACCGCGTTGCTGCAAGTTATTGTGAAGCTAGCCCACACGATGCCGAAGAGAAAAGTTGATTCTGAAAATAGAGCCTTTAAAAACCGATGGGAGGCTGAGTATATGTTTACTGACATTGCCCGTGTGTCTCATTTGTGGAGCTAATGTGGCTGTAATTACAGAATTTAATCTTTACAACGACTGACAAACACAGAATGTAACTTGAACACAACACATCGTACAAATACGACCCTGATTGAAATAAATAATGATAATCGAATCCTTGATCACAGCAACACTCACAAAGCAATTACTGTATATTGACAATCATGTTACGTTATTTTTAAAATGTTCCCTTTTCTTTTTCATAGCTTCTTTAACACACTACGTCTCCGCTGCGAATATATATATATACCCCGATCTACATACTCTCAAATAAATAAGCCACACACCGTGGCGTAATTGTAGAGGCTTCGCCTCTATCGCCTACATCTGAGGTTCGATTCCCGAGAGGGGATGTACTGAGTATGTACGTGTGCTTCTCAGTTCAGTTTTAACCTCGCATTTCCTTGGTTTGAGACATATGAAAAAATATGCGGTTAACGCAGAATCATGTTACGTTATTTTTAAAATCTTTCCTATTCTTAGCACAAGCACAGCTGAGAAGCTTCGATGCATGTACTCCATAACAAAAAATAACGCATTTAATCACATTTTCAATTCCAAGCAAAGGGGAACTTTTGTCAATGCATGATTTCCTGGTACATCGATTACACTGGTGCACACATCACAGCTACAAAAATGTTACACTCGGAATGAAGCGCGTTCCTGATCGGAGGAAAATTTAATTTCAAAAAACTACCCGAGCGAAGCCTTGATAAAAGCATGGTTTTGTGCACACTGAAAACCAAGCAAAATTAGATGCATTACAGAAAGCGGACTTTGTGGCTCTTACTGGGGATCATTGGACTTCCGTGACCGTTAGTAATTCTAATTACATCTAATTACAAAATGTTCAATGATCACACTGTTTTAGCCTAATGTACAAAATAATTTTGGCTAAGGTTACTCAGAGTTTAAAGATTAAGTTGGTCAAATTACCTTTTATGTTTCTGACTTATTTTTTTAAGAAGAAAAACTGCACTTTTTGTTGAAATTTTGGTTATTATTATTTAAAGACAATACCATTCTGAAAATGTACTTAAAGTACTTAAACTACCACTTTATTTTTAAGTCTGCCCAATTTTAACCAGGGATGATATTTTTGTTTCTGTTTTGAATTCAAATGCAGTTTAAAATCATTTTTTCTTTCAGAAATTAAAAGAGCTTGAGTTTACAATATTCATGTCCATGTCTATTATTTGATTCTGTCGCCCACTAAAACCCTTTTAAATTAAAAAAACACATTTGCGATTTGGGGCAAATTTACATGTGCGATTACATACGATTAATCAAGATTAATTATTACACAGCCTCTAATTAATTGGATTAATTTTTTTAATCGAGTCCCACCCCTAATATATATATGTAGATTTGTATATATATATATGTGTATATACAGTATATATGTAGATATGTATATGTGTATATATGTATATATGTGTTTGTGTGTATATATATATATGTGTATATATGTATATATATGTGTGTGTGTGTATATATATATATGTGTATATATGTATATACAGTATATGTGTGTGTGTGTATATATATATGTGTATATATGTATATATATTTATATATATGATGTGTATATATATGTTTATATATGTGTGTGTGTGTGAGTGTATATATATATATGCCAGCAACACTCATGACAATGACAAAACAATTATATTGTCAATCGTGTTACGTTATTATTAAAATGTTTCCTTTCCTTTTTAGTTCTCTGCTGCCAAACGCGGGTATTTTGCTATGTATATATATATATAGATAGAGAGAGAGAGAGAGAGAGATGACAACAACACTCATATCAATGACAAAACAATTACATTAACAATCATGTTACGTTATTTTTAAAATATTTCCTTTTCTTTTTCATAACTTCTTTAACACACTACTTCTCCGCTGCGAAGCGCGGGTATTCTGCTAGTATTTAATATATTTGAAGATTCAGGAAAATGTAAAACAAGGCAAGACACGGCAAAAAGGAGGAAAAATAGGTTTTGCCTAAGAAAAAGCTAAAGAAAACAAATAAAATGAACTTAAAGTAGGACTCGAAGCAAGAAAATCCAAATAGCAAAAGCAGTACAAATGGAAATTAAAGAATCAAAGACAATAATGCAAGACTGATGCCACAATAGGGCATCATGCAGTCAAGCTGTTTATACATAATTGGAGCAGAATTTAAACAGAATGGGATATTCAGAGTTCTGGAATGGAAGCAAAAATGCATTAATTGGGGTATATATTGCATAGAGAAATAAACAGCAGAGATTTGACTAACGTAATAATTTCATATGCATCTCAATTTTTTTGCAGTACCTCATCATCACCATTTTACAGGAAGATGATCTGTGTGCTACACCCTCCACCATAAGACTGCAAGAGCTACAAAAAAATTAACCAAAAAAAGCCAACCGCTTTCAATCCATCTTGAATAATACAGGAGTGTTTTCTGCCATAAAAGCTTTTAATGCAGCTCTTTGCATCCAGTGGTAAATCAAATCCCTTTGTTTAGTGAAGCAGTTAGCATTGCTGCTTCATTCTCGGTATCTAAGTGTGACCAAAGACATGCATGTTAAGTGAACTGGCGAATCTAAACTAGCCTGCTCTGGACTGGCACCTAGGTTGCCCTCTTCTTTGCACCTGATGGTGCTGGGTTAGAATCCACCATCCTTGACAGTCCACTGAAATAGATTAACGTGAGATCCGAAAGTAAAAAAGATTCAGAAAAGTAGACTGAGAAAAACTGAACAATGAATTAAATTTGGGTGACGTTTTCGACATCCCACATACAAGTGAGTGTCCTTTTGAATAAGTGATTTTTTTCTGTCTCCCATTCTTGCAACTTTAGTTGCCAACATCTGGAAAAATGAGAATGCCATAGCAGCATGAAAATCCATATCCTTATTATATGGCATATAGGGGGCATTCAGTTATACTAAGTGCAATGCATATGTTCACATATGAATTTCAGTAATGTTTTGGATTAATCAACATATGCACATTGGTATAATCAGACTTCACTTACTGTATACAAAAAATGATAGTCATACTTAGAAGGAACATTAATAATATGGATATGCAAAATACCTGTGATTTTTCTTAAATAAATTAATGTAATTCATCTGCTGTGTTTAGGTTATCCCAGCACCATTAGGCTCAAAAGCAAGAACTGGTCCTTGATATGAGTCACACATTCAGACAAGGCCAGTTTTGAGAAACCAATTAATTTAATTTACAGGAATTTAGGATTTGAGGAATACCTGAAAAAAAACCCCACGTGGACAAAAGGAGCACAAGCAAATTTCAAATAGACAGCAGCCAGACTGGCTTCAAGCCTATGTGTCTGAAACTATGAGGCAACTGAGGTAACCACTGTACTACTGTGCCACCCAGCTTTCAATAAGTGTTGCAAATTAGTGGTAAAATATATGGACCGCTAAACAGTAATAATCAATATTGAAGCATTAGGCCTTTTGAAGATAATTACCATATTTACAGTGATTACATGAGTATTTACTCACATGGAAGCTTCACTTTTTATGGTTACAGTGTATACAACATTGAATTACAGTGAATTGAATTGTTTTTTTGTTGACACTGATCAACAGAAAAAGGACTGTTTAAAGTCAAAGTGAAAGCAGAGCTCTGCAAAATGGTCCAAATTATTCACTAATGTAAAACACAAAATAACTGTTCCCATTAAATATTTGTCCCCTTTAATAAGACACACTCCAAGCACGACTAAATCCTCACTAGTGCAGCCAGTTGGTTAGAAGTCACATAATTAGTTCAGTTGAGATCACTTGTCTAATATAGTCAGAGAGTTTCAATTGATTGTGGTATAAATGCACCTGCACTTGGAAGGTCCAGCATGCAATGAGACACAATCATGGCCTATAATACACACTGAAGACAAAGGAACAATCCAAGCTACTCTATGAAGAGGTGATTGAAAAGCACAAGTCAGGGGATGGAAGCAAGAAAATATACAAGTCACTGTGTATCTCATGGAGTCCAGTTAAATCAGTCATTAAGAAATGGAAAGAGTACGGCAGAGCTGTAAATCTATCTAGTACAGGCCGTCCACAAAAACTGGGTCATTGTGCAAGAAATGACAAGTGAAGTGGGCCAGCAAGAGAGTTATGATAACTCTGAAGGAACTGAAAGCTACAGTGACTGAGACTGGAGAGATTGTACATCCAACAACTGTTGCCCTGGTGCATCACCAGTCACATCCTTATAGAAGAGTAAGAAAGAGAAATGCACTATTAATAAAAATGCACCTGACATCTCAGCTAGAATTTGCCAGAAGGCACATGGGAGGCCCTGAAGTCACATGGAAGAAGGTTCTATGATCTGATTGAGCTTTTGGACCATCTGACTAAATGCCGGACAGCACGGTGGTGCAGTGGGTAGCGCTGCTGCTGCCTCTCAGTTAGGGGACCCGGGTTCGCTTCCCTGGTCCTCCCTGCATGGTGTTTGCATGTTCTCCCCGTGCCTACCTCTGGGTATTCCGGTTTCCTCCCACAGTCCAAAGACATGCAGGTTAGGTGCTTTGGTGATGCTAAATTGTCCTTAGTGTGTGCTTGGTGTGTGGGTGTGTGTGTGCGCCCTGCCCAGGGTTTGTTTCCTGCCTTGCGCCCTGTGTTGGCTGGGATTGGCTCCAGCAGACCCCCGTGACCCTGTAGTTAGGATATAGCGGGTTGGATAATGGATGAATGGATGACTAAATGGCATGTCTGGGGTAAGCTGAACAATGTATATCATCAAAAATACACCACTTGACTGTGAAGCATTATGGTGGAAGAATCATGCTGTGGAGGTGCATCTCTGCATCAGGACATGGAAGGCTTGTTAGGGTAGAGAGCAAAATGAATGCAGCAAAATACGCAAAAATCCTGAAAAAAACCTAAAGCAGTCTGCAAGAAACCTGAAACTTGGGTGAAGATTTGTTTTCCACTAAGACAATGACCCCAAGCACAAAGTGAAAGCTACACGGGAATGGATCAAAAATGAGAATGCTAATGTCCTGGAGTGGTTAAATAGAGTCCATATCTCAATCCTATTGAGAATTTGCGGCTGGATATGAAAAAATCTCTTCAGTCACAATAGCCACGAAAGCCGTCAGAGCTTGAGCAGTTTTGCAAAGAAAAATGGCAGTGTCTAGATGCACAAAGCTAATAGAGAGAGGACCAATTCTGTCATGGCTGCCAAAAATGCATCTACTAAATACTGACTTAAAGAGGGTAAATATTTATGCAATCAATTATTTTGTGTTTTATATTTATACTTAATGTACATCATTTTGCAGAGATCTGTTTTCACTTTGACATTAAAGAGTATTTTATTTTGATCAGTCTCAGGAAAGCCACATTAAATTCACTGTGATTCAATGTTGTATAACAGTAGAATATGAAACCTTCCAAGGGGTTAGTATTTTTATAGACACTGTAACCTCTAAGTTTTACAACATCACAATTTCCTCAGTAACTGACCTTACTTGGAATCTGCAAAAGAGTAGCAGCTTGGTCACGGCAGCATTTGCATCAAGTCTAAAGGCAGCTCTTGGGAAATCATATTCATGGCAAGACCAGGAAAAAGAGAAAACCCAACAGGTGCACAGATTTATCCCTCAGTCTGAATATGGCGTTTTAAGACAAAGGTT
The DNA here is from genome assembly GCA_026402145.1 of Polypterus bichir lapradei. NCBI lineage: Eukaryota > Metazoa > Chordata > Cladistia > Polypteriformes > Polypteridae > Polypterus > Polypterus bichir. The sequence goes on from JANRMT010062831.1 coordinate 29,602,082, forward strand.
CTACTCATTAATCATGGGCAAAGTACCACTTTTAAATTAGCACATGTTAGTAAGGACTTCACTGCACTCTGTCAGTCAGTCTGATGGCATCTTTTGATAAAGTGCTTTGTTATCACAATGAAAGCATGACATAACATAGTGATGGACTGATTGATTGAAACAACTGAAGCCTTTATCCAGTTAACCAACAGTAAAGTTTAAGCATTTCTTTTATATAGCATTTAAGAACAAGAGTCCTATGAGCAGGGGGTGGTAATGGGAGTGCTGGTCCGGGGCAGTGCTCACCCAAGAGGATCATCTGCTCACTCACAAAAATAAAGCGACTGGAGAGATGCTAGGATCTGTGGTAGCAACAGGTTCAAAGTATGAACCCACCGACATTGAAATGCAGAATGGACACAAACAAACCCACACTTCTGAGCATTCAGAGTATCTTTACATCACCATTGACCTGACAGTGTGTCCAAGTGCCTGAGATGACCAGAAATCCACCCTCACATACTGCAGGAGATGCTAAACCCCAAAATAGCACTGAGAGACCAAAACAGATAAAACATTGGTGCTACAAAGTTTCATGACACCTAGGTATATACAGTGGGATTAAAGTCTACATAAACCCAGACAGACAGGACTTCATCTTTAAGTATGAGGTTACATTAAGTGTTTCCTGAAAGATCCTAGCCTGCCACTTACCTCACCCGAGTAAACCTTTCCTAGAGTACAGCACCTTAGCTGAGTTTACAGAATCAACACAGCAATACCACGCTGGGACGATGTGCCATTTGATTAATCAGATAATCTGAAAATCCAGAATAGCTTGATCTTTAATTATAGCAGATAATCAAGGCTCTGTTGTTAGAGAGCTTAGTGCAGCACGTGAAGTTTCAGAATTTTGAGTTCATCCCTGTTAGCACATGTATTTTCTGGCTGGCTTCACTGTGGCTTCAAGAATCCAATTAACATCCTTTAATCCCTAAATGATTAGCACGCAGCTACTGCTTGGATCGCATCACTGATAATTACCATTGATTTCACATTTCCCTCCAAGGTTTTTTTTTTTTTTTGAATTCTCTTCTTTAAAGAAAAATGTTTAATCTCTGCTGCTTTCCATCTCTCTAGCCCCCTGCATATTTATATCTGACCATGCCTGACAAACGTATGTTATTAGATTTACTGACCATTTTTTGTTTCAGATGGATTAGTGCCATAAAATATTGCTAATCAGATGTAAATTCTTCTGCTGTTTACCACGATGGAGATCAAGATGTAGTGAAGAGATCAAGATGAAAATGAGACCCACAGTGATGCAGTGTTACACTGCTCTTTTAGGCAGACAGGCTTGGCAAGAGAGAGCAATGTGAGTAATGGGTCACTTGATTACTTAATTACTTTTGCAAACTGACACCTTTTAGGAATTATGTGCAGTGTGAGGTGCTATTGAGGTCTGTCTACAACAAATCTGCTGAAATGTCCATTCCTTTTCTTTATTTTTAATTAAATGGGCTCAAGGCCCAAACAACTTGATATAGAGATGAAGGCACACATTAGTCCAGTGGCTTAAACATAGCCTTAAACTGACAGCAGGGACTTCTGTTCAATCAGTCTGCTTGTTATGTAGTGCTAAGGATATATACAACAATTGACCCCTATTCGTTCATTTTACCTACTTACTATATTCAGGATCACACTGCAAATAAAACTGTAAACTTACGCTCCATCCACACTACTATAACTTCTTTTTAAAATACAGATATTAGATATTACCTGCTGTCACACACATAAGCATAGGAAGCAGCTAATGGGATTGAATGGATGTAATTACATGTTGGACCAGGGGATGGCAGTGTACACTGATCCTTTCTATCTTTCCTCTGCAGAGCAGCCAAAGGAGTCTAAGGACGTCACTTCTGGTTCCAGTCATAATGACGTCACTTCCTCTAGGTCACGTTTTCAACAATGTCAATAAATTCTGCTTTGGACACAACTCTGTAAAGACATATTTTTCTAATCTAACTGCACATTTCAAGTATATGGGGCGGCTACCCCAAACCTTTTTCTGTTTCCTTGTTGTCTTATTTCCACACTGCCTTAGTGCGTTTTATGCTGTGGTGTGCTGGGCTGGTAACAACACTTCAAGAGAGGCCCATTGAATCACCAAACTAATTAAAAGGGCAGGCTCGATTATAGGACACATGCTTGGACATAGTAGCAAAGGATGGAATTAAAACAAAACTGAGCACCATTATGAATAATGCTGCACACTGACACACTAACACTGAATATTTTCAGCCAATGAATTATTCATTAGAATAACTGTGGTAAGAAACACCACTGGGGCTTCTTTATACCAATGGCAACTCGTCTACATAATACCTCAATGTGACTACCAAGTCAGAAATTTTCTTTCTTTTTAGTCATTTTGGGATGTGATCAGATCACGGTGTGTGTGCGTGTCTATCTATCTATCTATCTATCTATCTATCTATCTATCTATCTATCT
>JANRMT010062831.1:29604591-29700575 GCA_026402145.1 Polypterus bichir lapradei
TATCTATCTATCTATCTATCTATCTATCTATCTATCTATCTATCTATCTGTGTTATCCTGCCAACTATACTAAAATTAAGATCTATCTATCTATCTAAGAAACAGTGAAAAAAAATATTAATTCTACTTTCCTTTCATTATCACAAGAATGCTTTATAAATGTGAATGGCATACTTTTTAAACTGAAATATTTGCTACTTCAAAGTGGATGTATTAGGTAAATTTTAAGGCTTACCCTTATAATGGGACGACCAGTACCCATAAGTTCTATTATAAAACACAAGAGTGGGTTAATTATTTTATTAAGATTTTAAAAATATGCTTCACTTTTGAAAATAAATTCATGTGGCAAACAAATATCTACTGTATCATGATTGTGAATAAATGACTTGAAAAATATTGAATGTATCATGCCCATCAGTGGCCTGGCTCGCTCCTGTCTTGCTCAAAGTGCAGCTGGGTTCCCCTCCAACTCCCAACAACCTTTGTAGGATTGAGAAAAATGGACAGATGGATGTACTAAAAGATCTAACGGGTTCTTGCATCCCACTCTCTTGGCTTCCACTTTAGTGAGTGTCTTCAGCAGTGGTGAGGTCACTTCTGTAACACCTGTTACATTTGTTACATTTACTGAGTCTAATGAGATGAGATGAGTGCTTTCTGAAAATATTTTTAGAAGGTATCATGACTGGAACAAATTTTAAATGAACAAACATATGGTGCAAATTGTGCTCAGCCATATCTTACAGACAAAAATAAATGTTTTGCAGATACCCTGTTTGTGAAAAGCACTAACAGAGTGTTACAAATGGCCACTGTTAAAGCCAAGCCAATTGTCCTCAATTAAAAAAAAAAAAAAAAGCTTTGCCAGTAAAGGATTTCACTTGGAGTTTAATTCCATTAAATCAGAAAGTAAACTGCAACATTTGACATCATGAATTGTGAGACAAGGTCCTAGTGATATGCCCTAGTGCAAAGCACTATGGTCTCTTTTGTACCGGCAGAGAGTAAGTACCTTTAAAGCAATACTCCACCAAAAAAATGATATTTTTTAAATGTTACTAACCCCATGTAGTTTGCAGCAGTGGATAAGAAAAATTATTAATCTCATGTTTTCGTGGAGAATTAAAATATTGAATATTCAAACTCAGTGATGTCAATTGGGAATTAAAGCCACACGGTGCCGAACAAAGTAAAAAACGTCCATGGGGAAAAAAATACTCCTTTAATTTGTGTTGCTTAATCTACATGTCTGTTTTCCATTTGTATGGTCAAAACATACAAATGTGTACAATTTTTGCTAAAATAATATTAATGATTACTTCCTGAAAGCTCCTCAAAAAATGTCAACAAGGAAGACATCATTCCCATAATCCTGTGCATTTAAATGAAAGACAGATTTCTTCACTAGTAAACAAGGGGGAGAGGCAGATCTTCAATTTCAACATACATAAAAGAATTGCCTACAGCAATAAGGCAGTCCCAAGCAAAATAAGTCCCAAAACAGAATCCAAACCGTAGTCAAAAAGCACAGCATAGGTTTGAAAATCAAGGAAATCATACAAAAATCAAAAACAACAACTCACCACTCCTAAGTGCATTCAAAATGAACCACCAGGAGCTGTGGAAGACCCTCTGGATTTATAGGGCAGAGAGGAGCTGCAGGGGAGACAACTCACAAAACACATGGAACTTATTGACATTTAAAGGCACAGTGCACATTCAACCAAATAGAAGAAAAATATATACATATAAGACAAATGATCATTCATAATGACCAAAACCAATAACAAAACACATACAGGCACATTCATTTATAAGACTGTTTTAATTTAAAGTTTGTGAGGTATGCAGATTTTTTAGACCGTTATTAAAGGGAACAAAACAGAATGCCTTGGTCCTTTAATTTCATGTTTTATGATATTTGAGGATAACATTAAAGCTGTTCTGAAATGCAACTTTGACTCCAAGAAAATCAGATCAACTCTCTAAGGTAGGTCCATGTGTATATGGGGAGAATAAGTGATTATCACACAGAAGACACGCCAGCCAAGTTTGCAGTATCCATCCATGGTTTTCTTATGACTTTACAAATTGAAAAAAACATATTTATTGTTGCTGTGGGTTCCCTCTTTGCTTCCATTAATAAGTACAAGGCATCTAAAAGGCTTTTGCTCATATTATTCTATATATTCATATAAAAATATACAAATTACAAGATGAGTAAAAAAAAAAAAAAACTTAAGTTATGTCAGAAAAAACAATCCTCATGAAATGTAAAGGCTTGCTTCAAATATAATTAGCAGAACATGTCTTGATTCACAACTTGCACAATTTGTGCAATTGACACCAGATGAAAGGTTAGGAAAAGATCAGCCTGCCGTTTAAGGTTTAAAAAAATCTATAGTAAAGCAATTAGCACCAGAGTCATTTCCTGTTATGTGTAGACAAATTTGTTAATTGTGAGATTTGTTGTGATTATAGTGGTAATATGATACCTGCTTTGCCAGTTATTACCATATTGGGGATCACAAACTTAAAGATGCCTTTTTGTGGTGTGAAATTTTTTATACAAGTTGATAAATATTTTGTATGTCTTTATTTGTAACTCAGACATTAGTGTTATTATTGATAAGAACAGCAATGGTTTGATGGTTAAGAACAACCCCCCCTTAAGGACTGAGTCTTTGTAATTATACAACATGGTTGGGGGAACTGCCTAAAACCAGTTTGGTAAGTGATTCTCTGCAGGGCTCTCTCAATCAACCCCCGCATGGAGGCCAACTACCTGGCAAGCTTCACGTTAACAAATGGTATTGGGGGAAGGTGTGAAACCATTGTATCACACCAGAATTCTATTGGTCTAAAGTTGCCTGAAGCCATTAAGTACCACGATGCCCTATTGGCTGTAGGGTTTGGACAGAGAGTCTATAAATTTGCTTGCTTTACCCATCCCTCTGTCTCTTACAAACATCACCATGAAGAAGCATCTCTCTGTCACACTATTGCCATAAAGAGCGCAGCTCGGCAGCCATATTGAGACAGGCATGTGGCCTGTTTTGACCAAAATGAGGACTTAACTAGAGACATTTAAAGTAACTACAAGTCAACAACAAATCAACATCAGGTTGTATGGTTGCCAGTGTTCACTTGTACTTTGCTTATTGTTATTATTTATGAATATTATCAATAATACATTATTTAAAGTGTAAGTTAACTCCTGCTTGTATTTTACCTAATTGCCCGATTTATAAATGTAGAAGGGAAGGTGGAGAGAGGTTATATGGTACAATACCTTATAAACAGTGGTAAGTCTATGAGATTTGAGGCATTCTGACAATAATATACACATTAATAATGCAAAATAGGAAAGCAGAGTAATATATTACTCTACCAAGACAAAACAGGCCTTTAAACCTTAAATGAACTGAAGAACTAAGGAACCTGCTACCTGCCCATTTTGTTGATACTGATACATTGATCATATTCAAGAAAAACAACAAAGTTGTACATCTGTACCTATTATACATCAACATAACTGCCCGGTATGCTGTACATCGATGGTCCTCAGGTCCAGTCTTGCTGGGTTGCAGTTTCTGCAGATTTTAGATTCAACCCAGCTTCTTAATTACAAGTCAATCTTTCCTCTTAACAGTGCTTGTTATTTAATGCCATGGCATAGGTTGTAATGGTAAGTATGATGTCTGCTTTGTCAGTTATGACAAATTATAATGTCTTGGTAATCACAATCCTAAAGATTTCTTAGAGACAGAAACTGTACAGGATACATTCCTCTATGGCAACTGGAGCATGTCACATTTTTAAAAATGCACTGCACTCTACGGTGATGAGCAAGGGCCATAAAATACTGTATATTGATTTCACGGATGTGCTGTGGATTACCTTTGTTATGCAACTGCAGAATAAAACAAAAGTAAACACAGAAGTGCAAACAAGGCTTTAAGAAATCGTATTCTGTGTTTTTGACTACAAACACTGTCATGTCTCAACCAGGATTCCTCCTCTGGCTGGGGTTCAAATACATGTTTTATGTTTCTTTTGATCATTTTTGCTTCTTTGATTTATGCTGATTATATTAAGGGTGGCACGGTGGCGCAGTGGTAGTGCTGCTGCCTCGCAGTTAGGAAACCCGGGTTTGCTTCCCGGTTCCTCCCTGTGTGGAGTTTGCATGTTCTCCCTGTGTCTGCGTGGGTTTCCTCTGGGCGCTCTGGTTTCCTCCCTCACTCCAAAGACATGCAGGTTAGGTGGATTGGAGATTCTTAATTGGGCTTGGTGTGTGGGTGTGTTTGTGTGTCTCTTGCGGTGGGTTGGCACCCTGCCTGGGATTGGTTCCTGCCTTGTGCCCTGTATTGAATGGGATTGGCTCCAGCTGACCCCTGTGTTCGGATTCAGCGGGTTGGAAAATGGATGGATGATTATATTAGTGTTACTTTTGTTGATTCAGTGCATTATTCTTTGTTTTTTGATTTTGTTCATGAATGTAAGATGCCTGTGTTATGCTCCGTGTGTTTTGTGGGTAGTCCCCCAAGTGGGAAGGGCCATCGCCCAAATCTCTGAGAGGAACTGGCCTCCACACTATAATTCCAAAGGATCTACAACAGTTCCTGACGGTTCATTTTGAAAGTTTCTGAAAGTGGTGAATTTAATTGTTCGTTTGATTTGTTGAATTTCTAGATTTATGACCCTCTGCTTTCTTTGTAGTTTACAAATCTTTGAATATTTGTATTGAGTCTTGTTTTCTTTGTTACAGGCAACTCGTTTTTAACCTTTTGTGCTTCAATTCATTCTTGCTACAAGCACTTTTGTGAAGAATAAATATTCTAATTTGAAAAGACTCTTGTCTGCCCTGTTACTATCTGGAAATTAGCTGTGATATCCCCCTCTATTGGGCATTTTTGGAAGTTTTTTTGGGACTATGTAATTTGGGACTCCTAGTTACAAAAACAACAAAAAAAAATTAGCTGTGATATCCCCCTCTATTGGGCATTTTTGGAAGTTTTTTTGGGACTATGTAATTTGGGACTCCTAGTTACAAAAACAACAAAAAAAAAAAACGCAAAATAGAGAGTTTAGTAATTTGTGATTGTGAAATTAATTCAAAACCTGTCTGCTGCGCTAATCACTAAACTTAACACATTCAAAGGCAGATATATTCATACTATATCACATAACATTGTGAAACTTGCAATTATCTTTTTAATTATTGTTATCTATAATTAGTCAGTGATGTGATGTAACATTTTGCATATAACTTGATAAATATTTTGTATGTGTTTATTTGTAATTTAGGCAAAGCAGTGTAATTTAGTGTTAATGTAATTAAGTATCATGATGCCCTATTGGCTCTAGGGGTTGGACAGAGAAACTATACATTTGCTTGTTCAACCACATTCTCTCTCTTGCTAACCTGTGATGAAGAAGACAACACAATAAAGAAAACAGCACAGCTTCAACCATATTGAACAGACATGTGGCTGAAAGCTGAGCACCAATGATGCCTTAACTAGAGACATTTTAAGTAAATACAAGTCTGTGTGCCACCTGAAACTACACATCACCATTTAATCAGGTTGTATGGTTGTTATTATTTATGAATATTATCAGTAATACATTATTTTATGTGTAACTTAACTCCTGCTTGTCTTTTTACTACATCTAATTGCTTGAGGTTATAGATATAGAAGGGAAGGTGGGGATAAGTTATATATAGTACAATACCTTATAAACAGTGGTAAGTCTGTGAGATTAGGCATTCTAAGGCTACATATTAATAATGCAATAGGGGAAAGTAGAGCAATATATATTACTCCACCAAGATAAAGCAGTCAGTTAATCCTCTTGTTAACTTTTCCATGGAACATCACATTTACAAATAGTTTACAGATGGCCATCTTATGGTAACTTACTAAGGAAGGTGTAAACGGTGGTGACTTACATTTCTAAATAGTCAAAGACGTTGCAAATGTGCAGATTTGTTTTTCAGATCCCCACTTCACATCAGGTTGGGTACTGTGGGCTGGCGTTAAACTACAGAATTCAAACTACGCAGGACTAGTGAAACAGCATGTCAGATGTAATGATTGCAGCTGCTTAATCTTATTGTCCCTGAGCACGTCAGATTATACAAGTAGGAATTGCAAGGGGTGACTGATTACACCATTCCTTTACAACTTTTTGTTGTCATTTCAGATCAGGTATTGTCCCATTTAAAGTCCTATGAGGTCAAATCGGTTTGAAAACCAATCAATGTTGAACAAATAGAATCAGAAAAGGAGCACTGAACAAAAATAAATGATATCGAATGAATAACTTTGCTCATTTCAAAGTTCCATAAACCTCTACTCCATTTGAACAGTCCAAAACTTTAATTATTTTGCTGTAGTTGTGAATTGTTCTAGCAGATGAACACTCACTGTTAATTCTGTTAGACACAAAAGCCTATCCTTATAATGTAGACCTTGCTACAAGAAAATCCAACCAATCTAATTTTGTCACAGCAATGTGCTTTGGATATTTAAGACTGCTATGACTAAATTCATGAGCGTGTCACACTCCACAGCTGACAGGAAAAGCTGTGCAATGCTGGGACAGTCTAAAACTCTGATTTTCCTAAGATCATGTAAGTGAAATCTACAACTGAAAATCATTGGAAAAATCATGTACTTTGCCATCAGATTAAGTGCTACTGATCATCATTCAGAACATTTTTATCTGGTGGTGTGGTGGGTTTCTTACATACTATAAAGCAGGGGTCCCTATCTCCGGTCCTGGAAGGCCCCAGTGGCTGCAGGTTTTCATTCTAACCATTTTCTTAATTAGCGCACTGTTTTTTCTGCTAATTAACTTCTTTTGAATTAATTTTAATTGACTTGTTTTTTAAGATCTGTTCATCTGAATTTCTTCATCATTCCTCTGAATTGCTTCATTTCTTTTGTTAAACAAAAATGAAATGTGAAGTGAACAAACCAACAGGAGACCAACTAAGTCAGTGCCTCAAACTCCAACCAAATTTCAGTCCAACCAATTGCTTAATTAGGCTCTGATTCCTGTTGTTAATTAAACCTGTCCTTTAATTCCATGGCTTGTTGCTGCTCCCATTGTGCAAAAGCATACATTTCCAAAATTGTTGATTTTCTCTTTTCTAAGAGCACTATTAAAATGTTTTGGAGACCTGAGAAGATCAGCATTCCTGAGACCTTCACCTTTCTTTATTTTCGGATATTGTATGATTGACACAGTTTGTTTGCTATGTTTTGGTTCATTTTGTATCTCATTACTGTTTGGTTGCTAAGTAAGGAAAAAGAGACAAGGGGTCTAAATCTTAAAGAGCAAGTCAATTAAAATTAATTCAAAAGGAGTTAATTAGGAGCAAAAACAGGTCACTATTTAAGGAAAGGGTTAGAATAAAAACCTGCAACCACTGGGGCCCTCCAGGACCGGAGTTGGGGATCCCTGCTATAAAGTCACATTTTCTGTCCTCTAAACTCTATTTTCATTATACTGTACATTAAGGTCTGTTGTGTGCCTTATATCACATTCTCTTAACTGATAGTACATAAAGACACCAATGACAAATGTAAATTCCCCCAAAGAATGGTGTGACCTTGAATGAGCACCAGATAATAAATTGGAAGACACAAGGCCAAATGTTTTTTTTCCAAGACTTGCAAATTGATGGAACACTATATACGACAGAATTGATTCTTGCTAATGTATTTTCTCCAAACAGATAATGACCTTATGAGAAAATGTGTTTGTGCTGTTCCTAGCATGTTCAACCATAAATTTATAATTACCAATAATATTAACTGCACACTTTTTGTTTATATAGTATGCTTTTATTCACACACCTATGTGTGACTATGGACACTGTAAACTCTAATCATTCGTGAATGCCCACCTCTGACCTTTACAATAAAAAACTCACACAAGAGACTAAATTGCATATTTTACCTGCCACAAATATAAGGAAATATACTACTTTCACACTATTTGCAATATGAATACGGAGAAAAGGAACAGACATGAGGGATGATTGTAATCTAATCCACAAAATTATTACAGACAACAGATGAAAAACGTAAATTAGTTACTTAAGAATTAACTATTTAATGCTGTACTCATAAGAATGCAGAAATAATCTGTCATCTTTAGAATAAACGATTATCAAGCACTTAACAATTTAAAATCAATTTAAAATCACATTGGATTAACTGCAAACATTAGTAAAAAAAAAATAAGTCTGCATGGGATGGAATAGCACGACAAACTTCTGAATTACATTAAAAGTAATCATTAGAATTATCACCACTAATTTATTTTATTGAAAAGAATATATCAGAACTGTGTTTAAAAAATGAAACAAAACACCATACACTGAATCGTATAGACTAAAAGATTTTCGCTAATGTACCTGCTATTGTGATTAGGGCAGAGAAAAACATAGATAGTGGGAAAGTATGATTCGAAAATTAACTTATTATTACAGGGTCTTGACTCCATAAAAGATTTTGAATTGCCAAATGCACAATGAACTTTGTTTGGGAATCCAGAAACTTTAACTCCTGTGTTAACATGATGCCATATTTAAAGAGGCTCTGCAATTGTGACAACACACTCAGCTAATGCTATTGGCAAAATCAAAGGAGCTGTGAACATTAACTGGACCTGCAATGATGTCACCACGAACATAATGATAAACAACAAGATTAACTCCTTAATAACTAAAAATAATGAGCTGAAATTTGCACCAACGTTCAGAAAACTAAGATACATAATAAAGTAATAAAATCTAAAATCACAAGATTTTATACAAACGTTATAAAAACGTTTATACAAACGTTCTAAAAATAAGCCAAAGCCCCAAACACACTTCTTTGTAGCAAGGAGGCAGTTTGGAACAGAGGGAAATGTTGATTAAAATGTAAAATGTACACCAGTAAACAGATTTAATTGAAACAAAATCCAAAGAAATTCAAAAATAATATAAAGAAATGTGTGCAAGGCATAAAGCAATAAATAGTGAAATCATGTTAGCAAAGTATTGTTTTTTTTTTGCCTTTTCTTGCTTCATCAGTTGCACTTTTTTGGCTTCTGATTACTTTGAGGACATTACTTTTCTGTATCGCCACTTTTTATGATGAAACAACCTGAAGGGGTGGGATTTGCATGGGACGTCATAGCCAGTTGCATGTGCCCTCACTGGGCATCTTCTTATGGGTGTTGAAAAAAGAACACAATACCATCAGTGACAGTGCCTCCTTAATCCCTGGAGTGGTAATGTTTACCTCAGCTGAGCTTGTCAGGGGATCCTCGAGTCTGAATGTGTGACTCAATACAATACCTGGATTCATGTGTTTGGTTTAGATTGGAGTTGGGCATACAACAACTAGTGACTATGTGCTTCACAAGTTGAAGCTTTATGGAAGAGTGACAAAGAGAAATCCATTATTAAGAACACATTTGACATCTCATCTAGAGTTTGCCAGAAGGCACATTGGAGACTCTGACATCAACTGGGAGAAGGTTTTGTGGTCCGATGAGACCAGAAATGAGCTTTTTGGTCATCAGACTAAATAATATGTTTGAACAATGCTTCTCTGGGGATGCTTCTCTGTAGCAGTCTCTGAAAGCTTGAGAGTGTAGAGGGCAAAATTAATGCAGCAAAATACTGAAAAAATGCCTGATGAAATCTTCAAGAAACATGCATCTTGGGAGAAGATTTGTTTCCAGCCAGACAATGACCCCAATCATAAAGCCAAAGCCACAAAGACAAGGCTTGACAACAATGTTAATGTCCTGGAGTACCCACGTCATGGTCAGCCTCTCAATCCAGTTGAGAATTTGTGCTGACTTTAGGGAAAATAATAATGAAAAGGCAAGAAAAGGCATGACTTATTGTACATCCAGTGATGGGCATGCCAGAGCTGGTGGAGATGCCACTTGTTCAATGCAGCATGGCAGACTGATTAAGAAGGCAAACTGTGGATCTAAAGTACAGTAGATTAATTTATATATTATATTTAAATCATTTCAATTTACCCCAATCAGCACAAAAATGAATAGCATTTTCTAGTCACTTCTTTAATGTCGTAAGTACAATCTAATGTCCAAAATTTTTAAACATTTGACTTTTAAACGTATTAAAAGTCTTTGATAAACATTTATTTCTGAAGAGAAGCTTCACATTTGTAAACTCTTAAAAAATATAATATATTTAGTTGTAATTATCTCATCGTTTCCTTGGTTACTGTTTACAACACAATAGGTATAGAACAACTTAGCTACACATTAAAGGCACACACATGACACTAATAAATTCACATAAAAATAATAAAACACACACAGGAAAAAACTTTTGAATTTTTCTGCTACACTTAAAAGGCTGTTCATTTTTGATCACCATACAACCTGAAAGAGCTTGAGTAGTTTTGCAAAGAAGAATTTGGAAAAAGAGCAGTGCCCAGGGGCCTGATGTATAAAAGGTATGTATGCACAAAAATTTGTGTACGCCCTTTTCCACACTTACTTCAAGATGTACAAAAACTAACCTAAACTAACCTGGCCTAAAGACACGCACTTTTTCATGGCAGCCTCAGACCATGCGTACGCACGTTTCTGCTCTGTTTTGTAAATGGGTGGCACCCAGCGTCGAAGCAGTGCTACTGTTTCTGTGCAGTTTCCATATTTGCATCCATGATGCAAAATTTATCAAATACATCAAAATTAATTGTATACAAATTTAAGGCACTTGATGGTAATCAATCTGTAACAATATAAGGTGCGCAGAATGGCCAAACTATTCCAACTACCATGGTTATTTTAGTGTTGTTAGAAGGCATCACAAATGGAAGAATTAGAAGAGAGTCCGTATTTACAGATCATACTGACTTCTCATCCCATGATGTTGAATGGCTTCTTAGTCGATTTAGATTTTCAAGAACTATCCTCTTGGCATTGTGCTGTTATAATATTAGGATGTATAATTGATAACATTTTTATGATGAAACAAATTAATGTATGTATTTTACATTTTACAGATAAGTTGTTAACTTCATTCAAATAATGTATACAGATAATAATTAAACACATAGGGGCATGGTGGCATGGCAGAAGCGCTGCTGCCTCACAGTGTGTCTGTAATTTGTACGTTTTCCTGGTGGCTTTCCTCCATGTGCTTCAGTTTCCTTCCAAAAGCTTTTAGGTTAGGGGATATGGTGATGCTAAATTGACCCTACTAGTGTATGTACGTGCTCGTATTCACCCACTAATATGCTGTCACCCTGTCCAGGGATTGTTTCTTGATGCTTGCTGTGACTGGCACACCCTGGATGGGTGGATGGATGGATGGATGGATGGATGGAACATGTAAAATTAAGATTTTTCAATTTTCCTTGAAAGTTTTGGAGAATGGGCATTCTAAGCTTACAGTTGGTTTTACATTTCTTACAGATGCCTATTGTGTGGTGATTGGTCATTTGGAGAAAGAAAACAGAATTGGGGCAGGAATTGGGGGTTGGTACAATTAACAGAGACAGTACTGCTGCAATAAATTATTCATCCAGGGTCGCACCCATCCCAGCAAGCATTGTGCGCAAACCATGTAGCAATTAACGACTGGGTCGGGGAACACTTAGAATATAAAACATTTAACGTGCTACTTTAGTTATGATGTGGTGTCAGAATCTCTAGTAAATTAAATATCAATTTCAAAATGAAGTTTGTGACATTCTGCTTTAATGACAAAATACACTATGTGATTAAAGTGGAAAATTTAGAGATTAAAGTCGGCTGCAACTCGCCTTATCACGTCGACATTCTTTTTTTATTTCGAGCACTGTGCAAGTTTCTGAACTTGAACTTTTGAGTGCCCCTGACATGCTGTATCACTTTATCAGTTTCCTTTTGTTGCTTATACCACTGCTTAAGTCAGCAAATAGTATGTTTTTCCTTGCCTCCACTTCACAGAGCAGGACCTCTATTTGGTATTCGCTGAAATTCTTGTTTTTTTCATGTGCTTTTGCCATTGTCTTTTAACAAAACATTGAATGGAAGGGGTTAGTTATATTGATTTACATATTCAAATAGGCAAAATTCTGGGAGGAGTCAGGGTGGAGCTGTAGGCACGTCCATGTGCATTACATTTCCTGTTGATTGGGATTTATAAAGTAAAAGTGCATGGAACTTTGCTTACACACAGTTTAATGCATCTGAATTTTTATGTGCTTACACACATTTCTAGTTTTATCCATATGCCATGTTTTAGAGTGAATTCTATGCACAGTGTTATTCTATTGCCCTGATGTGCAAACCTGTGTTCACAGACTCAAGGCTGTCATGGCAGCCAAAGGTGTACCTACTAAATACTTAACCTTTTCACAGAATTGCATGGAGTTTTATTTTTGTCTTCTTTGTGTAGGTTAGGCCTCAATAGCGTTTCACCCCAAGCTGGACTGTCTAGATAAGGTGCATTTAGACTACAATCAATTGAAACCATTGGACTATAGACAGGTGATCTCCATCAAGCAAGTGATGTCACTTCTAAAACACATTGGCTGTACCAGTGGTGATTTA
Source organism: Polypterus bichir lapradei (assembly GCA_026402145.1). NCBI lineage: Eukaryota > Metazoa > Chordata > Cladistia > Polypteriformes > Polypteridae > Polypterus > Polypterus bichir. The sequence goes on from JANRMT010062831.1 coordinate 29,617,186, forward strand.
GGTGTGATGAAGGTGAATACTTATGCAATCAATTATTTTTTGTTTCATATTTGTAATTAACTTAGACAACGTAGCAGAGATATGTTTTCACTTTGACAATAAGAGTAGACCAAAGTGAAAAAATCCCAATTAAATCCACTGTAATTCAATAATATATTACAGTGTAATAAAATGTGAAAACTTACAAGTGGTGAATACTTTTGTAGACTCTATATATACATATACTGTATTTAGTGATAGGAAAAGAAATGCAATTTACATTATATGACTGAAATTACAACTTTATTGCTGAAATGATAAAAAATTGAAACAAAATGGATGGATGGATGGATGGAAGTCTAAACAGGACAACACCAAAAAACAACAAGAAAACAATAACAACGGTGAGCATTAACAAAAGTCATCTTAAAGTTCTTCGGTGTGACCACTTCTGGAGGCCACCAGTGCTTGACACTGAGACAATGAGCCCATGCTTCGGAAGTTGTTATCCAATTTTTACAGAAGGGACTGAGCCTGCCCCTCATTGTCCTGGCACTGATGCTGACATTTTGTCTGTTTGCTTGTTTAAGCAGCAGTACTGACGTAAGATCTCACAATGGCTCAGTTAGAATGGGCTGATGTGTTGTTCCTATTTTACTGTGGTTACAAAAGAGCAAACAGATCTTGAGCAGTCACTTTTCCCTGCAAGAGTTTAACCTTAACTACAGTCAGGAGACACTGGAACAGCTTAATCCATGGTGACTTGCAACATTGGTACATAACATGGAGGCCTGCAGCATGCCAAAGGATCACCGCTTGCTTCTGGTGACATCTGAGGAATTACAAAGAAAACTGACAAAATGTGTTCTTTGTCTTTGCTTTCACCTAAGTTTGAATTGAGGCCCTTTTAAAGGTGACTGAATCAGGCATTGTTCCACCGGGACCACTTTAAGTAAAACTACATCTGAAAAGCTTTTATATGTTTAACAAGTTGCAGCGCCTCACTGTATAAGTAGTATTGCTGATATTTGCTAAAAACAAATTGACAACATTTTGTGAAAGTACACAATTTATCCTTTTAGATATTTCATTCCAGAAAATGTTGCATTTATTTTTATACCAATATGTTTATTTATGCAACCATCCATGTTCAATTCAAATAGAAAACTGATATGAAAATGGATCTCTGCTTGCATAAATGTCTATCTGATGTTTGACAGCACTTTTTGGCAGAGCTTAGTAAAGAATGAGGTTTTTGGCCATGTACCGCAATCAATTTTAACTTATGTGGAGCTTTTTATTGTGGGCATTATCAAAAAGCATTTAGGAAAAGCAACTAGCGTGACATAAAAATATCATAGTTTAAAAAGAAATTGGCTCAAAACAAGTTCTTCCCAAACAAACTGAGAATCTCATATTGCACATTTACTATGCTGTAATGTTATGACTTATGCTCATGTGAAATAATCACTGAGGATAGAATACTTACTTAATTTTAAAATAATGCATTTTTACAATAACATGCATATTACATGAGACAAATGATTTAGAATGGCAATAAAATATTTTCTAGGCTAACTGAACTTTGCGTAGATGTCTTTATTCTGCTCCAGTTAAAGCAATTGAAAATGTATTACAATTTCTTTTTCATAAAAACATTTTACTTTGAGGCAAGTCCTCCGTGCTGACCAAACTGTGAGTCATGAGAGTGAAGACCCATATCCTGAACCTGAGCTAATGTGCAGAAACATTCGCATTAATGACCTCATTAACAGTTTCTTAATTAGGTTATTGATGAATGAACTGTCTCAAATTATGGAGAAATGAAGGGATGATGGTTACATAGGTCTTTAAAAGTGTTTCAATAATATCTGAGGAAATTGGTTGGGGAGTTTCTGATGGGCTGGGAAAGTGTTTAGTCTTCCTATTGAAATTAATAGAAAATAGTTTTTTGCTTTTCCAAGTCTTTTTCAGGAATCGATTTGAATCAGATAATGAGGGATAACTTTACATTATTTTAAGATTCACAAAGAGTTCATTATATGTTTTTTGATGTCTGTTCTAAAATAAATATTTTGGCATACAAAACTGAATTTCCATTTTGGATGTCTGCAACAATGTGTCATATCTTGTTATCATTATTATCATTATCACTGACCATTGACATGAAGGTGGTGTAAGTTTATCTGCTTCCTCCGCTACTCTTGCTTTAAAGACCTAGGGCCTCATGCATAATGCCTTCCACAGAATTCACACTAAAACATAGTGTACAATCAAAACTATAAATGTGCATATGCACAATCAAACTCAGATGCATAAAAATGTGCATAAGCAAAGTTCTATGCATTTTCACATTATAAATCCCATTCAATTTGAATTTTAATGCACATACATGCACCTACAGCCCTGATTCCTCCAGAATTTCACCTATTTGAATATGCAAATCATAATAAATAGCCCCTTCCGTTCAGTGTTTTGTTAAAAGTCAATGGCAAAACCACTTGTAAAAAGGACGAATTACAGAGAATACGAAATGGAGGTCCTGCTCAGTGCAGTGGAGGCAAGGAAAACATACTACTTGTTGGCTTAAACAGTGGTATAAGCAACAAAAGGAAATTGATGGAGTGGCACAGTATGGCGGAGGGACTCAAAAGTTCAAGTTCAGAAAGTTGCACAGTGCCCGATATAAAAAAGAATTGCTTAGATATCAAAGTTGACATGAAAAGGCAAGTCACACCCCACCGTCTGAGAGTTAACACCACTGGAGAAGGTGGCGGAATTCCAGGGCTCACACCGTTTGAGCAGCGAGCTGCTGCAATTATTGGGAAGATACGTATATATCTTACCACAACATTGATGGGACACATATTCGCATCACAGATAATTTGCACATTAATAGAGTGGAAATGCTTTTCATTGATATGAGCAAATTCATTCTATGAAAGACACCTTTATAGCAATGTGAGTGCAGCTAAATGCTCTGATTACATTTGGAAAACCGGACATTGCTGCGAATTGTGCTTTGATGTATGTCCATTCAACCACTGTGTAAGGAAATTTAATACAGTATATCAGGATGACAAGCGGATAATACCATTCCATATAGCTGGCATGGTGTGACTCAGTGATGACTGAGAAATACCCGTTCAGCTAATAAGTTCACATTGAAAAGCTTCTGTGGCTAAAAACCTGAGGATGGGCAGACCTTGCAATGAAGCAGCCAGAGCACAATTCCTCAGACTTTGCCTTTGTAAAGCCTGAGCCAGTTCAGCACACAGCTCCAAGAGGATAGCTCTTAAAAATCTAAATCATCTTAGAAGCCAATTATCATCATGAGACAAGAAATCAGTATAATCTCTCAATAGCACTCTCTTCTAATTTTTCCATTTATAATGTCTTCTAACAACCCTAAAGCAGCCATGGTAGGTGGAATAGTTTGATCATTCGGTGCATCATTATATTGTTACAGATTTATTTAGTTAAATTTGTAAACTTTGTGCAATTAATTACAGTGTATTTGATAAAGCCTGTGTCATGGATGTGAATATAAAAAAGAAAGGGAAACAACATAGAAACAATAGCATTGCTTTGATGCTGGGTGACGGCCATTTACAAAATTGAGCAGAAACATGCGTACACATAGTCTGAGGCTGCCATGAAAATGTGCGGTGCACTGCGCCAAGTTTAGTTTTTATACATCTCCACTTGAGCGTGGAAATGGGCTTATGCAACATTTTTGTGCATACGCACCGTTTATACATGAGGCCCTAGTCATTTGATGTCCATATAAGTAGGCACTTTCCTATCTTAATCCTTAAACATATTAGCAGTTTCCCCTATAGTGTGTTTTCTTCTCATTTGCTTCCAAGTGCTTCTTCTACCAGAAAGAGCACTCTCTGAGTGTTTCTGGGTCAATTTGTTCATTAACTCTGTACCTGTCTTGAAGAGCAACCTAATTTTGTGCACATTTTCCGACAGAGTCCTCCCTCATATTGACCAAATCCTTATATGGTTAGCATATTCAATGGCCATTTCATGTTGCCAGTCACCACCATAGTAGCATCCTGCTGCAAGTCCAACGCTAAAAAGGCAAACTAAATGGATTTGCCCCTGAATGAGTATTCGTGGATCCAACTGAATACAGAGTTGCTGTAGTTTGAAATGTGTTTTTGACATGATGGCTCCTGCAATTAGTGAAATACAATTCATTAATAGTTAATACATGTATGTGGAAGGGCAGGAACTAATATTCAGTGTTAGTTTTATTTCCATCCCTACTGCACTCCTATCGCCTTGATGTCTGAATATTTTCCTCTACTTTTCTGTGCTTACATTGGGTGCCCCCTGGTGGCCTTACAGCTCTACGCAAACAATTTAGTAGCTAATGCCCGGGAGAAGACTTAGTAATGCTATTGAAACAAGCAACTCATTGAAAAAGAATTTCAGTTTTAGGATGACATGAAGAAGAGGCTGAGTTTCTACCTGGGACTGAACACCGTAACTACAACAAAGAGTGTCCTAAAGGCGAATGTTTCCCAAGTGCAGCACAGTTTCAGAAGATCTTCAAAAATGCTTCAAAGGTTTGAAGGAGGGTGACTTGGTCTTTGAAGCTGGTCCTAAACTGAAAAGAAGCCACCTCAAAAATTATCAGGCGAACAGGTCTCCTGCAACATACTTCATATATGAACACCAAGAAGTTGAGAGTGGGACTAATTCAGGTGATAGGACTTGAACCAAAGGAAAGAAAATTCTAAAAAGGTTATAATGAGTTTAGATTAGCTGCTGATTCTATTCTGCACTCCTTTTAAGTCACACCAAACACTGTACTTACCCAGAACTTGACAGATCAGATTTTACATATCAACCATTTGCTCTTAAGTAGCAATCTGCTTAGTGCATTATTTTATGATGTGCTTGTGCAAAAGATTTGTACGTCAGAGATGTGCAAGGTACTGTGCATACCGATGAGCCAGTTGTGGTGTAGTAATAGGCAGTTGTTATTTTGGATTGTGTGCTATGGTGTGGACTTTCTTTTGTATTCTGTTGGACTCTAATTGAAATAAAATCAACCAGAAAGAGCTAAAAAACAAAATTAAAATTCAAAAGACCATACCAGTATGCATTTATAAGCTATTGTGTATTAACTCTAGTACCTTTGACATTAGCTATTCAGATTGAAAAAACAAAAACTTGCATTTAATGCGATTGATTGGTGGATTAGCTTTAAAGAACACTACCACCATAGCAAGTAGAAGGGCATTTGAGAATATAGATACACATTTGTTTTCAAATTCACAAATTTTGTTCCGAGTGTGGCAAAGGTGCTATATAGGTGTCGACCCGACACAGACTGATAGATAGATAGATAGATACTTTATTAATCCCAAGGGGAAATTCACAAAAGTAGTAAAAATAGTAAAAAGTGTCCAGGGAGCAATTCCACATAAAAGAAAGTGGTAGAAGTTATCAGTGAAATAGATAAAAATAGAGATAAAAAGGTAAAAAGATAAAGTCATATACGGAGCTGCTGGAAAAGGCTGCCACTCGGATGCGGCGCCGGAAATGGATCTGACTACGGAGGCGCGTAAAATGAACAAAAAGATTTATTTTGTTCACCTGTGGGGCACATCTTCCCTGTGTCCCACAGGCACAACACAGTCCCCACAACCACCAAAGAAAAGTAAAACCACAAAACACTCTTCTTTCTCCTCCACTCCTCCAAGGCAGCTTTGTCCTTCTCCTCCCAACTCTGGCTCCTGGAATGGTGACTGTTGGCCTCTTTTATAGCCCACCTCAAAGTGCCGTAGGTGCTCGTTGACCTACTTCCGGATGCACCTCCGGGTGTGTCTGCATTCCTTTTCAGATGGGCTCGTTAGGCTTTGCAGCTCCCCCTGGTGGTGGCCACAGTGCCTAACAGGAATGAGCTCCAGTGTTCCAAACTATTGGCCCCGATGCAACCCAGGGGGGCTGCCAACAAGTGTTCCAGGGGATTGTAGTATGCATCCCATGACAGCTCACCCGGATCCACTGTTAAAGGGGCATCCCGACCGGGCATGGGTCCGGGCCATCTGCCACACTAGGTATCTTTATATTGAAAACATAGCATGACAGCAGTGGCCCTTCTGCATTAAGGTTCTGTGGGGCACAGCTCCTCCAAATGTTGTGCAAAATAAATAATAAGCTTTCCTTAGTAATTTAACCTTTTATTAATTTTTCATAACAATCCCCAACTTGGCATACTTAAGCATTTTTTTCCAATTTTCTATTACATACTGAATGTAATTAGCTAGCTAAAAATATATATTTTTTCTTGTAGTGTGTGAAACTGTCTTCCTGCCAGGTGCTATTTTTTGCTGAAAGGTTGGACAAATTGGCCCTGCAGTGTTCTAAGTTAACCGTCTGGTATGTGTGCTCATGTGCTTCTTGAACTTTGCAGTTTAGTGATGGGACTTGAAGGTTGCAGCCCAGCATCAGTCATTAAAGAATTATGAAACGTTCAGGACCTTTTGCCACTTGCCCCTTATTTTGTCAGATTATGGTGATGTCAGGGAGTGTCTTGACAACCTAATGACACTTGTGATGGACTCCACACCACTATTACTTTTTTTGATGAATTGTTTTGTGACTGAACAATGCGTGAACTTGCACATCTATCTAGTTATTAGAAAAAGAGGAACAGATATTACTAGTTAGGAAAATTAATGTTAATGTGTAGCCCCTTGTTGGTGGGAAGACCTGCTGACGTTCATGGACAGCTTACTCCAGAAGTGTATTTACAAAGCAATTGAAGACTTTTCTGTTTTGTGAATACTTTAATAACTGCTAATGGTTTGGATGCTAGATTCTTGTGCAGTTAAGGTACGTTTATCTAGTCTTGTGCTTTGATTTGTTTAATGGTTGTTTACTGATAAGGCCTAGAGTACTTTCTCTCGCTTAATTTATTTTTATAACCAAGTCTTGTTTCAAAACAGACCCCTAACCGATGGTAACTTGATTATGCTCACCCAATTTTTGAGTTACTTTGGCTAAAAGCATCTACTAAGTAAAAAAATATAAATGTAAATTTTAATGTTAACGTTAGAGAATTCTGCACACATAAAGGAAAGATCTGGTATAGACGCCACCAGAAATGCCACTGGATGGCAGTTATTATAAGTGGGTTATTTAAAGAGTTAAATGTTTATTTAAAATTGATTTATACAACTGAACACATTGATCAGTGAACAGTTACAGGATCTACTTTCCACGATATCTTGGTTCAAAGCAGTGATTCCAACATATTCAAGAAAACTGAAATATAATACTTTTGCTTTAAAATTATTTTAGGAAGGAATACATAGAACATACATATAACCATGGCCAGGACTACCATTAAGGGGAATTAGACATTGGCCTGGGGTGCAGATCACAATGTGGGAGGAAAACCCATCCACATAGGTTAACTGCTGAACAGTCGATTGGCCCACTAATAAGATTAGCTTAAGGTGCAAAATAATCTAGCACTGCCACTGTATATGACATTCTACTATAATTATTAAAAATGACAGCACTATTTAGGGTAATTCATAACATTACGTAATTTCTCCAGTACTGAGGATAGTAGTAAGGCAACACAAGGTGTGAATCTGCCAAAAATACTAAAATGATGCTGAATGATATGCTAATGCACACCTATAGTACATCCTTCATGCCTGTGACAAGACTCTTCAATTCTATGATTGCCAAATGGTCAGACCTACAGATACTTTTCATTGGCTTTCCTTGTGTGCTGATAATTAAATATGCTTGCTGCTCTTAATAAAGGAGACCCGCCAACTTACTATCGTTTATGTCTTATAGTTTACCTACACAATATCCTCTGGTACCATATCCTCTCTCTTGTTTAGGGCACAAGGGATGGAACATATAAGAAACTGTGAGGGTGAGTGAGAGATGTGAGTGCAAATGGAAACCACTCCTCACGCATGACGGTCAGAGACAGGGGATGTGGAAAATAGTCAGTTATAAATGGCATGATGTCCTCTGGTTCACTGAAGAAAAGAAAAACAAAAAAAGTTAAAATTTGATTTTCACAAGAAATAGTTATGTATAATAAACATATAATATGGCAATTCACTGATACACCAGAGTTTCTCATTTCTTATACTGCCAGACTGCAAACCCTATAACAAGCTTGTTTACTTCAATGAAAATCTCTTGATATGCATCAAGGTTCCCCTTCAGGAGAATGCAGGTTGTTTCTGAGATGTGACACTCAGAATTGTGTGTCATCTGGTCATGACACCCCCTGCTCTGCTGAACAGAAAGATCATCTGTAAAGGCTTAAAATAGGACCTTTAAGAGCACATCTCCACACTAAGGTTTATTATATCTTAGCTTGATCTAGCAATAAGCTGCTGCAATACATTATGGAAAATCTCTTTAGTGTCAGCTCTTTACTGAGCTCAGTGACAAAGCTGCCACTTCAAATCCCATTTCTTGTCTGTCTGACTACATGATCCACTATTGTGCTATTATAAATATATATATATATATACTGCTGAGAAAAATAAAAGGAATGCTTTGAAAACACATCAGATCTCAATGGGAAAAATAATTCTGGATATATATACTGATATGGACTGGGTAATGAAAGGATGCCTCATTGTTTGATGGAAATGAAAATTATCAGCCTACAGAGGGCTGTATTGAAAGACAACCTGAAAATCAAAGTGAAGAAATGATGTGGCAAGCTAGACCATTTTGCTGAGATTTCCTTGCAGCTTCTCAAAATCATACTGTTCCTGGACAGTCTGAGGTGTAACCTGGTGGTGTTGGATACCAGTGTTGTAACCTGCCAATTCTAATATTCTATGGCAAATGCCAATCGAGCTCCACTGTGCCAGGCAGTGAGCATAGGGCCCACTTGAGGATGTCGGGTCTTCAGGCCACCCTCATGAAGTCTGTTTCTGATTGTTTGGTCAGAGACATTCACAACAATGGCCTAATGGAGGTCATTTTGTAGAGCTCTGGCAGTGCTCATCCTGTTCCTCTTTGCCCAAAGGAGCAGATATTGGTCCGGCTGATAGGTTAAGGGCCATCTTCGGTCCTGTCCTGTCTCCTCCATGCCCTTGAGACTGTGCTGGGTGACACAGCAAACCTTCTGGCAATGGCAAGTATTGATGTGCCATCCTGGAGGAGTTGGACTACCTGTGCAACCTCTGTAGGGTCCAGGTATCACCTCATTCTACCAGTAGTGACACTGACCATAGCCAAATGCAAAACTATTGAAAACTATTGAAAAAACTATCAAAGAAAGATAAGGAAGGAAAAATGTCAGTAACGTCTACCTGTTAAACCTTTCCTATTTTGGGGGTCATCTCATTGTTGCCCCTCTAGTGCACTTGTAAATTTTATTAACAGGAAAGCAGCTGAAACTGATTAACAACACCCTCTGTTTCATTGACTTCATGCTCTACTCTGATTAAAAAGTGTTCCTTTAATTTTTTTTGAGCAGTATATATATATGTATATATATATGTGGGTTTTAAAGGCAGGTCATTGGAAGTGACATTGGAGGGGCGGAACCGGAAGTGACGTCTTCAGAGCAGAACTGGACGTGACATTTTCGGACTGTGGCAGAATTTCCCGTGTCTGGTCTGCAGGGATAAAATGAGAAGGTTTAGTGCACCCCACCAACCTCTGGCCTGGAGTTCCCTTCTTTTGGTCCATGTAGCTGGCTCCCATGCACACTTATGTGACAATATATATACATATATATATGTGTGTGTGCATGAAACCATTCTTGTGAAGGCTGAGATTCTATTTCAAACACTTCCTTAAAAAGGGGCCATGTGCTGCTACTCTACAGGCTGGAGGGTTATGCTATAACCCTGACAACACTGCTGCATCACACCCTTAAATGGTGTAATGGTTTTAGGAGAGGCCAGGTTTATAATTTCACATGACATGACAATCAGTAGTGTAATAACAAATACACATAGTACCTTAATTTCCATCCCAAAGAAGTTCCAAAGTAAAGTACTTAATACAGTAAACATAGATTACTTGGAGTATCAAAAATACATAAGTAAATTGGAGCTGAATGTAGCTGATCATAATTATGACAGTTTAGCACTAATATAAACCTCGTTAAATAACAGAGATGGGGATGAGTATAACATAGATGGTTACACATTTTTTAGGAGGGCTGAAATTTAACAAATTACCAGAACCAGATTTATCCCACAGTGCATAAGGAGATTAGTGAGTACATATACAAGCCCTATATAACTCACATATAAGGCCCTCCCTCATTGCAAATCTCCTTACACTGTCATGAAGAGTGATCCCAATAACCCTTCAAAGGAACCTCATTTTGGTTACTTTGTACTAAATAATCAGAATTCTTCTGTCACTACACAGAGCTTATGACCATCAACAATGATGGGGATGTAGAGTTAATAATAAAAAATCTCCACCATCATTCCACCTCTTCTGCCCACCGGAGTATAAACCAACAGCAGAGTCTCATTCTGTTATGTATTTTTATTTTTGTGCCTAAAAGTGAGATTTCATTTCTAAGATTTTGAAATTCAAGGAATTAAAATGTAACATTTCATTTTTTGTTTTGGCTTAGTTTTAAGGTCATTCATGTTCAGCACAAATTTCAAGAATCAAACCAATGGTTAAAGAATGGACTGGCCATTAATGGCATAGCTTACACCGCTAATAATCCCTCAGTTTACCCTAGAGTCAATTACAGGGTCAGCCTTTGTACACCATGACTGTATCTGGGGTATCTGTACCACTGAACCCAGATACAAATGCAGAAAGAAACCTGGTATTCAGAATTTTTCCTAATCAATGCAGTGACTGTTGTTAGAGGAGTTAGCCGAGGAGGTCCTGATCTGTGGTTCACTACTGGTATAAAGTTCTGCATAATGCACTTCCTGCCCATCTGAGATTACAGACAAATCTGAGAGTTAGCAAGTGTATTTCTTTCTTTGACTTTAGTGTGCTGAATGTTGGTTTCTTTCTAGGATTAGATGAAAGATAGGACAGATCTCTGTTTTAGACTTTTGGCTTATTTTTCAATGAAGATTCATCTTCTGGTAGTTTACAATTCCCATTTTCCTCTTAGTTCTTTCTAGAAAGGATGGACATGGAGGCATTTCATCATGACTTGTATAGCCACTCAGTGAGTATCCCTTTTACATTTGAACTTAAAAATAATCTCAACATTTGTACCCCCCTATAGCACTGCCTGTGCTTTACACAGGGTTCAAACATGAGAAAGCAAAACAATATGGCCTCAAAAATATCAAACATGACAGAGTTAAATGTTAAGAAAATAGTGAAGAAGGAGGAGCAGAATCAAGAAGAGATAGAAAGTTAGTGTTAGAGTCTGCCTAAATTCCTATATCTTGTTGTATGAAATATCAATATTTTTTTTTACAAAAGAAACCAGGCTGGCACAGTGGCTAGTGCTGTTAGTACTCAAGAAAACTAAGCATGAATTCTAGCCCAGGCAGTAACTGTGGCATTTTCAAGTTCTTGTGTATCTGTGGGGATTTTCTCAAGGTACCCTGGGTCTTCCCCTTCTTCGAAAAGAGTTAGTGACTCTACATTAAAGAGTAAGGTGTTTGTGTTCTACAATGGACTGAAACTTCATCCAGGGATTGTTCCTGCCTTGTGCTCAATGCTGACAACCCTTATACAGCTGAATAAGTGCATTTAAAAATGAATGGATGGATGGAAGGATGGATGGGTAGATAGATTGATGGACGAATAGAGTAATCATTGGCTGGATGTAGAATGTGTAAACAATTCTTAAGGTGTGAAGAATGTATCCATTGTGGTGCCACTTATTGGGTCATTCAGCAATTGTTATTGTGCTTCCAGTGTGTTTTTAATTTAGACAACAAAACAAGCTATCGAAACAAGATAAGCCTTGTCCCAGTAGGCAGCTTGGTGGAAAAGTCGGACACAAGTGAGTTATTAATTATTGCATCATAGGAGATCTCTTGAAGAGAAACTATCAGGTCTCCTTGGAATTGACCAGTATTTTCCATTCATGTTAGAATCGTGCACAGCAAGTAAATTATTTAAAAAAAATATGTTGATAATGAAATGAATAGAAAGGAGGTTTCATGACTTGTGGTTTCCTTCGTTCCAGACAGTGTATATTATAAAGGTTTACATGTATTAAACTGAAAACATAATCTTCACAATACAATGTCTATTTCTACCATTTCCTATTCATTTTTCATGAACTGGCATTTTCAAACAACATACATGAACATGCTGGACTGACTAAGGCTACAACATGGAACTGAGTCCTATTCACAGCAAGCTGCACTGAGCAAAAGTGAACACCCCAAAGACCAGCAAAAGACCACTCAGGTGACATGATTTCAATAAGTAAAGGTAAGGCAAGGGAAACCATGCTAGAGGCTTAAGTCCTTTGCTTATGGAAACAGGAGGGTTGCCAGAAAAACATGCATTGGTAAACCTGTTTGCTTAGAAAATGTATAAACAAACTGGCTAATTACTAATAAGCAACTTAAAATGGTGGTCTCATGGTTTTAGGAATAACAGCTTTCCTTATTTGTTGGCTCCATTGCCTGGCAACCTAATCAACAGTGCTCTTTGGTGACACTCTGGTTTCATTATTGTCATATACATTTGTCACATCATTTCTATGTGGCCACAGCTTGAATTAACTCATCTTCCGGTGACATGCATGTTGACATGAACCTGACAAAAAGTGACAATAGTTGACACATTCTTGACCAGAAATGTGTTTGGTTTCCTGTAACAATAGTTATTGATTTGTTAAGTTGCTAATACAAATGTTTGTTTCTCTATCATTATTTTTTCTTTCATTTCTAAACCTTGCCTATTCCAATACAGAATGAAAAACTTGCAAAAGAAACAATAACGGTTTAGTGTTAGAATTTAGCAGATTTCTCTCTAATCAAAAAAAAAAAAGATTGGTTTTGAGAGACAATAAAGAAAGTGTCATAAATCAGCTTTCCTGTTCCCGTACCTTTTAATCATATTGCACCTGAAGCACAAAAATGAGGAAGAGATTTGGGATTAAAGTTTACATTTATCTACAATAAAAATTAGCAGGGTGTTACAAAAGACCATAAAAGAAGAGGAACATGAGGAGCACATCTCTGCTTTCAAAGTATTCATAAACTGGAGTAATGTGCATGGAAGATAGAAAACAGAAAGCAGTTCTTTACTTAAGGGTGGGTGGTCTGATAAAGTATTAGTGAGACAGACTTTATTAAAATAACAGCTCTTCTTGGTTGATCAGTAACTGTCCTGACATTTGGTTATGCACCTGAATATTGTTGTTTATTAAAACAATACATATAATGAAACTTATCTATCACACACCACGGTCCAGGTTTGATAAAGCCTGTTTAACCACTACAAGTACATTTCACCACAGCAATACTTCATGTACAGTCCCTTGATCACTGATCACCAGATAAAGGAGAGGGGGAGAGGTTGGCAGCATGTGGTGATACAGGGCATTGCTGCACCCATCACACGACGAACCACCTCAGGACCACAGTTCGAAAGGAATGGAACAGTGTGAGGTTTTTTACAGTGGCTGGAGTACCAACCCCCAAGTTTTCTCTGCAAGTTGGAGCTAGGGAGTAATGTAGTGTAAGGTTCACATTACTGATTTGATTATATAAATTACTAGGGGGCTTTGCCCCCTTCTCGCTTCAATCACCCACTCCCTTCCCCACAAACACCCCTCCCGGGGCGCGCTACACGCCAGCCACTTCGCATCTCTGACTCTCGCGTCGTGAAGAGGGGGGCTGAACGCACGCTAAGGAGATGCAGTCACTCCTCCAAAATCCCCTCTACATTGATACAATGGGAAACAAATACATTTTTTTTACCTGCTCTATGCTCGATCATCTGGCTTGCTGCTGTGCTGCTGCTGCTGCTTGTGCTCTGCTGCACGATCTGCATGTCACGCTGTGCTTCGAACATTTAAAAGCCTGTACAGCAGCTGTCCTTCTTGTCTCGCAGGACGTTAAAGTGTCTCCGAGAAAATTACGTCTCAACCCAAGATTTTTTTATATAATAGAGAGATATATTTAATTATATACATTCAATTAACACCACCTCCATAGCCAAGGAAGAAGGCAAGCCTATCTCCCTCTATTATTACCATCAAGAGCATTCTAACCAGCTACATCACTGTCTGGTTTGGCAAATACAGCAGTTTCTCCGACCATGAAGTCACACAGTAGAAAAGACCACTGGTATTTCTCTGCTCTTCATTAAAGTTATCTTTATATTAAAGTGTTACATCTGCAAAGCCCACAGCATTGTGAATGACCTCATCCATCCTTCCCACCATCTCTTGTCCCACTTCTGACAGAAGGTACTATAGCATTCAAACCAGGTTCTGCAGCAGCTTCTTCTCCTTGCCTTTCCGGACTCTGAACTCTGTGCTCTCTCCCTGCCATCAGATCTGCTCCTAGTAGTTATTTATATGCAGTAAATTATTGCACATGTTGCTGTTTTTTTAATTAGTTGTTGTTGATATGTTTATTTAGTATTGCCTATTTCAATCTAAACCCTTACCTATTAGTCATTATTTATTTATCTATTATAGTATAGTTCTTCACCTGTCTTGCACTTGTCTTGTGTTTATGTATATGTTGCACTGTGGTACTGGGAAACATTATTTCCTGCGACTGTATGCTGCAATGAAGTGTATGGATGATATGACAATAAAACCACCTCACTTGACTTGACTTTCTAGTAATGAAGTGATTTAATGCATTATAGTTTAAATTCTTGCAATCCCATTACAGTCAGTGGCTTACTAGAATCCCATTACTTGCATGTGTTTCTTACAATACAATACAATACAATTTATTTTTGCATAGCCCAAAATCACACAAGAAGTGCCGCAATGGGCTTTAACAGGCCCTCCTTCTTGACAGCCCCCCAGCCTTGACTCTCTAAGAAGACAAGGAACAACTCCCAAAAAAACCCCAGTAGGGAAAAAATGGAAGAAACCTTGGGAAAGGCAGTTCAAAGAGAGACCCCTTTCCAGGTAGGTTAGGCATGCAGTGGGTGTCAAAAGGAAGGGGGTCAATACAATACAATACAATACACAGAACAGAACAAATCCTCAATGCAGTATAAAAATAATAATTTTAGAAGTACGTAGCAGAATTTAACAATGGATGACATCACATAATATGATTTGGATTTGTTTAGAGTCCTGGAGACTTCATCCATCAAGCTGCCTCCCCCATTTGGCCACTCCACAGCTGAAAAAGTGCTGGGCCAGCCAATCCAATGAAAGGACCTCTCTTTCCCATGACTCCAGCGATCCTCCATCAGGGATGACTTTACCATAGGCAGGCACAACAACTTGGCAGGTGGGCCATGGCACCAAGTGCCACATTTGAGTACCGAGAAGAGAAATAGAATAGGTGAGGGTTAGTATCAAATTATAACTATCATGTTATTTATGTTTTAGTGCTAATGACTGACAACAGAGATGCAGTATTTACAGTAAATCAGCAGCTCTAGTCAGGATATGCTAAACTGAAGTAGTGAGTCTTCAGCCGGGATTTAAAAGCTGAGACTGAAGGGGCATCTCTTATAGTAGCAGGCAGACCATTCCACAGTTTAGGGGCCCTGTAACTAAAACCTCGACCTCCCACTGTTATTTTATTAATCCTTGGAATCATAAGCAGACCGGCATCTTGAGATCTTAATGCGCGCTCTGGTTTGTAAGTCATGATAAGTTCAGACAAGTAAGCCGGACCTTGGCCATTTAATACTTTATATGTTAAAAGGAGGATTTTGAAATCTGCCCTAAACTTAACCAGGAGCCAGAATTAAGAACTGGAATTATGTATTCGTATTTTCTTGTTCTTGTAATAATTCTTGCAGCAGTATTTTGGATTAACTGGAGGCTGAATAAAGAACAGTTTGAACATCCAGTGAACACCACATTGCAGTAGTCAATCCTACTAGAAATAAATGCATGATTTAATTTCTCAGAATCCTGTTTATTTAGAAAGTGCCTTAATTTCCTAACATTTTTAAGATGGAAGAAACATGATTTGGACAACTTTGTAATATGTGCTTTAAATGACATGCTAGAGTCAAAGAGAACTCCGAGATTTCGGGCTGATTCAGTAAAATTAATGGTGATTCCAACTGAGTTAAATGATGACAGAATATTGTTGTGATCAACGTCATTCCCTCCAACAATTAACATTTCGGTTTTATTTGTGTTTAAAGACAAGTAGTTTTAAATCATCCACTCCTTTAATTCACTAACACAACTAATTAAAGACAACATCGGAGAAACTTCATTTGATCTAAATGAAAGGTATAACTGGGTGTCATCTGCATACGAGTGAAAATTAACATTATGTTTCCTAATGATAGATCCCAGTGGAAGCATGTAAAGTGAAAACAGTAAAGGTCCCAGTACTGAAGCCTGCGGGACACCATATTGAACTTCTGTGTATAATGATGGAGAACTGTCAACACATTTCTGTACATATTGGAATCAATTTGATAAATAAGAACTAAACCAAGCCAGCACGGTACCTGTAAGTCCAACATCATTTTCTAGCCTGTGCAGTAAAATAGAATGGTCAATGGTGTCAAACGCTGCACTTAAGTCTAACAACATAATTAAAGTGGAGTTTCCTTCATCAGAGGATATCAGAATGTCGTTTTCCACCCGCGTTAGTGCCATTTCTGTACTATGACCAGTGCGGAAACCAGACTGGAATTTCTCAAATAAATTGTAATGCGTAAGATGTGACTGAAGCTGATTGGCAACTACTTTTTCTAGTATTTTAGAGAGAAAGTTTCTTAGATGATACATACTTTGAACATGTAGAGTGCATTACACACCAAAAAATCAGAACACAACTGCTTCACATATAGGTTATAATCTAAAAGACTTGTTTATTTAACAGAGTACTTAATCAATAATTACTAAACCACTGTAGGAGATACTGGCAATAAAATACACACACTAGTTCTTTATTTCTTTCTCCTCCTCCTCTTCAAACTCGACTCCCCTGGATGAGGCGGATAAGCCAGACCCAGGAGTACTTCTGGCATATTAGTGTTGTATGCTGGCCAGGTGGATCCTCCACATAACAGGGTGCCTCCCCTGAGCAAATTCCTCCAGAGACATCCAAGGACCCCAACAGTGCTACAATTCATGTGTAGCACTTTGGGTGTCCAAATGGGAGCCTCAGTAGAGGGATGCTGTCACTCAGCCTACTAGGGGGGTACTTGGGTCTGTAAAGTAGTCTCCTACTGTTCATTATTTATAATGGCCACGAGCCAAGTGAGTACCAACATTCTAGCAAGAACTCCTGTCCAACCCTGCCTTCTATGACACTACTGTAAAGCTCTTAAACAGCAGGCATTAATATTCACATAACATTCAACTGCACCTCACATGATTCGTGCTCACCGTTTAATTTGCACTGCACATGGGTACTTTTCTTACACTGGCATGCAGCACATGGAGATTTACGACACAGTTGAAATCTGTGCCGGAGATGAGTGTTTTATGCAACATTATATAATAGGTCATTTTACTTTGGGATTGTTTAGGGGTGGACTTTGTATTAATAAAGAAATAAAGATTTTGAGCTTTACCTTGAGATATATCTTTGTTTTAGTTTTGCAACACATTCAAAGAATATGGTGAACTAAGAGAATGTATTTCTAGTTTAAGGGAGAAGGAGTGAAGTGAAATGCAATGTTTATCTGGGAATTTTTATAATTAAACATCAGTTGCATTAATATATTTGTTCATTATGATATATAGTCTTTTGACAGAAAAGCTCATAAGGAATTAGATTTACAAAGGCAAAAAAAGTCTTTGACATGCAATGAAATGAAATCGTTGCAAGCTTAATGTCATAAAATATTGCCGTGTATCCCAACACGAATTTTGATTTAACCCATCACATCTGTTTAACATTTCCAAGTCTGTATTCTTGTAAGGTAACTGTACCTTTACCTTAATTGTTAGTGATTGTAAGATCATTAATTGATCGAAATGGTAAAGATTTCCTTTTGATTGCCATGCACTCTTTCCATAGTGTAAAGAACAGCCAGATGATATGCAGGGACATGGGCACACTGATTGTGTGGCACAATGAAAACTGCAGGTAATTGGCCTCACCTGATCAATCTGCTCTCATCCACACAAGCAATAATTTTACCCTTTACCCAATCCAAGTACAACTACAAAAGTCTGTTTTGTTTATAATTATTAGGATTTTTTTAATCAATAATTGTTTTTGTTAACTAAAGATTTCTACTTGCTGTGTTACATGCCTTGCAAAAAACAAACAAGAGAAGGGCATAAAGGTTTGGGGTATCGAGTGGTGATCCTTGTATAACTGAAGGCTGTTGCAAAAAGGAGGTGACAAAGTGCCAAAGACATCTTTTCACATGCGATTCCCATTTAAGACTGAGAAAAGATGGCGGTGGAGCTGGTTATAAGGCAGCAGAGGCAGAAGGGTCAGGTTCAAGAGACTGGAAACCAGAAGTAACATTAGCGATCTTTGTGCTGTTAATCTTCTGGTCTACAGGCAAAAGAAAAAGAGAAGCATTAGATGATAGCACCAACACTCAACTCAGGGTGCAATTACTGTTCAACAAGTCCTGAAGTTGTCTACCAAGCACACGTGTTACAATGTATACTACATTATGTACAGAATGTAACCAAGCACACCCCTTGCTCAGAAAATGTCTCACATATAACAATGCCAAAGTAAGTCACGTAGTTTCCTTGTTTAAAAGAATACTCTACCCAAAAGATACACCGTATTTTTTATATGTTACTTACCTTATGTAGTTTGTAGAGGCAACTAAGAAAAATTTTTAATCTTATGTTTTCATGAAGAAAAAAACATAACAAAATAGGACTCTTGACAAATGAATGAGGGGAGAGGTGGGGCTAGCCTGCATGTCACAGTGTCCAAACTTTAGTTTCTAAATAAAAAAAGTAATGTTTAAAGAAAGACTGTAGTTTTGTTTTGTTACAAGTATAATTTTGGTTATTTCTCTAAAAGATTTTGGTGAATAATTTAACAAATTTCTTTTTAATGACTTTAGCTCATGACAATGACAATTGTTTGGTTTTGTTCTTTAAGAAAGTATACCTTAGACTGCCAAAATTTCAACATATCTGTCCAAGTGGACATGTTTATCCCTGCTAAATATGACAGATATTGTCAGGACTGCACAGATGAAGTTTTGTTTGTGTTTTTGTATTTTTATTATACTTCGATCTTTATTATGGCGACCACACAATATGCACCATTTTGGTTGGGCATTGCCATTTTGTGTGTACTTATAACATGCTTTCTAGACACATGATGCATGTGGCTCGTGACTTCTGATGTTATAACAACCATGCTGTATAAGATTGCCTTGCAGTTTTAAGGATGTCATAACTTTGTTTAAAATAAATGGAAGACTTTGCAAGAGACAAAATGAAATTAGATTTAGAATTCTGGTTTTGTATTGAATTTGAGATTTTTGTTAATGATCTTTGTTTCAACCTTTGTTAATATCTCTACCACATTCATAAAAATGTTAACACTTTCATTTACAGTTTTAATGCTTTGGAACACTGTTCTTAATGGAAAAAAACAATAACTCAAGTATATTCTAAGAAGACGAGGTAGAGTGAGAATTATTCAAAGGAAATATTTAGAAAACATTTGAGATTAAACTTTATAAGCAAAATGAATTGAAGGGACTAACAGGAAGACATGAAGCAATGACACAAGTAATAGAGAAAACTGAAGAAATTGTACAAATCTGTCATCCCATATTTACAGAGCATGCCATCATAAGGCACTTTACAGATTAAATGTGAATGTGTTCCATTGTAGAAAATGGAAAAGTGCAAGATTGTCAAGCACACTGAACATACCTTCAAGCACAGCCCTGATGATAATATGTACATCCATCCATCCATTATCCAACCCACTATATCCTAACTACAGGGTCACGGGGGTCTGCTGGAGCCAATCCCAGCCAACACAGGGCGCTAGGCAGGATCAGTGATAAATTGTTACATTGTAATTTTATAAACTGTGGAATAACAATGACAACTGAGTAATTAACTATAGCGTTACTTTGAATTACACAGTAAGTATGGAGTAATAACTTATAGTTACACTGTACTTATACAGGTAATTACTATGGTAGTTTATTTTAATTGTTATGTTGATAATATCATCCCAGCACCATTTTAAATTAGATTTTCACTAAAGACCCTACTGTTCTGCACTTGCTTTTCATAGATATTTCAACAATAACATCTGTTGCTTCCCACTGTTTGACTTCTTGTTTTCATATAAGGTGCTGTTTTTGGTTCATGCATTTTGATTCGTTTGCTCTGGTGTTTGCTGTTTTAGGCAAACCTTTTGGTTTCCTTTTTCTTTTTGTTTTTGCTGTTGTTTGTGAGGCAGGATGCACGTTTTCAAGGTGCACATCCCACCATGCACAAAAGCATGTAGTATTATGGGATGTTAGTTGAGAGAAAAAGATTCATGTGTACTAGTCATTTCCGCATAGAGAAATAGTCATTTGTAATAACTAAGAGTTTAATGACCAGAAACCACACATTTACAAAAAAAGTATACATGTATTTAAGTATATCATCCAATAAATTAGCCATAATTTCCTTCTGTGCTGCCATGTGGAATACTCTGAATCCTTTACCAGTGTTCTGACACTTCGGAGTGAACAGTACATGTTCTGAACTCCTTACAGATATACAGGCCAAAATTTCATTCACTATAAAGCTTCACGGGAGCAGAAAGCTGTTATGGTTCCAGAACCCTGAGCCATTTGACACCTGCATGAAGAATCTTCTCCTATGTATGGATCTCTAAGTCATCACCATCTGCAACCAAATTCTATGTTGCATATTCTTACTAAAAAGATCTCCAGAAATCAGAGCCACAAGCACTGACCCAAGCCTATTCAATACCTAATGTACAATGCTGTTGTTATCCTCCCATGGTGTATTCTGCCCAAAAAGCAAAGCAGAACAGTATTATTAAGCAAGAAATAACCTACAGGGGTACAAAGCCAACAATTTCAAAATTCATCCACAGGGACCCAAGTGAGTTTGCCCATCTCACATTAGCTGAGATTTCACCGAGCACTTTAAACATCGGAAGTTGTTGGATTATCTGAAGCTAGAAGAGGCACATATACTAGCTGATTCATTCCTGAAATTAGTTAGATCTTACACAGATACCATGGCAGCACTTACTGAAAGATTTAGACAAGCTTATCAACTAGCCTTTAGTAAAATAGCTGTAATTCTGTACTTGCCTGACATTCAACCTGGTGACACAGCAGGATTTGAAAGGTCTACCCTACTCCAAACCTTAGATCCAGAGGGTGATATAGAACTATGGTGTGGTTCCCATGTTGTTTGCCTGCTAACCAAACTACCTTCAGAGCTGCAATGGTCTTTTAGAAGGCAAGAGTGCTGCCAACCAGGTACAATTTATACTCTCCTACTCGCTTACATTAGAACATTCTAGACGAGAACAGGCCATTCAGCCCAACAAAGCTCGCCAGTCCTATCCACTTGTTTCCTCCAAGAAAACATCAAGTCGAGTTTTGAAAGTCCCTAACGTCTTACTGTCTACCACACTACTTGGTAGCTTATTCCAAGTGTCTATCGTTCTTTGTGTAAAGAAAAACTTCCTAATGTTTGTGCGAAATTTACCCTTAACAAGTTTCCAACTGTGTCCCCGTGTTCTTGATGAACTCATTTTAAAATACAAGTCTCGATCCACTGTACTAATTCCCTTCATAATTTTAAACACTTCAATCATGTCACCTCTTAATCTTCTTTTGCTTAAACTGTAAAGGCTCAGCTCTTTTAATCTTTCCTCATAATTCAACCCCTGTAGTCCTGGAATCAGCCTAGTCGCTCTTCTCTGGACCTTTTCTAGTGCTGCTATGTCCTTTTTGTAGCCTGGAGACCAAAACTGCACACAGTACTCAAGATGAGGCCTAACCAGTGCATTATAAAGGTTGAGCATAACCTCCTTGGACTTGTACTCCACACATCGTGCTATATAACCTAACATTCTGTTAGCCTTCTTAATGGCTTCTGAACACTGTTGGGAAGTTGATAGCTTAGAGTCCACTATGACTCCTATATCCTTCTCATAAGGTGTACTCTCGATTTTCCGACCGCCCATTGTGTATTCAAACCCAATATTTTTACTTCCTATGTATAATACTTTACATTTACTGACATTAAATTTCATCTGCCACAAATCTGCCCAAGCCTGTATGCTATCCAAGTCCTTCTGTAATGATATAACGGATTCCAAATTATCTGCTAATCCACCTATCTTGATATCATCTGCAAACTTAACCAGCTTGTTACTTGTATTACTATCTAAATCATTTATATATATTAAAAATAGCAGCGGCCCTAGCACTGACCCCTGTGGAACACCACTCTTAACATCGGCCAGTTCTGATGAGGTTCCTCGCACCATCACCCTCTGCTTTCTGTGTCTGAGCCAATTCTGCACCCATCTAAAAACATCACCCTGAACTCCCACTTCTTTTAACTTGATGCCCAACCTCTCATGTGGCACCTTATCAAATGCTTTCTGAAAGTCCAGATAAATAATATCATATGCTCCACTTTGATCGTATGCTTTTGTTGCAACCTCATAGAATTCCAACATGTTAGTAAAGCACGACCTCCCTCTTCTGAACCCATGCTGACTGGTCAGAATAACTCCTGTCCTTGCCATGTGTTGCTCAATCTTATCCTTAATAATTCCTTCCATTAATTGTCCTGTGATGCATGTTAAGCTTACTGGCCTATAGTTGCTTGGATCTGCCCTGTCACCCATTTTATATAATGGAATGATATTTGCCATTTTCCAGTCCTTCGGAATCTCTCCAGTGCTCAGTGACTTCCTAAAAATATGTGTCAAGGGTTTATATATGTACTCACTAGCCTCCTTAAGAACACGAGGATAAATATTATCTGGGCCTGGTGATTTGTTTGATTTCAGCCTATTTAATCTGAGCAGCACTTCTCCCTCTTCAATTTCCAAATCCCTCAGTACCTCCTTAGTAGTTGCGTTTACCTCT
This sequence comes from Polypterus bichir lapradei, assembly GCA_026402145.1. Classification (NCBI taxonomy): domain Eukaryota; kingdom Metazoa; phylum Chordata; class Cladistia; order Polypteriformes; family Polypteridae; genus Polypterus; species Polypterus bichir. The sequence continues at coordinate 29,640,349 of JANRMT010062831.1, forward strand.
GGGAGGTTATCCACTTGTTCACTTGTAAACACCTCCAAAAAATGTAAGTTTAGGGCATCTGCTATTTCATTGTCTGTATCTTTTAATTCCCCTTTACTATTCCTGATGAACTTGACCTCCTCCTTGACTGTTCTTTTACTACTAAAATACTGAAAGAATCTCTTGGGGTCTTCTTTCGCCTTATCTGCTATATTCCTCTCCAACTGTCTTTTAGCCTCCCTGATATCCTTCTTAATGGTTGCCCTCATGTTCTCATACGCTCTACGATTCACTTTGCAGTCATTAGTCTTATATGCCTTATACAGCAGTTTTTTCCTTTGCAACTTCTTTTTTAAATCTTTATTAATCCATCGTGGAGTTTTTTTTAGTTTCCTATTAATTCCAAATTTAGGTATGTATCTGTCCTGCATTACATGTAAAACATTTTTAAACCTGTTCCACTGCTCCTCGACTGTCTCCACACTTAAAAGCTTATCCCAGTCTATCCTACTTAGACTTTGTCGCATCTTCTCAAAATTAGCCCTACCAAAGTTCAACTTAACAATTTTAGTCTTTGCATCCGTACTATTACAAAATACTGAGAACTGTATTACATTATGGTCACTTGACCCTAGTGGTTCAATTACCTCTACACCCTCAATTCTATCCTGATTATTACAGAATACTAAATCCAGACAGGCTTCACCCCGTGTTGGTACTTTAACATGCTGTTACGTTTGAATCATGGTGAAAAACCTATGACGGTCACAGCAGGGGTTAAGGGAAAAGGGATCAAATGACACACAGCCCAGACATCTGAAGAAATCCAGGAGAGCAAACCCGACAAACCACCATATTTCATGGCACAGAGTAATGTTCACTTCCAGTTATCCAACATAATCAATACTTGTGCCACAGTCTCCTAGTAAGAGGATTGTAGACTAATGTTTTCTGCCTATATTGTGATAGCACTGAGCATTACCTGAGTCAATGCTCTATATTTCAACAGCTCAACAAGGAGCAGATAATCAACTGGATTAAAACTAAGAACAGATGCTGGAGGTGTGGACGTACCCATCAAGCTGCTCAATGCACATTGAAGAAACAATGTCATCTCTGCAATGAGAGGTACCATCGAATCCTGCATGAAGTAAATGATAAAAAAGCAGAGGAAGGAATATGTCTAGTAAGTTCTATCAATGAAACTCTGTACCTGGATAGGTCTTAAAATATTGTCAAAGATCATCTGCAATACCAAGATAAAGTTTTAGACATACATGATATTATTGATGATGGGTCTGAGAGGACTATCCTTATTTCTGCTGCCACCTAGAAGTTAGGATTTCAAGGACCTAATGTTAAGAACCATTAGGCAAGATGTCAAGACACTACGTGGTACTTCAATGTCCTTCAGAATATCCTCAGCTGCACAACCTTGCAAGAGCTATCCTATCATAATAGCCTTTACAGCTGTAAAAGAAACACACAAGAAAGTATGAAGGTTTGGGGTTTCCGTTCCATATACTGTAACACAGTTCTCAGATTTCACGGTCAGTTTTGCACATTCAACAACAGGCAGGAATCAAATGACAGTCGGACAATTTATGGGGTGGGAACAGAAGTGGACACGGAATGCTGGGAAGGAGTCGCGGTGGTAGATGGATGGTAGTGACGTCATCAGATGGGGACCAGGGGGAAACGGAGGGAACCCAGAAGTGTCTTGTGGTTTAGCGAGTCCGGGTGTATTCATGGCGGTGCTGCTTTGTTCTTCCTGAGGGAACAAAGAAAGAGGGATTAGTACCCTGTCGTTGTCCCCTGGCACGAGGTTTCACGGTACACGTCAAATCCTTAAGCTTTTCCCCATGCGCTCATGCATAACAAGCAAAACAGTTGAGCCTTCAAAAACTTTTGTACCCAATAGTAGATCTGCAGCAACTGCACAACATCTTGAAAGGCCTTCCACTGCATCCTTTTCATAAAGTATGCCACCTCTTGTTGATTGGTGTGGTTCATCCACAGTTGATTACTCCTATTGAACCTGTGCGCCTTGGACCACCAGGGGGTCCTGCAGTAGTTAAGACTAGATTAGGGTAGACATTATAAGGCCCAGTCTGACTGCAAAGGAGAAGGTTCAACCACAACAATGCCTTCATATTGCTCTCACGCCTTCAGTGTCTGAACTCTTCAGAAATGCTGGAAAACTCTGGCAAGCAGACATCATCCCTCACAGAAATGAGAGTGTCATTACAAGGTCTAGACAAGATCAAGAGGTCATTGATCTATCACAAGCAAACATGATAAAGGTAATGGTAGAAGGTGTAATCCACTATGCCATGCCACTGCAGTGCAAGGAACACATGCCTTGTCTGTAAGCATACTAAGAAGCCATTATTCCCAGTTTGAGAAACATTGAAAGCATGTGTCAAAGGACTCTGCAAAGGCAATTGCCTAAACTGAAGAAATTAAAAAGCTGGAAGAGGCTAAATATGCTATTAAGTTCCAAGCAGGGAGAATTATATCCTCTGAAGAGTTGTGATTTATTCCTCACCATATTGTTCAGCAATAACCGTGCAGTATTCTGAAGATAAACGCCTCCATTTTGTGTGGTGTGATTTGGAAAGTGGCACCTCCCCCAATATCTATGAATAGCAGGTACAGTGATCCCCCGCCTATCGCGTAAGTTACGTTCCAGACCCATCAGCGATAGCTGAAAATCTGCGATATAGAAAGACCATATGAATAAACATTTTTTTTATAATTTAAGCCTTAAAATACCCCTCCCACACGCTTTAAACACATGTAAACTTATTAAAATACACTTTGTAAACACATATGATATGTGGATGTCGGGCTAAGGATATGAATAACATCTCTCTATTATAAAAAAAAAATCTTGCAAGGGAGACCAGGGAGACAAGACTTGATCTTCTCGGAAAACAATCTGACGTCCTGCGAGAGACATTTTAACGTCATGAGAAGGACAACTGCTGCACAGGCTTTTAAATGATTAATGCGCAGTGCAACAAGCAGAACACACACCTTAGCAGAAGCAGCACAAAGCCAGTAGCTGATCCGTCCGCTTCTCCTTAGCATGCGTTCAGCTCCCCCTCTTCACAACGCGCGTAGGAGAGATGCGAAGTGGCAGGAGTGTAGCATGCCTCTGGGGGAGTTGAGCAAAGCGATCAAGACCAGATCATCTTGGAGAGACACATTGACGACACGCGAGACTAGACATTACAACCTTAGGAAGCAAAACCCGTGACACAGTGACTTTTGCACGTCACGCCCTACTTACAAACAATTTAAAACAAGTTCACGGACATCTAACTTAGCAGTTGTTGGAAGGCTTTTGGCAGACACACTTCAGGTGCTCCCAGCTCTTAAAACAACGACAAGCAGAACATGCAGCTTGCCAGCAGCAGCTGCAGCAAGCCAGCAGATGATCTGAGCACATCTCCTTAGTGTGCGTTCAGCCCTCACCCCCACTTTAGAACGCTAGCGGCAGAGACATGAAGTGGCAAAAGGACAGCTGCTGTACAGGCTTTTAAATGATTGACGCAAAGTGTGACAAGCAGAACACGCAGCTGGCCAGCAGCAGCAGCAAGACAGCAGGTGAATCGATTGCATCTCTTTAGCGTGTGTTCAGACCCCCCCCTTCACAACGCAAGCAGCATTATAAGCCCTGAAAGAAAGAGATTTAACCATGCCCGAGGCAGGAAATAAAGGACAAATGTTGTTTTTACAAAACCTTTAAAGTAAAAATTAAAATAATGCATATGTAAAAATTTCCATGAAAATAACAATCTCTTTTAAGTGTTTGTCTGGAAAACCAAACCTGGGGATGGGTGAGCGAAGTGAGCAGGGGTCAGAGCCCCCTAGTAATAATAATAATAATAATAAATCCGCGATATAGTGGTGGCGCGATAGCTGAACCGCGATATAGCTGGGGATCATTGTACTTCCCTTTGGCACCACTCGTGGTCCTGTTATAAAATTTTTGCACTCCAGCAACATGAAATGGACAACACCAGACTAGAGGATGAAATCTGATCTTCAGTAGAAAGGAACCTTTTTGTGGATAATTATCTGCAGTCTACCATCAACCCAGAAGGCTAAGCAGCTGATAGTCAAACTGAGAGATCTTCTGTCTTTTGCTGGATTTGACCTTCATCAATGGGCTAGTAATTTTCAAAGGATAACAGAACATCTGCCACAGGAAGCTCATTCAAGCAGCACAGAACTATGGTTGTCCCAGGACTGGTCAGATTCTACAGAATCCACATTAGGTTTAAAGTGACACTGTTCTTCAGGCACTTTCAGGTACACTTTCAACTACCATCCAGTATAGAAGATTACTATCACTATGTGCCACATTTACAAAGTACTCATCAGTCAGTATGATTCCTTGAGGTTAATTCTTCCATTTACCAAAAGTACCAATGCCATAATCCAGAAAATATGGGATAAGCAAAAAGACTGAGATGACCCAATGTTATCTGAACATCTATTAAAATCCTGGAATGCTTGGGAAAGAGATGTTATAGACCACTTGATGAAGCCCTGTTTCCCCTTACCAGAAAGATTCACATATTCTGTGATGCCTCTGAGCAAGGTTAAAGGTCTGTCTCTTACCTAAGAACAGAAGGCAAAGATGGCAATATTCATCTTACCTTTATTATGGCCCGATCTAGAGTGGTATCAAAGCATCAACAATCCATAACCAGATTATTTATTTTTTTTTTTTTTTTTTTTATTATTAATTTTATTACAATCCATACAAAGCAATCAAGTTTTTACAAAGAGAAAAATTAAGAACAGATCGATCCCCACCCCTGAGAGAGAGAGCAAGCCAAACGGCGTTAAATTTAAGGCTTGGAGACATACCTAAGTTAATAAATTCTCTGTGCCTTTTGAACTTATTTTAAAATATTACTGATTAGATCCTGCCATGTTTTGAAAAAAGTCTGTACGGATCCTCTGACTGAGTATTTGATTTTTTCCAACTTCAAATAATATAACACATCGGTTTCCCACTGACTTAAAAGAGGAGAGTTTGGGTTCTTCCAGTTTATGAGAATAAGTCTACGTGCCAAAAGTGTAGTGAATGCAATCACAATTTGTTTGTCTTCCTCCGCTTTAAACCCATCTGGAAGAACACCAAACACAGCTGTTAATGGGTTTGGAGGGATTGTAAGTCCAAGGCTATCTGAAAGGTAATTAAAAATGTTTGTCCAGAATAATGTTAATTTGGTGCAGGACCAGAACATGTGACCTAGTGAGGCTGGGACTTGGTTACAACGTTCGCAGGTTGGATCATGCCCTGGGAACATTTTGGAGAGTTTTAGTCGAGACAGATGTGCTCGATATATAATTTTGAGTTGTATAATTGTATGCTTTGCGCATATGGAGCTCGAGTGAATTCTCTGCATTGCTACTTTCCACTCCTTTTCTGATATATTAATTGAAAGATCTTTTTCCCAGTGTCCTCTTGGATCTTTAAAAGGGAGGGATTGTAAAATGATTTTATATATTGTAGAGATAGAGTCTAAATCCTTGAGATTGAGCAATATTTTTTCCAGCATGGATGAGGGTGCAAGATGAGGAAAATCTGGAAGGTTTTGTTTAACAAAGTTTCTGATTTGAAGATAGTGAAAGAAATGTGTAGCTGGAATGTTAAATTTGGAATGTAATTGCTCATAGGATGCAAAGACGTTGTCTATATAAAGATCTCTAAGCAAGTTAATTCCAAATTTTTTCCAAATATTAAAAACTGCATATGTTTGTGAGGGTTGAAAGAGGTGGTTCTCTTGCAGGGGTGCCACAGATAGAAGCTTCTCCGTCTTAAAATACTTTCTACATTGGTTCCAGATTCTAAGTGAGTGGAGCACAATTGGGTTATTAGTGTAATGCCGATAACGTGTGTTTATTGGAGCACAGAGCAAGGAATACAAAGAAGTACTGCAGGAATTTAATTCTATTGCGGACCAAGCCTGTGTATGTTCTTCTATTTGTGTCCAGGTTCTTATCGCCTGTATATTTGCTGCCCAGTAATAAAACTGGAAGTTAGGTAGAGCCATGCCGCCTTCTGCCTTTTGTCTCTGTAGGGTCGCTCTTTTGATGCGTGGATGTTTTGAATTCCAAATAAATGAGGTTATTGTCGAATCTAATTGCCTAAAAAATGATTTATTAATGTATATTGGGATGTTTTGAAATAAAAAAAAGGAGCTTAGGAAGAATATTCATCTTAACAGTGTTAATTCTTCCAGCTAGTGTGAGATGAAGGGTTGACCATCTATGCAAGTCTTGTTTAATTTTTTCCATGTAAACGGCGAAATTTTGTTGATATAGAGCTTTATGTTTACTTGTAATGTTTACCCCTAGGTATTTAAACTGTTCTGCAATGATAAAAGGTAGGGTATCTAATTTAATATTATATGCTTGAGAGTTCACTGGAAAGAGTACACTTTTATTCAGATTAATTCTGAGACCAGAGATCTTTTGAAATTCTGTGAGTGCTGCTAAAACTGCAGGTACAGAATTTTCTGGGTCTGATATATACAGCACCATGTCATCTGCATATAATGAGATTTTCTGTTCCAGTCCTTCTCTGCTAATCCCCTTTATCTGATCAGTATTTCGACAATGTATTGCCAGTGGTTCAATGGCAATCGCAAACAGCAGCGGTGACAAGGGGCATCCTTGTCTAGTGCCACGTTCTAGTTTAAAGTAGTCTGAGCAAATGTTGTTGATGCAAACTGAAGCTTCTGGGTTAGTATACAGTAATTTAATCCATGCACAGATGTTTGGGCCAAACCCAAACTTCTCCAATATAGTAAAAAGGTATTTCCATTCAATCATGTCGAATGCTTTTTCTGCATCTAATGATAATAATATTTCTGGGGTGTTTGATTTAGTTGGTGAATATATTACATTAAACAGGCGTCGAAGATTGGAAGATAAGTTCCGGCCCCTAATAAATCCAGTTTGGTCTTGTGATATTACCGAGGGGAGCACTTTCTCCACCCTTCTGGCTAAGATTTTAGAGAGTATTTTAACGTCGTTATTCAGAAGTGAAATTGGTCTGTATGATGCACATTGTAATAAGTCCTTATTTTGTTTTGGAAAGACAGTGATTAGTGCTTGGCGAAAGGTTTGTGGAAGAGATTGGTTATCTCTGGCTTCTGTAAGTGTTGCTAATAAGAGGGGGGCTAGCTGAGCGGAGAATTTCTTGTAAAATTCTGCAGGGTAACCATCAGGGCCTGCTGCTTTCCCGCCTTGGAGTGATTTTATAGCATCTAGTAATTCTGGTAGCATCAGAGGTTTATCAAGTTCCTCCGCACTAAAAGCGTCTATTTGTGGTATCTGTAATGTATCCAGAAATGCATTAGATTGTGTATTGTCTTCCTTAAACTCAGTAGTATATAGGGATTTATAGTAGTCTCTGAAAGTGTGCATTATATTTTGGTGTTCGACGATTTTATCTCCGTTCGTACTAGTGATTACCGAGATTGCGTTGCGCACTTCTTGCTTGTGAATTTGTTGAGCTAAAAGCTTATTAGCTTTCTCCCCATGTTCATAGTAATGATGTCTGGATTTGTAAATTAGTTGTTCAGTTTCTTTAGTTGTCAAGAGGTTTAATTCCGAATGTAGAGCCTGCCTTCTCCTATGTAGAGTCTCGCTTGGTAGTCTGGCATGTTCTTCATCTATTTTAGTAATTTCGCTTTTTATATCTGCTACTTTCTTGGCCTCGGATTTATTTCTGTGGGAAAGATATGAGATAATCTGTCCTCTTAAGAAGGCCTTAAGAGTTTCCCAGAGTATCCCTGCAGAGATCTCGGGGGATGTATTTGTCTCTAGAAAGAATTTGATTTGTTTGGATATAAATTCAGTACAATTCTCATCAGCTAATAGAAGCGGGTTGAGGCGCCATCTGCGGGGTGAGTGCATGGGGCTTAGTAATTTTAGCTCCAAGATCATAGGTGCATGGTCAGAAATAACAATAGCATCGTATTTGCAAGATTTAATCTTAGGCAAGAAGTTATTGTCTATAAAGAAGTAATCGATCCTTGAGTAACAATGATGTACTGGTGAGTAGAAAGAATATGTTCTTGAATTTGGGTTTAAAAACCTCCAGGGGTCTGATAAGTTGTGATCAGTTATAAACTTTGTAATTATTTTTGCAATGTTAGATGCCGTTCCCCCTGTGGAGGAGGTCCTATCTAAAAGTGGATTCATAACACAATTAAAATCCCCAGCCATTATAACTTTATGAGTGTTCAGATTGGGAATGGATGCCAACAAATTTTGTATAAATTCCTTATCATCAACATTAGGTGCATAAACATTTATCAAGATCATTTTACAGTTAGATAAGTCTCCCATAACCATTACATATCTCCCTTCAGGATCCAATACTACATCTGATGCTACAAATGGAACAGTTCTATGTATGAGAATTCCCACACCTCTAGTTTTCTTCGTAAAGCTAGAATGGAACATTTGGCCAGTCCAGTCTTTTTGCAGCCGGAACTGATCCTTGCTTATTAAGTGAGTTTCCTGTAAAAATACTATTTTAGCATTTAGACCTGTTAGGTGAGAGAGTACTTTCTTTCTCTTTAATTCGTGATTCAGGCCTTTAACATTCCAGCTTACGAAGTTAACTGTCCCATCATGGAGACACTGATTCTGAGTTTTTGATGTCATTTTATAGTCTTATTATAATTATAAAGACTGAGAGGATAGATTAGGTATAAATCAGGCCTGCTCTCTTTCTCTCCCCCCCTTAACCCCCCACCCTCCCTTTTTGCCTCCCCAAGTGAGGCAAAAACCCACTTCACACAGTCCCAATCCTCTGACATACCCAGAGACAGAGTACGTCCAAAGCAAAACAAGCTCCAATGCAGCGGCGCTTAAGGGTTAAAAGATAGAGATATCTCTAAAGAGAAAAAAAAAAAAAAAAAAAAAAAAAAAAAAAAATCCATAACCAGATTAGAGTAGTGTACCTCTTTAAATGGAGCACCGATAACCAGACTTGTAGAAAATTAACTTAGCTTAACAATGAACCAAGTGGTTCTGGGGTCTGATTCAACAGCTGTGTTATCCTGGTTATAGTGTGAATCCTGCCACTTTAAGCTATTTGTGGGAATCAGGATAGCTGAAATCCAAGAATTAACAGGTTGTTATTATTGGAGGTAAGTGGACTCAGGGAGGAACCCAGCAGATGATCTCACCTGTGTTTGAATGCTGAACTGCCTGTGCCACACAGATGGAATCAAGGACCACTATTCATTTATACTGTAAACCAGAGTCAGAAAGGTCAATAATGCAGACTGCTGTTGTTCCTGAAAATGAAGCAGAATGAAGGATAAGTGTTTTCTGCAGCATCACAGTGTCCTTCCCCTTATTCCTAACCCCAGGAAAGGAGCTGGTGGAGGCTGTAGTTCAGAACAGAACAGATGAACAGACCAATTCTCCAACTGCTGTATTTTATCGAATGTCAGAATTTCTTATATTTCAAAGTTCCCACTTAGACAGTTTTCCTGAGAAATACAAGTTGCTGAATACTGGAAAGCAGGCTCCTGTCACAAATTGTCTTCTTACTTTAGCACCAGAGTTTGATGAGTCCTGTCACTTATTTGAGTTGGAGGTTGATTGCAACACTTTGTAGGGATTGCGCTGTCATCAATTCATCATAATGTTTTAGATCATCGCCATCCAGTAATTAAATTAGTTATTCAAGAATATAATGCCAAACTTTGTCATTCAGGTCTGAGAGAGTGTGTGCCAAAATAAAAAGAAATGTTTGGATCCTCAGAGACAGAGAAACCATTCACAAATTCCAACACAATTGTGCTGATTGCCTGAAGTGGGAGGCAAAGCCTCTTGTCCCTAAAATGGCTGACCTACCCCCAGCAAGACTGAGGCTTCACAAACCTGCCTTTTTTAGGATTGGCATGGACTGCTTTGGAAAAAAGGTGGAGCATTATCCACAAGTGACTCCATCTGGATGTTCACCCTAGTGTCAATACGGATTCCTTTCTAATGGTGTTCAGAAGGTTCATCACTCGAAAGGGCACACCGTATCAATTACTGTCTGACCAAGGCAAAATTTTTCATTGTGGAAAGAGGGAGTTAAGTGAAGCTTTCACCACCTTCAATCCAGAGCTTCAGAAACAGCCTGTGGAGCAAAAATGCATTTTGTATTTCAATCCACTAGGTGCACCACATGCACATCTTGGTGAAGTATGGTAGAGAAAAATCAGCTGTGTGAAGCATGCTCTTTGCACTACAGTAGGTTCAAAGTCAATATCTGAAGAAGTACTTAGCACAATCCTCATTGAAACAGAGAGAATCCTGAAGAGCAAGCCTCTTGGATATGTGTCATCAAATGTTGCTGACTTAAACCCAGTTACACCCAGTTTCCTCCTGAGGGGGCTGCTTGATGTATATTCTGCAGAAGAGATAATGGGGCAGCAAAGATAAAATCATTGTGAACTGCTCACTGAGCAGTTTTATAAAGTACTACCTACCCAGCTTATAGGCCAGACAGAAGTAGTAATGCTTATTGATCCTCAGGTTCCCAGAGTGCTCTGGTTAACAGGCCGAATTGCTAGAACCTTTCCTAATCCAGATAGTTGTGTAAGAGCTACAGATGTGAAAGTGAAGGATAGACCCTGCACTAGGCCTGTTGCTCGACTTATTGCCCTTCCAGAAATTCCACTTCAAGACAATGATTGTAATAAACTACCAGTTTCATTTATCTGCTATCTAAAGTGAATAGCAAATATGTATAGCATATTTGGGGGTGGCAAAGTTAGAGAGGCAGCACCAATTGGAATGTAAGTGTCACTTTCAGGGTGCATGTCCCAGTATTCATGAGAGCACGTAGTATTATGAGATGTTAGCTGAGAGAAAGAAACGCATATGTGCTAGTCATTTCCACATAGACAAAAGCTCATTTGTAATAACTAAGAGTTCATATTATATTAAATCAATAAGAAAGTACAGTACGTGTTTAATGACGAGAAACCACACACATACTCAAATACATGTATACTTTTTTATATATCATGCAATAAATTAGCCATAATCCTCATAGATATACAGTCCCCCTTTGCTACAGTTACATTTGCATTGTATACGTATGTTTGATACTTCTTATAAGTCTTTAAAAATATTGAAGGACGATTGTTTGTTTCCTTGGGCCAGGGGTTTGTGGTCTTCACATTTTTCTGGATTTTTAGACATGCTTTCGGCCTGTGTTGGCTGTCAGCCTGTAACTACAGTTTGGAGTCTAGGCTGCCCGAGGAGATCAGGAGGTGAAGCCTGCTCTTTTTGGGTCAGGACTGGTGTGGCAGTGAGGTCTTTACCCTTTGATGAGATTTGGAATTGGCTGGATCATAATACCTACATTATCATTGCCATTACAGCAGGGATGTCATCAAGCATCTGCTGTGAATGATGGTGTCATAGATAGATACAGTACAGGCCAAAAGTTTGGACACACCTCCTCATTCAATGTGTTTTCTTTATTTTCATGATTGAAGGCATCAAAACTATGAATGAACACATGTGGAGTTATGTACTTAACAAAAAAAGGTGAAATAACTGAAAACATGTTTTATATTCTAGTTTCTTCAAAATAGCCACCCTTTGCTCTGATTACTGCTTTGCACACTCTTGGCATTCTCTCGATGAGCTTCAACAGGTAGTCACCTGAAATGGTTTTCACTTCACAGGTGTGCCTTATCAGGGTTATTTAGTGGAATTTCTTGTTTTATCAATGGGGTTGGGACCAGCAGTTGTGTTGTGCAGAAGTCAGGTTAGTTGGACGATCATTTATTTTTCAACAGGAAAATGACCCCAAACACACCTCCAGGCTGTGTAAGGGCTATTTGACCAAGAAGGAGAGTGATGGAGTGCTGTAAATGGTCATGAAAATAAAGAAAACACATTGAATGAGGAGGTGTGTCCAAACTTTTGGCCTGTACTGTATATCAAGCAACCATGAACCAAAGGCCAGTTGCCCTGAGGTAAACAGGCATCTGTCCTTGAACTAATTGCCCCCCAGAGGGTAAGAATGATTCAGAAACATACAATTCAAAAATATACCTTAAATGCCCCAAATATACAAAAATAATATCCTTCAAGGGAGAGAATACCATTAAACCCCTGCCAACAAAAAATCTTTATAAATGAAGGGTTATTAATAAAAATCAAAAAAGAAAACACAAATGGAAAAAGGACAAATAACAACAAAAATGAAAAACTAATAGCAACATCCAATAAACAGTAGCAAAAATTCAGTACAACCAAAAAATACAATGTGATACCCACAATAATCTTTAGCCTCACTGAACCACTGAGGGGCTCCACCTTCACCTGAATATAAAGGCAGAAGCCACTTAGTGATGACATTATCATGACCAACCTCTTGGGATTCCACACACACAAAACAAGAAATGTAACATAAAAGGGCATGTACACAATACATAACAATTTGGCTATATTTACATTAAGCAATATAAATATACATTCCATTAAAACAAAAAACACGATAAATAAAAATAAAATACAAAAATAAAAAGGAAAATATACTTGATATACTGTATTTCCTTTTTGCCTAAAGACTTTTAGATGTAGTTTTAGGCTTTGGTAATTACAGGTATACAGTACATTTTCACTTGTAGTTTTCTTGAACTCAGCCTGTCCCTCTGACTGTGAGTTTTTTCCTACTCCCTTTGTTTGCTCATCTCCTGGTCAAGCATTCCTTTACAATATTAATCTTTGACAACTTACCCTTCTGAGTTTTAAAGGTGATCCTAACATGTGTGTAGCATGAAGCACATTTACACAAATTATTTCCATACTAAAAACAGATGAAAATGGTCCTAATGAAAGTAATATCCTAAACACTGATATTCAGGTGTGCTTTGCTAATAGGCAATGACAGCGATATAAACCAGACTTTATCTTTTGTTTACCTTACTTTGATCTATGACCAATTTGAGCACCTTGAACTTACTTATCAGAACTTTAACCTTAACCTGTGTAATCACAATTCTGGTTTCTTGACAAAAATCAGCCTCTAAATCTGACCCATAATAATCTTGGGCAATACAGTGTCAGCTGTTGTGAAAATTGCATAACGTCTAAACTGAGACCTCACATTGATGTGGAGTTATACTGGTATAAGACCAAACAAATAAGGGCATATGAGTGAATATACTTATGTAAGCACATCACTACATTGCTATATAAGCATTTACAAAGAATATGTAAAATATTTTAGAATATATTAATGTGTTAATAAACCAGTATTAAGACAGTACATGGAGGAGATGAATATGAAAAATGTGGAAAAATGACAGCGTACATATGGCAGCTGTGTACTGTACACTATAGAATTTATTGGAATGCACACATGTGCACTGACAGAGAAACCCAGGTATCACACAAAACAACATATCACAGTACTAGTGATCCCTAGATTGAGTATGATGATTAAACTACCCTGTAAAAATATGTCCGACAAACTCATATACTAACCGAGGTCAATAAGGGCATAGTTTATGTTTGGTCTGTGCATTTGCCACAGATATTTCATGCTAATCATCATGAAGTTGCCTTTTCCAGAATTAAGTTTCTCTAATGGTGTTATACTGGTTTAGATGTACCCCACATCTGTTGCATTTTATTTTGATTAAACATTGTTAACAGGCTTTTGCAGATAAGATAAAGGGTTAGCATCCCAGAAGTAAGCACACTGGGGGCAGAGTCAGAACAAGGTTTAAGTCCTCCTACAGAGAACATGAAGGAAGCAAAGAGACATGTTATAATTTTGAATCTCAATATTGCCTCCTGTGTTTCCTTTATTTTGATTATGCACAAACACCTATCAATATTCACTTACCAAATCATCCACCTACAGTATTTAATTTTTAATTCTTTGTTAGTTTTAGTAGCGGGGCCTGGACTTTACTTCAGCGCAACACAAAAACATCAGTATATTATCCTGATCTCTGTACATCTTGGAGAACTCCTACAAACTCCATACAAGCAGACATGCTGTTTCTTAGTACTGGCTTTGGCAGCCTCATCTGTTTGCTGATGTTTGTTGCATCTGAACTTTCAGAAGCTAAGCTACTTGAACTGACATATTAATTATCATTGATGAGATTTATTCTTAAAAGGAAGGGCAAAAGCTTGAAACAATCCCTTAAAACAACTTAAAGGCCACTTATTGTCTTGATCAGGGCTGAATTTTAGCCTTTTTCTATAGCAGACACCATTTTACGTAACCGTCATTAGGGTTATCATCCCGCTTTTCTAACAGAGTTGTCACCAGGGTTGTGACCTCAAATTCATCAGCACGACGGGGTAAAAGGTCAGTAGTTGCACCAAGCTTTATCCAATCTATGGATAAATCCTTTAAACTCAAATAGAAATTCTCTCTTTGTGACAGATTTTCATGCCTTACCTGGTTTTCAACGTCTTGCCAGAATTTTGACTTTGATTCTTGCCTTTTGTCTGGGTTTCTGTAGCTTTGTTTATATTGTATTTGTTTTGTTTTGCCTTTTGCACACATCTCCTGGTTCAACTCAAAAAATCAGTTATTAAAACAATAATTGAATAAACTTAAAGCAAGGAAAAATCCATGAAAATTAGTTACTCACACAACCAGGTAATCATACTAAAAGCTGATTAAACAGTGATTACTAATAACAAAATTAGCATTACCCAAATAAAATAGGCAAACAAACACCTGCAAATACAAAAAAAGAATTACAAAAAAGAACAAAATAAACTCAAAGTATAAACTCTCAATCAATAAATCAAACTGCAAAACCAGAATATATTTTCTTAAGGAAAATGGGTTTGGGTTTCCCCAAAATTACCAAAGTTCCGCAGCTTCAGTATGCTTCATGGAATTCTGGCAAAAGATTGACGTGTTGAAATGATTCCACATGCAAAATATCTTTGTTTTAAAAACTTTAGTAAAAATTCAAAGTAAAACAATTCACACATAAATAGAGAAAAAAACTGATATAGCAATGAAAGCTTGCTTACAGTTGAACCATTTCTAAACATTCAGAAAACTGTATGCTTATCCCATTTTCGTACTGTAAATGGGTCTTTCAGTCCCTGCTTGCACTGGGACCTATTCTAAACAATAACTGACTCAATTAACACACTGTATTGGAGATTAGAAAGAAAGTTCTATCTCATATTAACTTACAGGGACTAAAATACTATACAATATTCTAATAGCTATTCCTTCATTGGAGTCAAGCAAACACTATATGAATTTAACTTTAAGCATTAACTTTTTAAGATTGGCTCTTACAGATATAAAAAAAAAATGGTAAAAAAAAAAATAGAAATCCTTATCACTATTATTTTGTTTAATGTCCACATCCTAACAAAGCTACTTTAACCATACTCTGGCTAAAGCCAAAAACTGGGAATTCTGAGACTAAAGCGATATAAAAATGTCCAAATACAACAAGATGAACTGAGTGATGGAGCCTGAAAGCACAGCCAAGTATATGCAAACTAGCAGCAGTGAAGAGCTGTGGCAAACAGGAGTCTTTCATTTCCCTCCGATAACGCAGCCCTCATAGCTGCAGCACCAAGGTGCAGGGCTAATATTCCATATAAAGCCCAGACCCCTTTGCCTACAAATAACATTGAAAATAATTAACAAATAAAGGAATTGGACAATAACCAAAATGACAAAAAGGGAGATGATGAGCAAAACATAGTTAAAAACTTGATAACCATCAGTAAGACTTTAAAATAGTTTTTTTTTTATTGTCATTGTGATACGTGGGCAGACGCTGGAGGCTCTTGCAAAACTGCAGGGTTTACAGAAGTGCCCAGTTTGTGAATTCTGACCACAGACTTGTTGCTACTCTTAGGGTCCAGCTTAGGTCCCGAAGGTTACCACCTACTAGGAAAATGAGCCTGGACTTGGCCAGACTCCAAGACCAGGCTGTTTCTAATGAGTCTGCATGCAGTTTGTGTAAGGAACTTTCAGATTTGGATATGACTTCTGATCCTAATGTGATGTGGGAGACCTTCCATGACAAGACCCTGAAGGTTGCTGAGGGTTGTGTTGGTGTTATAGGTGTTCCCAGAAGGAGGTCTTTCATCTCGCAGGGCACCCTGGATATCATTGAGAGGAGTCGCAGCGCACGGCTCAATGGCAACTCTGGTCTGTACCGGGAACTGAGAAGGATGGCTGCAAGGGCTCTGAGGGCAGATAAAGAGGCGTTTGTTAGAGGAATCTGTGAGCAAGTGACACACCATCTGTGGTCTAGTGACCCACGTCCTGCTTACAGAGGAATCGAAGCATTACGCACATCTGAATCTGTTCCTCGGAGAGTCACAGTCAGGGCAGCTGATTGAACGATCCTTACGGATGACACTGCAGTTGTGACCCGCTGGGCTGGCTACTTTGAGCAAATGTTCAAAGCTGATCCTCTGGCTAGGATGTTGAATATCTCTAGGTTCACGGTTTTTGAGGCTGATCCTCCGATTAGCTGTGAACCACCCAGTCTCACTGAGATTGCACAGGTGGTGGTGAACCAGCTTAGGGTTGGAAAGGCTGCAGGGATCTGTGGTATCCGGGGTGAACTTCTCCAGGCTGGTTGTAAGGCTGTCCTCCTGGCATTGCAAGCAGTCTTTGCTTCCATTTGGGAGACTGGCATTATCCCAACTGACTGGAAAATGGGACTATCTGGAAAAGGAAGGGTGATTGCCTGGATTGCAGCAACTACAGGGGAATAGCACTGCTCTCAGTGCCAGGTAAGGTCCTTGCTAGGGTTGTCCTCAGTAGGATCCCTGATCACTTGCTCACCTACCAGCAACCAGAACAGTCTAGTTTTATGCCTAAGAAGTCTACCATCAACCGCATCCTGGCACTGAGAGTTCTTATGGAGTGCAAATGTGAATATCGGCAGAGTTTCTTTGCAGCCTTTGTCGATTTTCACAAAGCGTTCGACTCAGTTGATCGAGCTGCCCTGTGGGACATCCTGAGGGTTCGCGGGACCCCCTCAAGGTTGCTGGATATCATGGCCGACCTGTACACTGGTGAGTGCTGTGCAGAGTAGAGGCAGAACCTCTGCATTTTTCCCAGTTGATTCTGGGGTTCGTCAGGGGTGTGTTCTTGCTCCTACTCTGTTCAATGCTTGTATGGACTGGGTGTTGGGCAAGGTCATGGGGTCCAGCGGCTGTGGGACATCTGTTGGTGAAGAAATATTCACGGATCTTGACTTTGCTGATGATGCTGTGATCTTTGCGGAGTCAATGGAGGCTCTGATCGTGGCGCTCGAGAGAATGAGTGAGAAGTCTGAGTGTCTGGACTTACATAAAAACCAAGATCCAGGCCTTTAATGACCTTATGGGCACAGCCATCAGCAGTGTGTCTGTTTGCGGAGAGAGCGTTGAGGGGTTTACCTACCTTGGCAGTGACATTCATGTCACTGGTGACTCTTCCTGTGAAGTCAGTAGACGGATTGGGAGAGCATGGGGGGGTCATGATGTCACTGGAAAGGGGTGTGTGGCGCTCCTGATATCTATGCAAAAGGACAAAGGTCCAAGTCTTTAGAGTCCTGGTGCTTCCTGTCTTGCTACATGGTTGCGAGACATGGACGCTATCCAGTGACCTGAGACAAAGACTGGACTCCTTTGGTACTGTGTCTCTCCGGAAAATTCTTGAGTACCGTTGGTTTGACTTTGTTTCGAATGAGCGGTTGCTAATGGAGTCCTGAATGAGGCACATTACCTGCATTGTGTGGGAGCGTCAGTTACGGCACTATGGCCATGTGGCGTGTTTCCCTGAGGGTGATCTGGCTCGTAAGATCCTCATTGTTGGGGACCCAAGTGGCTGGACAAGGCCAAGGGGTCGCTCACGTAACACCTGGCTGTGGCATATAGAGGGTTATTTCCGGAGGGTGATAGATAGATGGATAGATAGATAGATAGATAGATAGATAGATAGATAGATAGATAGATACTTTATTAATCCCAAGGGGAAATTCACATAATCCAGCAGCAGTATACTGATACAAAGAAACAATATTAAATTAAATAGTGATAAAAATGAAAAAAATGAAAAAAAAAAAAAAAATGTTAGCATTTACTCCCCCGGGTGAAATTGAAGAGTCGCATAGTGTGGGGGAGGAACGATCTCCTCAGTCTGTCAGTGGAGCAGGACAGTGACAAAAGTCTGTCACTGAAGCTACTCCTCTGCCTGGAGATGAAACTGTTCAGTGGATGCAGTGGATTATTCATGATTGACAGGAGTTTGCTTAATGCCCGTCGCTCTGCCACAGATGTTAAACTGTCCAACTTTACTCCTACAATAGAGCCTGCCTTCTTAACAAGTTTGTCCAGGCGTGAGGCGTCTTTCATCTTTATGCTGCCTCCCCAGCACACCACCGCGTAGAAGAGGGCACTCGCCACAACCGTCTGGTAGAACATCTGCAGCATCTTACTGCAGATGTTGAAGGATGCCAACCTTCTCAGAAAGTATAGTCTGCTCTGACCTTTCTTACATAGAGCATCAGTATTGGCAGTCCAGTCCAATTTGTCATCCAGCTGCACTCCCAGATATTTATATGTCTGCACCCTCTGCACACAGTCACCTCTGATGATCACAGGGTCCATGAGGGGCCTGGGCCTCCTAAAATCCACCACCAGCTCCTTGGTTTTGCTGGTGTTAAGATGTAAGTGGTTTGAGTCGCACCATTTAACAAAGTCTTTGATTAGCTTCCTGTACTCCTCCTCCTGCCCACTCCTGATGCAGCCCACAATAGCAGTGTCATCAGCGAACTTTTGCACGTGACAGGACTCTGAGTCATATTGGAAGTCTGATGTATATAGATTGAACAGGACTGGAGAAAGTACAGTCCCCTGCGGCGCCCCTGTATTGCTGAACACAATGTCAGACCTGCAGTTACCAAGACGCACATATTGAGGTCTGTCTGTAAGATAGTCCACGATCCATGCCACCAGGTGTGAGTCTACTCACATCTCTGTCAGCTTGTCTCTAAGGAGCAGAGGTTGGATGGTGTTGAAGGCGCTAGAGAAGTCCAAAAACATAATTCTTACAGCACCACTGCCTCTGTCCAGGTGGGAGAGGGATCGGTGTAGCATATAGATGATGGCATCCTCCGCTCCCACCTTCTCCTGGTATGCGAACTGCAGAGGGTCGAGGGCGTGGCGGACCTGTGGCCTCAGGTGGTGAAGCAGCAGCCGCTCCATGGTCTTCATCAGATGTGACGTCAGAGCAACAGGCCGGAAGTCATTCAGCTCACTAGGACGTGATACCTTTGGGACAGGTGTGATACAAGATGTTTTCCAAAGCCTTGGGACTCTCCCCTGTTCCAGGCTCAGGTTGAAGATGCGCTGTAGAGGACTCCCCAGTTCCAACGCACAGGCCTTCAGCAGTCGTGGCGATACACCATCTGGACCCGCTGCTTTGCTGGCACGAAGTCTTTTCAACTCTCTGCTCACATGGGCTGCTGTAATTGTGGGTGGGGATGTCTCACCTATGCTGGTATCAGCAGAAGGATGGTTGGAGGATGCAGTACTCCGAGGTGATAGTGGGTTAGGGTGATCAAACCTATTAAAGAAGTTGTTCATTTGGTTTGCTCTCTCCACGTCTGTCTCGATGGTGGCACCCCGCTTCGAGCTGCAGCCAGTGATAATCTTCATCCCATCCCACACTTCCTTCATGCTGTTGTTCTGCAACTTCTGCTCCAGCTTTCTCCTGTACTGCTCTTTCGCCGCCCTGAGTTGGACTCGGAGTTCCTTCTGCACGTGCTTGAGCTCATGCTGATCACCACCTTTAAAAGCCCTTTTCTTCTGGACCGTGCGTCTGTCTGGGGGGGTTGCAAACCGGGATCTTGAGTTGTTTCATCGTGTAGTGGGTGCAGCAACGCACTGTACCAGTGCATGCTCCTCGACTTGACTTGACTTTTCATTGAGATCAAAATCCCCAATAAAGCCAAAAATCTGAATTTGACATCAAGGTTGGCATGACTGCAGATACAGTAAATCAATACAAACTTTCATTTAGATCTTTTGCAAAGCAGTCTTCTTTCTTTTAATACAAACGTGAAGAGCCTCAGTGAGCAATGTTACCTGTAAAAAATGCTTTGTTTCTGTGTGGCCATGTTATACAAAGTTGGTCAGATGACGATCAAACCTGTAGAGGATGATAAGACTCTTCTGGGGAGCAACAACCACACACAATCAATTACTTGAAATAACTAAAAAGATTGTTTTAAGATTAGGAAATGTGTTACCATCAACATCAGTAAATAGGCAGTTCAAAAGAAAGAGAAATGGGAAATTCTGACCAAGTAGTACATCTACAAGGCTAAATTAGCTATGTGTCCCCAAGAAGGCTACTTTGAGCGCTAACTTGTTACAAATATGTTTCTATGCAACTTGAGATGCTCTGTTTCATTCTGATCAAATTTACTATGTGATAGATAGATAGATAGATAGATAGATTAAATTCAGATTGAAAAAAATCTTGAAAACATACATTATTTTAAAAGGGAACATATTTTTGAAAAAAATCTCTTTATGCCTGCATAATACATTGTTGCACCGATGTTTAATGAAATGAGAGGATAATGAGACTGCATGTAGTAGCATTTTCAAGTCTTTTTGCTTAAATAACAAAAACACTTCCAGAGCCTTTTTTCATGGCAGTCGCCAGACATGTGCAGCTGCTAAGATGCTAATGAAATCTGCAGGGTAATTGAAATGTTTAGGATGGCTGGCTTACCCAGTGATGCCTGTTAAGATGCACAGTCAGGTCATGACTGAGCAGTTTATAGAGGGCCTCGGGGATTTCAGGTTTGCAAGCCCAAGGGAAGGCCTGGCAGCCAGAGGCATTGGCATTGCCAAACTGACAGACTCAGATAGGCAGCACACACAGGATGTGCACACTGGCACACTAATGCGAGCAGTAAGATCCATCTTAGGCAGAAGCAATTTATGTCAGAAGGAACTCTGCAGCGGAGAAGGGGAAAATGTACTACGCACCAGTGCTCTCTGTTAACCTGCCACCTCAAACCAACCAGTAAATGAAAAAAATAAAACAATTTGCTGGCAGGCATTTTATCACAATCAGTCTTTATATTCTAGAGTGCAGGTTGCACATGGGAACAGTAATGCCGCAGTCCTCCCTATCATGATTGGAGATTTTTGGTGTATAGCATTATATGACTGTACCTCCCTGTAAAAGAATGTTTAAACAAGCTGATGAAGAAAGACAGTTATTTTCCAGTAAATATCAAATATAAGGCATTGAATGGCAGAAATGAAAAGCAATGAATATAAATCAGTAGGTAGCAAAAAACATCACAGACATGATGATGATGGTACAAAGAAAAAAAGCCAAAAAAGGGTGGCAATAACAGCATTAACAACATTTACTTATAAAACGCATTTTCATAAATGAAAGTAGTTCAAAGTGCTTTACAATAGTGGTATCTAAGCAGAGTTACAAAAGAAGGTGAAAATTAAAGAACAGGTTGTATAAAACAGTACAGAATCAAAATACCCAGCTTAATAACAAAAACTATTTGTCAGATTGTCAGGAAGGACAGGAAAATGTTAGAGATAATGAAGGTACTAAAATTCAAAAGTCTCAAAAAAATTATAGTAAAGATCGCATTAGTGCAAACAAACGGAAATTATTACTTGGCGAAATAATGGAACAGCAAAAAGAGATAGAATATATTGTTCAGATTTAAACTTTAAGTCGGAGACTTGTAGAGGTCTCAATTCGTGTTGCCATCAGGGAAAAGTAGTGTTTTTTTTTCCCAATGAAGAGGTATGTCCACAAGAATTAAAAGATTTGTTGTTTGGTGAAAGTGAAATCCACATACCCAGGCGGCAGAGACTGATGCCTACTTTCTTTATTTTTGGCCTGTTTTATGAAGCCAGATGGGTTTCTAGTTGACTTACACCACATGGATTGCTCTTGTTATGAACATCAAAGCATTTCTCTATAACAGAATGAGCACTCCTTTTCATAAAAGCATTAGTAAAATCAAATGTAGAGTATACTTAAAGAAAACTAAATATATGAACTTGTTATTTTTTTAATCACACATATATTTTTTACAATCAGTGCACACTTTAATCATATGCATTTTACACCTTGAAGCACCACCTAGATATGGTTGTCAGGACTGCAAGCATTGCTGTCATAAAGAATCCATCTCACGTGAATTAAACAAAAGGAAGCTGACTCAGTCTATTGATGTTAAGATACACAATGTTCACTCTATTTAATTTCTTGAGTAATTAAATATTAAATGTTTTTAAATGACATGCTTAAATCGAGGTAGAAGGACAGTTTTTTACCTCGTAAGGCAGTGACCAGCCCTGGACGTGTCAATAAATTGCAGGGCCCATTCACAAGGAACCCATGTAGAAGTATCAGCTTGCTAACATCAGGCAAACCAAGTTATGTTTTCTATTAATTAAAACTAAGTTCTAGTTAATTGTTATCAAAGAGTGCCAGAAAGTGATGACGTATTGAATATCGATGTGACACGAAAGTAAGAATTTCGCTATACTCTGCATGACACTACCACTACCACAATCCAGAAGAAAGGATCTGTGTGACAGTCATGCTAACCACAGTGACACTGTGCTGTCCAATAAATCCATTAGGTTCCTTTAAATGGGGTATATTGAAAACAGCTCCCAGAAAACTCCAGGTTTTTACTTCAAAAAAGTGTAATTATTGGATAATCCTAAATGCTTGCAAGGGAACTCCTTGTCTGATTACATTTTGTGTTTTCCTCTTTCTCCACAATAAACAACAATGTGAAATTTATCAGGCATGTGCATTAATACCATGACATTTAGCCCACAGGAATATACTCCATCACATTCCCAGCCTTTTCTAGACAGCCTTTTAAAAGCATGTAATTCTTAATGAGCAGGCACAGGTGTAGTTCATGTTTAATGAGCAGGATCTCTGCAGGATCCGGTTATTTACAGTACCTGACAAACGTGTTTTTGTTTTTGCTTAGGTGCACAAATCACCCTCTAATGTCCTAATGGAAATACTAACAGTTATTTAAATGAAGATATAGGAAACCAAATACCTAACTCTCATTAAAAGCATGCAATGAGGAAACAAGTAATTAAAGAACTACCAAGGATCATCATCATCAACATCAATCTCTTCTGAAAAGCCATTTTCCCCTTTACAAGCATGGTAACGCAGTGGTTGGCATTATTGCCTCAGAGATCCAGTGTCCTGGGTTTGATGTTGCCTGTATGGAGTTTTGATCTTACCCCTGAGTTCTTCCTTCATGGTGCTCTAATTTTCCTCCTAGATCATTAAATATGTGCCAGTTAAGGCTATGTTACACTATGCAACTTTTCCAGTGATTTTCAGTTGTAGTCGTAATTTACACAATTTTAGGGAGTCAGTGGCAGTCAGCGACGCACACCTTTGGAGCTGGTCAACTAATGTGACATACTCATTGAATCAATCTAACTAGCCTGTGACTGGCTCCAATAAATATCAACAAGGTTTGATTTTGTCTTTAGTCATAGAGACAGATTCTTTGTGTGCATGACTTTGTCAACCTACGAATGTTCATCCAAAAATACCACGCATATAATGCAGCGATTAGGAATAACAAGCATGTATGTTTTGGACCTCACAAAGAGAAGAGATGCTCGTCTCACTGATGGCTCATGTTTTAAATAACATGACAGAATGGTAAAAAGACAAAAAGGGCCTAGATTGTGACTGAACTCACTGTAGCTGTTAGCCCTTCATACAGAAGGCGCTCTGTCAACAAAAATGGGCGGGCAAGACTCTACCAGAAGATCGGCACTCAGTCAGCAATTAGATTGGCAAATGCAAATCTGATGTACGTTGCAAAATGTGACATCGGCTTTAGGTTAATTGACTGATCTAGAATGGCACTGTATGAACATGGATGGATGTGTAAGTGGGCCCTTCAGTAGACTATTGCTCTGTCCATGTCTGTTCCTGGCCTTTTGCCCAGTGCAGCTGGGAACTGATTTTGCCCTCTGTAACCTTGAGATGGCTCTATGTCAGTAATATCAGGCACAAACAACAACCACCCTAGGTGACAGTCTGTCATTTGTAATACTTTCAGCTCATGCATTCGCCGACACTCACTTATCCAATTTAGAATTAGCAGATAGTCTAAAATGCACGTCTGTCTATTATGACAGAAACTCAGAGTATTGGTATGAAATTCACATAAATACCAACAGAACCTACAAACTACACAGATTAAATAGTGAAGCCAAAGATTATTTTTTTTTTTTGATTTTAAAAAATTGTTCATCATAAGTGCAAATTGTTTTGCCTGGTGCAAACCATACACAACTCAACAACTCTTTTGACTGCAGCATTTGTGATATCAGTATCACTCAGTAACAAGCTCACACTGTCCTGTTACACTAAACCCCCCTACTGATGCTTCACCATAAGTGGGGGAAGCCATCCTAGAAATCCACTGCTAGAACCAAATTAACAATCACATGGAGTAAGACACTGGTAAGGAACAGTGACTGGGGCCCAATACATCTAAATTCTTGCTTCAGTTGTACAAAACTCCAGCTGGTGTAAGGACTGTACATTTACTGATACAACATCCTTAGGACTAGTGCCAACGAAATACTATAATATTTTAAACTGATCATTTAGGCCTCAAGCAGAAGACCCGAGTCCTGTTGTAAATGAAAATTGTGTCTCACCGATGCTTTTAAAATTACCAACCAAATGTGTGTAAAGCTTCTAAAGTCATGCCTGAGAAGAGTAAAAACTGAAGTTGCTATAAGTATTGAATGGATCACAAAATTAAAGCAAACATATTTCCTTTTTTCCCCCCATTATCTTCATATAGTGTATTTGTCATGTACAATAAAACATTGAACTCCTTTAAATAGTTAACTGTTTGGTGAATCAAGGGAGAATAACTGATGCATTTCCACGACAAAACTTGTGTTTCAGAAGGGCATACACAGAAGTAAAATTTGTAAATCCACATAATCACTTAAATGTGCAGTCTTACTCAAATATAATGTTTCAAATCACTGGCTTAATCAGAGAGACAGAAAGTAGTTCTGCAAATTCAATGTTATGAATACAATTTTGTTGAGAAAAAACAATACAATTTTTAAATTCTCAGGGAAAACAATGCATATTGTCTTACTAAATAACACATTCAGTGAAAATGTAGTTTTTGAGAAAAAATAAAATCAGCATGATTGTCAGTTTCAATTCTGAGCCTGGACAGTGCCCATGTAGTATCTGTATGCTCTCTCTGTGCACATCTGGGTTTTATTCCCATATCCCAAATTTGACAGAATCTGACATGATGCAGTAAGTGTATACGTGATTGGACCCTACAATTCATTGGTATCCTCTCCAAGATTGATTCCTGCCTATTGTTCGCCGCTGTTTGGATACACTCTTGTCCATCATGACCCTTAATTTGATTATGAACATTTCAGAATGTTGTTTTTTGTTATCATCAGTGTGGCTCACTGGCCATGCGACTTTCCCTGCTAAACGTCTGCTGGTTTTATTTCTGCCTTTCCCGAAATTAAGATATGTGGCTTTTTCAGCATTCTAAGAATGATTCTCTACAATTGTTTAAATGGGTTAAACTGCCGAGGAACGCAAGCCGTGCAAGCGCTGAAAATAATTATTAGCCGCTGCCCTGCCTAATTAGGTCACATGCGCGCAGCACAGCGGATCCCGTAAATGTCAGCCGACAGCCTTGGCAGACAGCAGAGCAGCGGGAGGGGGCTGCCTGGCAGACATCGTCGAGCGGCGTGAAACAGATGTGTTGAAAGCCACGCTTCATAAATGAAGACGGCCCTATTCGAAGACCCGGCCTCCGGGGGATAAATTAAGCGCAGCAGCCACTGATTACGAAAACAACTAAAATGGCGCCGTTTTAGAAGGTACCACTAACTAACTAGTGTTCCTTAATATTTTAAAAAATGACACGCGTCTATCGGCCCCGAATTTAACAGTCATATTTCCCCCGCCTGCTGAGTGATGGTTTCCACTCACAGTCACACTGCAGAAAATGAGTCACAGCTTACAGCAGTCGCCAAGGAAACAGCGAAGCTAAATGGGCGGTGTCTTCTGTGAGGGGAAGGCCAATAGTCGTGAAGTATGTGTCTGACGAGTCGCTTATTGGTTAAAAACGGGGGTAAGACTGTGGGCCGATGCCCTGTCGTATGAATATTTAATAGGATACTTTTCGGTGGCGTGGGTAGTACAAAAAAGGGGGCCTTTCGTGTTCGCCTGCTGAATGGCAAAAACGTGAAGTTTAAATTTTGCGGGATGTATTCTTTTCTGTTGAAATTATGTAGTTTTTAAGTTAGATACCATTCAGAAATATTTTAACAGTTCCTCAGAAGTTAAACTACAAATAAGCTTCATTGAGTGGATTTGAATATTATCACGCATTTCCTATATATTCTCTCTCTCTCTCCTGGATGGAACAGACTGGAAGAATTTGTTCGGCATTTTACGTAACGCCAAGCCAGCACTCAAGGTTTCTAAAATGTGCTGGCATTATTTTCAGGTATCCTAAAAAAGAACGTGGCTGACGTGTTAAAGCAGCTTTGCAAATGCACGAAAGTTTTATATAAAGGGCTCATCTGTTGCATCACAAGGTGTTCCACGGAACATAGTCAGGACACAAAGGGGGAATTACTCAACAGCCCTTTTTTTTTTTCTTCAAAGATTGTTTTTAGTGAATAACTAATCCCACCCGTTTTTAAATGCGATTACTTAGCAAGGTTGCATCACAGTTCAGCAGTGAGTTCTAGTATTACAGATAGACCTGAATGAGAAATTGACACTTAAAATAATATGGAATATCTGCACTTGTCTGATAAACCCTTTGGCTATAACCAATGGATATTTGTTTTAGACGTCACTGAATGGACTTAAAGTGTTGTGTGTGTGTGTGTGTGTGTGTGTTTTACCTACAATGAAAATAAAATGCTGACCTTGTTTTAAGATAAAATATAAACTGTATATAAAAAATCTGTTAAATTTCACAGTCTAAAACCTTGAAACAGCAGAGGGTTCAAATATTACTGGTAGTAAAACTGCAAATAAAAACATACTGCAAGTAATGTTTATATATTCAAATTTTAAAACGGCATAAAAACACTAATTAAAATGAGTATTAAATTTCAATTGAGGTATTCTAAACTAATTATAAAACAGGACTGATTAAAGTTTAGCATAGGACACATGGCATGGCTGAAAGGGACATTTCCCCATCATGGTGTATACTCCTGCACTCTGAGCAATACTAATCGCCAAAATGGCATGTTATTGGACTGTTTAAGGCACAGGTGCCAAACTCCAGACCTGGAGGGCCGCAGAAGGTGCAGGTTTTCTTTCTAACCCTTTTCCTAATCAGTGTCCAGTTTTCACTGCTAATTAACTACTTTTCCCTCTATTTTAATAGCCCTGTTTTTAAGGATGAAGTCTTCTGAATTGATTCTTTTCTTCATTAAATGACAGCCAAACAGAAATGAGACATGAAATGAGCCAACAGATGACCAGCTAAATTGGGGCTTCAAACTCCAACCAGTTCCTTAATGAGAAACAGATTCTTGCTGTTAAACCTGTTATTCAATTCCATGGCGTTTTGCTGCTCTCTTTTTGCCACAGCAGACATTTCCAAAACTGTTAATATTCCGTTTTTTTTCTAAGAACACCTAAAATGTTTTGGTAACCTGAAGGATCAACCTTACTGAGACCTTCATCTTTATTTTCAGATTTTGTTTGATGGGTACAGATGAGCTGGTCATGTCCTGCTTGTTTTATGTACATTACTGTCCGGCTGCTAATTAAGGAAAACACAACTAAGGGGCCTGAGTTAAGCTAATTAAAGCTAAGGCTAAAGAAGTTAATTAGCATCAAAAACTGGTCAGTAATTAAGGAGATGGTTAGAATGAAAGACTGCCACTGCGGCCCTCCAGGACTGGAGTTCGACACCCCTGGTTTAAGGAAACCAAAGTCCCCAGATGGAAACGAAAAGAACATGCACACCATACATAAAGCAAGCCAGTCACAAATTGACCTTGACCTCAAGCACTGTGAGCCAACCCACTAGGTGTTCTCCATGAAATCCAGCACTTGTGCCTGAAATTATCTACACTCCATTTTTCATGGTGCTTGGATTCTTATTTTAAATGCCAGCAGTTATCTCCCTTATCCTTTCAAATGAAATGAGAGAAAAAAACAATTAGAGAATAATTGGTGTAAAGAAATGATTGACATGTCAGAAAAATTACTGCAGTATTTTTGTCATGTACTTATCTGACTATTATAATAAACATGGGAGAGGAAAAAAATAATTGCACACATCTAAAATAGCTTGTGGTCTAGATGTAGTTTTAAATTTGGAATTTCAATATGTTGATTTTGATCTATTTGGTACACTGCATACAACATAACCAGATAAATAAATTTAAGTTTCACATATGCAGCATTATTGGTAGAACATTAATTGTTTTTTCCAAAGGATTAAAAAAAATCTATCCATTTTCTGACCCAGTTCAGTGTTAAAGGGGGGACGAGAGCCTGTGTTGCTTCAGATTAGCAAGAAATCAAATTGCAATTATTATGCATAAGTAACAAGTATATCTCTAAGGAAAACTTTGAAGACATTTTGCCTCTGTAGCCTGTGCATCATTTATGGAATATCCATATTTTTATAGAAGACAAATAAGTATTAGATGGCAGATTGTGTAGCATTAACTCCTCACTGCTTGCTTTCTGCTTGAATTTTGCATGTTCTGCTCACATTCTTATCAGTATATTTAGGAAGTCTTTTCTTGGTCTAAACTAAATAATATACCTTATCAAGTAGTGACATTTCATGTTGATGCTGAGTGGCCTTGACTCTCTGCAGTTGTGTTTATAATGGATATAGGGAGTGGATGATAGAACTGTTAGGTTTGATGATGGAGCTGTATAAAAGGGAGCAATCTTGATGAGGACAGGTTTGAAAATGAATGTCACATGACTGTAGGCCACAATTAAGGTGGCCTAAAAAAGCAGATGTTTTTAGCCATTTGCACTTGTGCCAAATCAACTCAAACTTGTTAAAATTGCTCATTGAAATGTTAAAAAGTTGTTAGAAAATGATTATAGTCATGTAGACCAAAGTGACAGAATTTACTTATTAATTTTCTAAATTCACTAGTGTAGATTATGTATGCATTCACAGACTGGATGCAAAGATATAAACCTAAAATGTAGAGCTGTATTATAATTCGGGATTTGACTCACATTGAGGGGGTGATGGCAATAAAATGGTGATTGCAACCGTGGATCTGAGCAAGGTTTCCAATCCCTCCTAAAAGTACCACAACAGGTTTGTTGAAATCCACTATTAGCATACCTAATTTGGCTAATTGAAGATGTGCTGGTGGAGGAGGGGAAGAAAATGCAGAATGACTGGAAATTATTGGATCTGATTTAAAAAGGCAGTGCATAAAAATACACCTGATATAAAAAAACTATTACTGTAAAAGGGGTAAGCAAAATACCTTTTTAAGATTTGTGTTGAAATCGTGATGATTGGATCATTTGTTACAATATTACAGCCCCCTTATTCATTATGCAATCGGAATGTCGGGAACTCCTTATTACGCAAACGACTTCCTGTTTGACCGATTCGACATTTTAGGGTACCCCATTAAAGATCCAGGGTGTATTCATTGTATTATCCCCTGTCATTTGTATTCCACGTTGTTCTCATATCGAAAGCCGTGCCAGTGAGGCAGTTTTCGAGTACTGCAGAATGGGCTGATTCTTGGGACGGAGTGGGGAGGGCGGCGAATCTGAAACGTAACACCCTAACGACAGGCTTTGTATGCGCGGCGGGCTGTATGTACAGGGCTCGGCGGATTTCGTTACTAGACGGGGGCGGGGCCATCGAAACGGGGGATGAGAAAGAGAGAGAGACTAATCGGCCTTGCGTGTTACTTCAGGTCATTTGTATCCGGCTTCGATGGAAGGGTGGTAGAGAAGGCGCTAGAAAGATCTTTAAGCGCACCTGCTTGCATCGGGCCGGATCTACTGCTACAGGCAGCTAATCTGAAGCACTTTACACATCGCACGATTCGTTTTTTTTATTCCGTTGGATAGACAGACGCACGTTTTGGGCTTTCCCTTGTCTTCTCATCCTCCACCACCCTCTTCAGCCTTAAGAAGCGCTGCCCCATGCTGGGCATTTTGATGGGAACTGCCGTAAGGAGTAATAAAACATGAGTGGCGTCTGCAAGGTGGGAAAAACGGCCGAACACAATAACTGAATTCCGGACATTTGCTTCATCTACTCTCCCCGAGGCACTGATAAAGACAGGAAGGGCTGTGCTGTCAAGAGCTGGGTCGTGATCGCGAGACGAAAGCTTCTCCACATCTTCTACCTCCATAGAGAGCAAGTCAAAATGATGCAGATCTCAGAATCCCACAACCAAAAACACTCGCTCCTCAATGCAATGAACAGGTTCATCGGAGCGGTGAACAATATGGACCAAATTGTTATGGTGCCGAGTCTTCTGAGAGACGTGCCTTTGGAGTATGAAGGAAAAGATGAGGTGAACAACCCAGTGAGCAACGGCGGAGCCGCCAACTTCTTTTCCACCTCCGCCTCTGAACGGGACATGTATAGCTATTACGTGCTGCTCAAGTCCATCCGCAACGACATCGAGTGGGGCGTCCTGCAGGGAGACGAGCGCAAAAAGGATAAGCTGGGGCTGGAGGGCGACGAAGGCGACGAGAATCTGGAGAAGCTCTTCCACTTCCACCTAAACGGGCTGCACAGCGTGTTGTCAAAGCTGACGCGCAAGGCCAACACCCTGACGAACCGCTACAAGCAGGAGATCGGGATCGGAGGCTGGGGACACTGACAACCGCAGTCAACCATCGTGTTCTAAGCGACATCATAGTGTGCTGTAGGTAGAGAACCGCACATTACCTCAGCATAAAAAATAAAAAAAATCGAATTCTGCGAAGACATAATCCAAATAAACGAATCCTCATTGTAGTATCTCAAAAGCTGCTGTTACATTAAAACGGTTTGGGTAAGGCGTGGTCAGCGGGCGCTGGCGGCCTCCCTTTTTAATTTATTTGCACTATTACCAGTATAGTTTTGCTCCTCCCGGTACCACACGAGCTGTCATTTTTGTGAAAGAGCAGGAAACTGAAAAGCGCACAAAAATCACTGCATATTTATTTTACCGTGTGATGAAAGAAAAGAGGATGAATGCTGTGTTTTAATTCTGTTTGTTTACGACCTTTATCAACTAACCCAAATAATTTGAGAGAACTTGATTCCCGGCCATGATGATCCATTGAGATTTAAAAATAAGGAGTGCTGTGGTAGTACTAAAATGACGAGGCTGTTTGATTTCAAAAAGCCAATGACACCACTATTTAAGTCATGAACGTTATGGAACTGAATGATAATTCTATTTTCTGATTAATAATAGTCTTGACAAGTTCCATATCTGATTGTATCATAGTGGGGTTTATTTTAAGTGTAATTTTCTTAAAACTTTTTTACATGCTAGAGAATATTAAAATCAATATATTGTACAGAAAATAATAAAATTTATAATTCTCTTGGCAACTTGACTTTCTTCTTCAGTACAGTTTGAATATTTATTTGCATGCCTTGCCATGTAGCTCTTTCAGATATTTAACATATGCCTACCCTGAAATGCTTAAACATGAGTTCTGTTGTAATGAGACTGACAAAGTATAAAACTTCATGTTTTTTTCTATGGATGTGAGACAATGAACTGGTAAGTTGAATCATTCTTTGTGGTTTCACAGTTGGTAGGGACTGACACCTTAAACCATATGGCAACTATGATTTTAAAAGCTGTGTTTACTTTGCATCTGGATCTGTGTGTAATTATTTAACTTAACAACTTGCAAAAAATGTTTAAAGCTGAGTGGCACAAGGGTTAACAGTGTGGACTGACAGACCTGGCATCCTCGATTTATGGATTCATAGCCAACACCAAGTCAGTATCCATGTGAAGTTTGTATGCTCTCTCTGGGTCGGCATTGGCATTTCTGTGAGTACTCTTCTAAGGTGAAAAAAACGAAACAAAATCGTGCCGTTTAGGTTAACTGACAGTTACTGAAAACTGGCACTGTGTGGGTATATAGGCTCTGTGATGGACTTCCATCCTATTCCTGCCCTGTGCCCAATTAAGCTGGAATAGACGCTGGTCCCCATGACTCTAAATTGGATTTAATAAGCTTGCAGATGTTATGATAAAGTAATACACACAAAAATAAAGCCTGCAGTATTACTAGACATTCAAACAAGGATGTGTGCAGTCCCCTTACTGAAGAGCATCAAGTTTTAACATTCAGACCTTGAAATAAACCCCTTGTTTAATAACGGATTATTGGTTAGTGTTATTTTTAATTATTGATTCTAAACTTACCTGATGTATGTAAGTGTGAGGGTCTTCTTGTGTGTACCTTACAATGAACTGTAGTCCAGGCCAGTTTTGGTTCCTGTGTTATACCTGCTGTAACCAGAATGGAGTCTCAATCACCTTAACCCATGTGAACAAATACAGAGGTTTAGAAAATGCATTAATAACAAGTACCTGTAATTCACACATGTATTTTGGAACTTTCAGCATATATGCAAACTGACCAAAAATGACATCGACAATAATGAACAATATGCTTTGTAAGTATCATTTATAAGTACTGAATCTGCTGATAGTCTTGAAAAGAAACGTTTAATAATTATCTGATATGAAAGAGAAACAAGGTGTAGTAAGAAATCCTATTAAGATTCTTTGTATTTTAAAGTTTAAAGTGTCGCATTATGGCACAGTCGTTAGCACTGCTGCATCAGTGCTCAAGGAGGATGACTTCATTACCCAGCACCATGACACTCTGAATGTTGAGCGTACTCTTAAAGCTTGAGTGGGAATTCTACAGTGTTACTGTTTCCTCCAACTTTTAAATTGGTGCCTGTGTGTGGGGCAGTGGGTGTGAGTGTCAGTTTGCCATATCATTCAGAGTCCTGTTTCCCAAGGATGAGCTGTGAATTCCTTCAGTCATGTTTTGGATAAAGTAGGTATAAAAATGAAAAGATGAATAATTAGCAACAACATTAAAGTCATATTCCATCCTACTTACAATAATTAAGAATACTGGAGTCCTGGGTTATGTATATTAGGTGCTTGCATGTGCATGTGCTGTGTAGTATACTGGTGTCCTGTCTAGGTTTTTCCTTCTTTGAAATACCTATCGAGACCAAAGGTGTGTCAGAGTGCAAGTGACAATCAAAAATTTTTTTAGTCATGTTGCCCCATTGGGACGCTAACCAGCTAAGTTAGTAAGATGGCTCCTTTACATTGGAATAGAAAAACACATGCTTTTCAAATGACCTTCTATACTAACTCAACACTGTCTTTTGAGTGGGTGATATTTTATCAGGGTGACCATCAGCACACCTCTGGTTTCCATTACTATTCCCTAGATATCCACTTGTGTTTTATTTAATTAAATGTGTCCATGTTCCATTTGCAACTCAAATGTCGATAGCTCACAAGGAATTAGTTACAAAACAATCACTTAATAATAGCTTTCATTAATATGTCATTATTAGACTAATATAATGCTTAACACATTATCAGTTTATGTAATTCAAATAGTTAATAAATTTAATTAATCAGTCATTAACAACAATCATGTAACACTTCACATCTTTACTTATTTATTCATTAGTTGCGATCTTTTTTCAGTGCCTAATCTCAAACTGAAACTATTCATTGTAAAGGTTTACAAATGCAAATGATGAAAGTCATTGTAAGGTGTTAACAGATTATTAAACATTTTCACTTTTTGTTCAGCTTCTAAGTAATCCTCACTATAAATTGAGAAAAAATTACAACCACTGTACCTTTTCATATTTTTCACCATATAGAGAAAACTGAAAAGTGTTACACGTCTGAGCCTCAGTATACAGTGGATGGTGCAGGTCTTATCAGTGTGCAAGCTGACCTGGCTGTCCCTTCTGATTTTCAGTAACTTGCTTAAGCAGCAGCTCTTCAATTTTTCTAGCTCCATCATATAACAATGATGCGATATTATTTGTGACACATTATAAAGTTGGAAAAAGTGATGAGCAAAACAGCTAAGTTTCATTTCATTCGGTTTTGCAAAATTGCCCTAAAACAATTTTTTCATGCAATTTTCCAGTTGCAAAACTAAAGTGAATTTTTTTAAGTTTCTGGAGACAGAAGAAATTTTGCTTCCTAAGGCTTATTCATTGGCTGAAACTGCAGTCTTCTTCCTTGGTGGTCTTCTAGTACTGCTGCCACCAGCTCTATTTTTCACGGTTCCATTTATGCCGGTTCTACATACTTTAATGTACTACCTCCCTGCACATTCATACTGCTGGTTCCACCTGTCTCTGTTTATGTGGGGTCAGTGGGAACACCTTGTGCCCTCATGTTCCCCAGCTCCACTAGCTGTTCCAAACTAAGATCCTTCCAGAAACTTGCTGGCGGCCACATACCCAGGTCAATGGATTTTACCAGTGGAGAAGCACCTTCCAAATGTTTGTGGTAAGTACTTTCTTGCCACTCTCCCATTGCCACACTCGGCACTAGAATTAATTTTCCCATGGTATGCATTTTGCAGGTTGAGAAACACCACTTGTTTAGCAATTTTTAATTTTTTTTGGAGCACAACAACATTTTTAGCTGATTGTTTTGCTAATCACTATTTGCTAAACATTCAAGGCTTGTAAGTAGCTTGAATTGAATTTAAGAGTTTATCATTTCAGATTTTGTGTAATAGTCCAACAGTTATAATTATGAGTAGCCACACCCCAGCAATGACCATCTATCTGCCGCAACCAGGTGTTCCGTGGGCATCTCCTTGGCCTGATCCAGCCACTCAGGTCCTCAATAATGAGGATCCTGTGATCCACATCACCCTCGGGGAATCATACCACATGGCCATAGTGCCACAACTGATTCTGTCACATAATGCAGGTAATGTGCCTCATTTGGGACTCAGTGCATTCAACACAAAGTCAAACCAGTGGTACCCAGGAATTCTCCAATGAGACACTGAGTCCAGTCTTCGTCTCAGGTCACTGTATAGCACCCATGTCCCACAACCATATAGCAAATCAGGAAGCACCAGGACTCTAAAGACTTGGACCTTTGTCCTTTTTTAGAGTTGCAGTGCATCCGGAAAGTATTCACAGCGCATCACTTTTTCCACATTTTGTTATGTTACAGACTTATTCCAAAATGGATTAAATTCATTTTTTTCCTCAAAATTCTAAACACAACACCTCATAATGACAACGTGAAAAAAGTTTACTTGAGGTTTTTGCAAATTTATTAAAAATAAAAAAACTGAGAAATCACATGTGCATAAGTATTCACAGCCTTTCCCATGAAGCTCAAAATTGAGCTCAGGTGCATCCTGTTTCCCCTTATCATCCTTGAGATGTTGCTGCAGCTTAATTGGAGTCCACCTGTGGTAAATTCAGTTGATTGGACATGATTTGGAAAGGCACGCACCTCTCTATATAAGGTCCCTCAGTTGACAGTTCATGTCAGAGCACAAACCAAGCATGAAGTCAAAGGAATTGTCTGTAGACCTCCGAGACTGGATTGTCTCGAGGCACAAATCTGAGGAAGGTTACAGAAAAATTTCTGCTGCTTTGAAGGTCCCAATGAGCACAGTAGCCTCCATCATCCGTAAGTGGAAGAAGTTCGAAACCACCAGGAATCTTCCTAGAGCTGGCCGGCCATCTAAACTGAGCGATCGGGGGAGAAGGGCCTTAGTCAGGGAGGTGACCAAGAACCCGATGGTCACTCTATCAGAGCTCCAGAGGTCCTCTGTGGAGAGAGGAGAACCTTCCAGAAGGACAACCATCTCTGCAGCAATCCACCAATCAGGCCTGTATGGTAGAGTAGCCAGACGGAAGCCACTCCTTAGTAAAAGGCACATGGCAGCCCGCCTGGAGTTTGCCAAAAGGCACCTGAAAGACTCTCAGACCATGAGAAACAAAATTCTCTGGTCTGATGAGACAAAGATGGAACTCTTTGGTGTGAATGCCAGGCATCATGTTTGGAGGAAACCAGGCACAGCTCATCACCAGGCCAATACCATCCCTACAGTGAAGAATGGTAGTGGCAGCATCATGCTGTGGGGATGTTTTTCAACGGCAGGAACTGGGAGACTAGTCAGGATAAAGGGAAAGATGACTGCAGCAATGTACAGAGACATCCTGGATGAAAACCTGCTCCAGAGCGCTCTTGACCTCAGACTGGGGCGACGGTTTATCTTTCAGCAGGACAATGACCCTAAGCACACAGCCAAGATATCAAAGGAGTGGCTTCAGGACAACTCTGTGAATGTCCTTGAGTGGCCCAGCCAAAGCCCAGACTTAAATCCGATTGAACATCTCTGGAGAGATCTTAAAATGGCTGTGTGCTGATGCTTCCCATCCAACCTGATGGAGCTTGAGAGGTGCTGCAAAGAGGAATGGGTGAAACTGGCCAAGGATAGGTGTGCCAAGCTTGTGGCATCATATTCAAAAAGACTTGAGGCTGTAATTGCTGCCAAAGGTGCATCGAAATTTAATAAATTTGAAAAAATCTCAAGTAAACTTTTTTCACGTTGTCATTATGGGGTGTTGTGTGTAGAATTCTGAGGAAAAAAAATTAATTTAATCCATTTTGGAATAAGGCTGTAACATAACAAAATGTGGAAAAAGTGAATACTTTCTGGATGCACTGTATATAGAGTGCCACACACCCCTTTCCAGCAACCTCATTACCCCCACCCCCATGCTCTCTCAATCCGTCTACTGACTTCATAGGAAGAGTCACCAGAAACATGAACGTCACTGCCGAGGTAAGTAAACCTCTCAACAAAGTCGATATTCTCTCAGCAGACAGATACACTGCTGAATCCTTTGCCCATGAAGTCATTAAAGGCCTGGATCTTGGTTTTTATCCAGGACACCCACAAGCTCCAAAACTCAGACTCCTCACTCCGTCTCTTGAGAGCCCTGATCATAGCCTCTATTTACTCTGCGAAGATCACAGCATCATTGGCAAAGTCAAGATTGAATCATTTTTCTTCACCAACAGATGCCCCACAGTTGCTGGATCCCATGACCCTGACCAACATCCATTCCATGCAAGCATTGAACAGAGTAGGAGTAAGAACGTACTCCTAATGAACCCCAGAGTTAACTGGGAAAAATGCAGAGATTCTGCCTCCACTCTGCACATCACTCATAGTACCAGCGTTCAGGCCAGCCATGATATCCAGCAGCTCGATTAACTGAGTTGAATGTTTTACGAAAATTGACAAAGGCAGTAAAGAAACTCTGCCAATATTCGAGTGTGTGCTCCTTGAGAACACTCAGTGACAGGATGCTGGACTTCTTAGGTGTAAAATCAGACTGCTCCAGTCACTGATAGGTGAGCAAGTCATCATGGATCCTATTGATGATGACCCTAGCAAGGACCGTACCTGGCACCAGGAGCAGTGTTAGCCCCCTGTTGTTGCCACAATCCTGGCGATCACCCTTCCCTTTCCAGATAGGGAATGCAACTCCTGTTTTCCAGTCAGTTGGGATGACGCCTGTTTTCCAAATGGAAGCAAAGATTGCTTGTAATTTAAGGTGGACAGCCTTACCATCAGCATGGAGAAGTTCATCCTGGATGCTATAGATCCCTGTGGCCTTCCCTACCCTCAGCTGGTTCGCCACCTGTGCATACCCAGTGAGACTGGGTGGTTCACAGCTAATTGGAGGATCAACGTCAAGAACCTTGGACCAAGAGATGTCCAACATCCTAGCCAGAGGATCAGCTTTAAACAGCTGCTCAAAGTATTCAGCCCAGTGGATCACAATTGCAGCATCATCTGTAAGGACTGTTCCATCTCCCACCTGGATGTGTGTAATGTTTTGATTCCTCTGTAAGTAGGATGTAGATCACTAAACCATAAACTGTGTATCACTTACCCACAGATTCCTCTTACAAACACATCTTTATCTGCCCTCACAGCCCTCACTGCCATCCTCCTCAGTTCTTTGTATAGACCAGAGTTGCCATCAAGCATACTCATATCCAGGATGCTCTGCAAGATGAAACACTTCCTTCTGGGAATACCAGCAACACCAACACAACACTCAGCAATCTTCAGAGTCTTGTCATGGAAGGCTTCCCACGTCACATTATGATCTACAGTCGCACCCAAGTCTGCAAGTTCCTCACACAAACTGTGTGAAAACTCATTAGGAACAGCCTGATCTTGGAGTCTGGTCAGGTCCTCATTCTCCTAGTAGGTGGTAGCCTACTGGACCTTAGCTGGATCTTTTAGAGTTCCAAGTCCAATGATGCGGCTCAGGGTGCTGGAACCAGGATCCAATGATCCACAGCCCCTGACCTTTTTCAAAGTCAAAGAACATGA
Organism: Polypterus bichir lapradei; assembly: GCA_026402145.1. NCBI lineage: Eukaryota > Metazoa > Chordata > Cladistia > Polypteriformes > Polypteridae > Polypterus > Polypterus bichir. Next base: position 29,678,900 of record JANRMT010062831.1, read on the forward strand.
GGCCAGTTTCACGGGGAGCGCCACAATCCTCACAGCCAGCCCTGTCAGTGTCAGTGGTTGCATTGAAGTCACCCATGACCAGAGGAGTGTCAACACAAAGCAAAGCTGCGAATAACATCTCTCCCACACTGAGACATCAGTCACTGTGGTCGGAGCATACATTGAGACAACAGACAAGGCACCCAGAGAGTGTGATGTTTAAGTGTCCAAAAACATTTTGGCTATATATTGTAGTATATCAGATTAGCTTGTGGCTGGGTCTATTTCATTTGACTGATTCCTAACTAGACTCAGATCTGGTGACTTCGTTAAGGTTGACACAGCATTAAGTCTTGTTTCTGGTAATTGATTAAGTGAGACATTTTAAGCAGGAGCCCTGCAACTGATGATCATTCATTCTTTCTCTTATTTTAATATAATAAACCTTCTTAATCCATTAGAAATTTAAATTTATGGTACATTCCATCTGTGGTGGGCTGGTGCCCTGCCCGGGGTTTGCATCCTGCCTTGCGCCCTGTGTTGGCTGGGATTGGCTCCAGCAGACCCCCATGACTCTGTGGTTAGGATATAGCGGGTTGGATAATGGATGGATGGTACATTCCATGGAACCAAAACTCCAGTTAAAGTACCAGGAAATAAAACTGACTTTCCAACCTTAAACCTGTTCTAGGTGATTCTTATAAAAGTTCCAAATTCTTGCAAGACCTGTATACAGTATGTGGCTAAAATCATGAAAAGAGCAGCATATCCCTGCTGATTATGTGATCTAGCAATTTTCTTTATGGAACTTATGTGGGCCTATAAAGCCACTGAACATAAATTTGTCAGAGAGGTCACTGAAAAAGAGAAGAGCATTTTAGAAGAAGTAGGATGTTCATGGGCTTCAGTGGCACCATTGTAATAAGAGATCACAGTCATAACCCTTGTGGGACATTGACTACCTCTTAGTCTGAACTTTTTCCACCATTGCTGAAATACTTCCCTATTTTGATTTACTACAGAATATGGCTTCTGTGCACAGGATGTAAAACTTTGCTTGGTTTAAAGCAGCCTGAAAGTGTGCACAATGTATTAATAATGTATACTGTACCTCCTTATGCTGAGAGCCGGAATACATCCTCAAAATACTGTATATATTTAGATTAACCATAAATGAAATAGAAAGGGGCAGAGAAGCATTGAAATTTGGCAATCTTGTCAGACTTAAAGGTAAGGGTGTGGTAGGTGGGACAGTTTAACCTTTAAATCATAAATTCTTACAGCATAGCAACAAGACATAAGGTGGTCTCATTTGTTTTGATTTCACTCTTGATGGATGATAAAACACAAAGCACATAAGGCCAAATTGCAGTGAGGGGCTTTCCCTGCTTGCTGGTTTGGGTGCTTGCTACTCTAATTGAGTAGCCTTTCCTAATCAAGGAGCTTCATATTTTCATACTTTATCTGGAACTGGTCTTCCTTTATTTAATCAACTCTCAGTTTCCACTTCTGTTTCATAATGGCCTTGTTTTTTCTTGTGTAATCAGTATAATATGATCCTATAGTTGCCCAGTTTCAAGCAGCATGTGGTAACTTTGCAAAACCTCTACCTTATGTATATACAATACAATACAGTTTATTTTTGTATAGCCCAAAATCACACAGGAAGTGCCGCAATGGGCTTTAACAGGCCCTGTCTCTTGACAGCCCCCCAGCCTTGACTCTCTAAGAAGACAAGAAAAAACTCCCAAAAAAAACCCAGTAGGAAAAAAATGGAAGAAACCTCAGGAAAGGCAATTCAAAGAGAGACCCCTTTCCAGGTAGGTTGGGCGTGCAGTGGATGTCAAAAGAAGGGGGTCCAATACAATACAATACAATACACAAAACAGAACAAATCCTCAATACAGTATAAAAATAAAAATTTTAGAAGCACGGAGCAGAATTTAACAGTAGATGATATCATATAATAAGATTTGGATATTTTTAGAGTCCATCAAGCTGCCTCCCCCATTTGGCCATTCCAAGGCTGAAACAGTGCTGGGCCAGTCAATCCGATGAAAGGACCCCTCTTTCCCACGATGCCTGCAATCCTCCATCAGGGATGACTTTACCATAGGTAGGCAAAACAACTTGGCAGGTGGGCCATGGCACCAAGTGCCACATTTGAGTACCGAGAAGAGAACCAGAATAGGTGAAGGTTAGTATCCAATTATAACTATCATGTTACTTATGTTTTAGTGCTAATGACTAACAACAGAGATGCAGTCTGTACAGTTAATCAGCAGCTCTAGTCAGGATATGCTAAACTGAAATAGTGAGTCTTCAGTCGGGATTTAAAAGCTGAGACTGAAGGGGCATCTCTTATAGTAGCAAGCAGACCATTCCACAGTTTAGGGGCCCTGTAACTAAAAGCTCGACCTCCCACTGTTATTTTATTAATCCTTGGAATCATAAGCAGACCGGCATCTTGAGATCTTAATGTGCACTCAGGTTTGCAAGTCATGATAAGTTCAGGCAAGTAAGCCGGACCTTGGCCATTTAATGCTCTATATGTTAAAAGGAGGATTTTGAAATTTGCCCTAAACTTAACCAGGAGCCAGTGTAAGGATTTAAGAACTGGAGTTATGTGTTCGTATTTTCTTGTTCTTGTAATAATTCTTGCAGCTGCATTTTGCATTAACTGGAGGCTGTATAGAGAACAGTTTGAACAGCCAGTGAACACCGCATTGCAGTAGTCAATCCTACTAAAAATAATTGCATGAATTAATTTCTCAGAATCCTGTTTATTTAGAAAGCGCCTTAATTTCCTAACATTTTTAAGATGGAAGAAACATGTTTTGGACAACTTTGTAATATGCGCTTTAAATGACATGCTAGAGTCAAAGATAACTCCTAGATTGCTGGCTGATTCAGTAAAATTAATTGGGATTCCAACTGAGTTAAATGATGACAGAATATTGTTGTGATCAATGTCATTCCCTCCAACACTTAACATCTCTATTTTATTTGTATTTAAAGACAAGTACTGTAGTTCTCATTCATCCACTCTTTTAATTCGCTAATACAACTAATTAAAGACAACATCGGAGAAACTTCATTTGATTTAAATGAAAGGTATAACTGGGTGTCATCTGCATACGAGTGAAAATTAACATTATGTTTCCTAATGATAGATCCAAGTGGAAGCATGTAAAGTGAAAACAGTAAAGGTTTTCAAATAATATAATTCTCTATCAATAGGATCAAGTTATGAGTTGCCTACCTGAGGGTATCTGCAAATCTGAACCACACCCAAGAAGAAAGAACAATTTTATTAACCTGTGTGTGATAATGGGGGTCTCAAAGAGCCTGTTAACATTCAGATAGAATTTCTTCTGAAGGACCACAATGTAATTTGTAAAACAAAAGAAAAGTAATTTGTTTATCAATACAGTGTTAAAAACCAAAACAATTTTTTTAAATGGGCACTATATTCTCTTCCAAGAAGTAGTTGAATAGAGTTAGTTATTAGCTATACAATGGAGCAGCAGATATTACTGCCACCTCTTAGTACTTGGATCCTAATTCAGTTCTATGATGGAATGCTTTCAGTTTGACATATTGTGTATGTTTCTTTATGGAATTCTGCTTTTCTCCTATAGTCCAAAGACAGGACAAATTTTGATTGACGAATCTATATTGAGCAGGTTTGTAGCCTTTAGTGGTCTGGCATAATATATAGATTTGGCTATTAGGATAGGCTCATCTTCCCAGGTGCTCATACTGGACAAAAGTGGTTAATAGAATGGATGGCAGAATAAAATGAAAATGCATCCCATTATAAGTTATTACTCTCTAAAAAAATGCTGCACAGCTGAGATAGTCTGTCTTAGTATGTATATTGCTTTTCATGGGCTAATAGATAATGGAAAACAGTCTGAATTTGTATTGACAAAACAGGACAACAAACAAAAATCCATACTTGTATTTCAATGAATTGGTAAATATACAAGAAGATGGGAGGACATTATTTCAGAAACTCTCTCTTTTTGCCATTATCTATATGTTTTTAAGTGCACTCTCATTAAATCAATATTTCCTTTCAAGGCATTGCTTATTAACTTTTGTCAATATATATTATACAGACAGCAGACTGTTTCAGGGAGCATGTTCAAGCCATTAAAATCAAAGACCTTACAAAGCCTATTGTAGAACACTTCACATCCCTTGATTACAGCCAAAATGATCTCTCTGTTTGTGTTGTTCACATGGCTTTAAAGACACTGTTCAAAGAAAATCAGAAGAAGCTCAACTCATTCTCAGCCTGGGATTACACATTTCTCCTGGTCTTGATGACCAATTAAATTTTTAATCTCTCCCTTCTTTTTTAATGGCAGCTTTTCCTCACTTACTCTCATATTTTCTCCTTTTCAACTACACACTTGATGAAGGCTATAAAGCCAAAGCAAAGTGTATTTAACCTTCTTTCCTTTTCAGTGTGAACATAACAGAAATATATACAAATTAAGTTCTATCTATCTATCTATCTATCTATCTATCTATCTATCTATCTATCTGCATGTGCATACTGTATATACTGTGTTGTGCAAACGTCTTGAGTACCCTTAGTTTTTAATATACATTTTGGCCTAGATGTTTATTTTTATGTCCTCTACATTAGTGTCTCAGAAGAAAAAATAGTAAACTTCCAATTTCTGCACAGTTATTTTACAAACAAAATTACATGTTGCTGAGAAATGTTTGTATTTTGCTAAGAAGGTCCCATATGAAATAACAGAGTAGTTTTTTGGGTAAAAATTTGATGAATAAGTATCTAGGGTTAGTGTAGAATTTTAAAAAGAGACAAGATCAACATGACACCATGAGATGATTGAACTGAACTGAAAAACTGAACCAGAAAGGCATGGAGAAGCAATGAAAATGAAAAGCCCAACTGAAAGGTAAGGGTCTGATAGATGGGACAGTTTAACCTTCAAGTGATTAATTCTTGCAGCATAGCATTAAGACATAAGGAGGTTCATTCTGCATCAGTAAGGTCTCACCAGATCAGACTGGAGTTTCAAGTTAGGCTGTTCAAGTTCTTCTGAAGAAGCAAAAGGAAATGGGCAAGGTATGTAGTAGGCCTGAAATACGGGTAGTGTAGCAGACAGAAGTTTCATCAAACTAATACCTTTTTGAAATTGATAGAAGTCCAGCACTGCTAACAGCTCTAAACTCAAACAAACCACTGGAACCAGAACACACCTGTCTAAAGTCTGGCTAAGCCTCATTAGAAGTGGTATTCATGGAAGACTTGCTGCAGAAAAGCCATTCTTTAACAGTGGAAACAAAGTCAAGAGACCCATCCATGTATGCGCAAAAACACAAGAGGCAGCAAGTGTTCTCAACTGACAAGTCCAAATTTGAAATTTTTGCCTCAGATAATTCACTGGTATACAGTGATTTTAGTGCCAACGATGTCTGAACGGTTTTATATTAAGTTTATGGTGCTGATTAAGAATTTGACTTTGGTTTTGCCAGATTGGCTCTAGTTTCTGAGATATTTAATAGTTAATGTCAATGCTTCAAAAAACGCTGTTTATGCGATTTCCTTTTATGTGTGTCATCGGGACAATCATGTTGTAGACTCCAACAGTAGTCTGCCATCATGTGTACACCCCATCTGCCTTGATATCTCTCCTCCATCACCTTCATATCCTGGTGGAACCTCTCGCCTTGTTCCTCACTGAAGTTTACAAGGTTATCTGGAAATCTGTTTTAATGGCTATGGATGGATGCATCTTTATGCTCATATTAACTCCCAAATTTCTGAAGTTAGCAAGCATATCTTGCACCAATTCTTCATAATTGTCTGCTCTGTGATTACCCAAGTAGTTCTTCACAACAGAGACAAAACTCTTCCAGGCCGAAGCCTCAGTGTCATTCATGTATTGGGTAAAATTGGAATCGTTCATGAGTTTACAAATCTGAGGACCATGAAAGATTCCAGCTTTTAGTTTTTTCATGCTCAGTCCAGGGAGTGATCTACAAATGTACTTGAAGCAATTACCCGTTTTGTCCAAAGCCCTAACAAATTGCTTCATCAATCCTAGTTTAATATGAAGTAGTGGGAGAATGATTTTGTTCTTGTCCACCAGTGGCGTGTTGATGATATTCTCAGCGCCAACAATCATTTCTTCACTTGTAGGCCATGACACGTTTGTCCAATGATCTTGCTTTGCCCTGCTATCCCAGAAGCACATGAAGCATGGGTATTTTGTGTGTCCAGATTGCTATCCAAGCCAGAAGTTCACCATCTTCAGATCAACACAAGTCGACCACTGATGTTCATGATAACCGATTTTCTGTAATATGATTTTTACATTTTCATATTCTTCTTTAAGTTTTGTTGAGTGAGCAATGGGAAGAGATGCATAACGGTTACCATTGTGCAAGAGAACACATTTCAAGCTTCTAGTGGAGCTGTCTATAAAAAGCCGCCAGTCTTTTGGTCGATATTCTGTTAGTCCCATTTGAAGTACAATTCCTGGGATATCATTGCAGTATACAAGTTCTTCCTCTTGGTTGAAATATGGGAGAAGCCTCTATTCTCTTGTCCAATAGGCTGTAATTTTAACTTCCACCTTTATAAGATTACGTTCATTAAGTCTGGACACTTCAGATGCTTTCTTGGACAGATGTAAGTCTTGAATCAGGTTATTGAGTTCTTTTTGGCTTAATGGTTGAGGCATCGAAGAGCTTCCCTCAAATTCACTTCCACTGCTACTACCTGCCATACACTCCAATCCCTGCCTCTCTTCAGAATCTGATAGTGGCTGGTTTGGTAGTCTAGTAAACACTGGTATGGGAACGTCATTGCCATGTGGAATAGGTCGTCTTGCTGATTCCAAATCAGGATAATACCACCGAGCTTTCTTGTAACAATTAAAGCCTTTAATCTTTACAACACAAAAATAACAATCGTCATGGTGGTTTTTCGGTTCTCTCCATAACATTGGCACACCAAAGTTGAACCTTTTTCTTTCACCTTTTGTCCACTGTTGTAGGTGCTCCACACATGTTTTGCAAATCATATGTGGAGCCCAAGACTTATCCAGGTCTCCAAGCTGTACTCCAAAATAAGCCAGGTATACTCGATGCACAAAGTCTGTGATATTTCTTCTTTGTTTTTCAACCATGTACTCTCCACAGATGTAGCAGAATACATCAGGATTGTTGTTGCAGGCTCTTCTTGATGAAGTCATAATTTTTACATGTATTTATATACTTATTAAGACAGAACTTTTGGGTATAAACCAAGACTGGGTTGACAGACTTATACTGTAGTCGACTTCTTTCCTCTGCAAATTCACAGTTGAATTCTGGCTTCGAAAAGCCGCTTTTATAGCATTGTAGGCCTACAAATTGAAATACAAAATAATTATATGGGATATTTCATGACCTAAGACACTGTTAAAGTGTCAAAAGACAGACCAAAAGGTATTGCATTTGTTATCACACACAAGTCGCTTTGGGGGAATCCATTATTTTCATGGATGTCCATTATCTCAAAAACTAGAACCAATTCAGCAAAAGTAATGATAGTTTTGAATTCAGCATCCTCAAAATACCCTAAATCAATTCAAAAAACCTTGGCACCTGAAAAAACTATTTTTTTGTAGACCTGGATTTGTCTGTAGAAGAGCGGATGAGTGTCTGCTGCCCGCAATATTGAAATGCAATGGAGTTTCCCAGCAGGTTTTGGGTTGCATTTCTGCAAATGGAATTGGTGATCTGGTTAAAAATAATGAAATCCTCATTGATGAGAAATCCAAGCAATTTGTCATCTGTCGCAGAATTCCATTAGGGAGGTGTCTGATTGGTCCCAACTTCATTTACCCCCAAACACTCTGCCAAAGTCATAAAGATCCATCTTCAGCAAAAGGAACAATGAGGAGTTCATTGAAAGATGTTATGGCCTCCACAGATCCTAATCTCAGCATCATCAAGAATGATACAAGACAGCCAAGAAGGACTGGAGCAAGTAGAGCAAGAGGCTGGGAACAAACACTCAGCTGCAGTTCAGACTGACAGACTATGGACCTGAGAGAATACTTAAAGATATAAGACAAAGGATGGACACACCAGATATTCAGTTCAGTTTTTTGTTACTGTTTACTGCTTTTAATAGTACATTGTTTGATCTTTAGAAACCTTGCATTTCATTTATTTTTGAAATCGTATTTGCTTAACAGAATTTTATGCCTAAGACCTTTACAGAGCTTTTGGTACAAAATAGTACACCATACATGTACAGTATATGTATATATGGTACCCACCTATTCATTTTCTTAATACACTTTTCCAGGGCAGGGTCAGCAACCATCAGGCACAAGGCAGGAACAGCACCTCAATAGGGTGCCAGTATATAACAGAGTTAACAAACACACACACAGCCACCCACCAGAGCTTATTTAGCAATGCCAGTTCACCTAACTTGTATGCATTTGGAATGTGGAGAAAACCAGAGCACCCAGAGCAAATGCACACGCATGTGTGAAGAGCATGTATACTCCATGCAGGAAGCACCCAGGACTTGTAATGTAAGCTATAATAGTTCAAGCCATGTTACACACAAGACTTGCCAGTGGCTATTCCCTACAGACAACATTCAGATTTCATTTGGCAACCAGGCTATGCAGCCCATTGAAGCCTGGTAAGAAGAGTTCATCTCATGCAACACAAATATGTGTCTCTTAGATGTTTTGCTTATCATGAGAATCTCGACATCCATGGACTTCTGTCTCCTTTTTTCCTATATTAGCTTTTGGTGTTTTAAAGGCTTTAGCCCCACTTGAAGACAAGACCTGCAGGACTAAGGTAGCAGAAACTAATTCTGTTTTTGCAGAGGTTCTTTTATCAGAGGTATCAGTTTCTTTTGCAGAAGTTAGCATTCGGTGAGCTATGTACTACACTACCCGGACTCTTTAAGGGCAAACAGGCAAAGTGTTTGTCTCTTTGATTGTACTAACTCACATTATCCAGAAGACCCAGGTAAAGCTGGAATAGCATACAAGTTTCTAAATTTACTCAGGTAATCCCTTTAGATAATGCAAGCTTCACTTATGTTTATCCAATTTCTGGCTTTACCTGTAACATATACATTATATATTATAAAGGTAATTTTTTCAGGGCCAGTGTCAGCAGGTACTGGATAGCATCTGGAAGGAAGGCCAATATTAATTTGTTTCAGCAAGGATGCCTGAGTGGGACAGAGTAAAAAGGATTATTACTCCATGGACACCATTATAATAGAATGACAGTTGGGGTTGTACAATAAAATTCTATACATATTCCACTATTATAACTGGTAATAGCATGAGGTTGCTGATATTCATACTATACAAACTTCCACAGGGTGATCTAGCCAATTTGCTTAAAATGGGTGAGCAGTCCAGCAGGAACATTTGGGGCTGCCAAACTGGACTCTGGGTAGTTGACCCCTGAGGTTTTTGTAGATCTACTTCTGGCCCAGAGGCACTTCAGGGTAAATCAGAAGATTAGACTAGATTAGATTGTAGAGCAGAGATTTGTATTGTCACATACACTGCAAGATTATAGTGAAATTCTTGCGCCACAGTTGTGGTGAGGTACAAAACAAAAACAGTAGCAGGAGATAAATAACTGAGTAAACAAACAGCATAAATAAATAAATGCTACAAATAAGATAAGAGAAAAAAGTTCAAATTCAGTACAAATACACATAAACCAGCAGGTGGGTACAGTGCACAATACAGGGCAGGGAGGATTTGGTACATACAGTACTCCCAAGATCAGTCTTAAAAAAGCCTCCAGCAATATATCTAGTGAGCTTGGATTTAGCAGAATAGGCAGTGACTTGCCTGGCAGGAGGAAGTTTTTGCCAGAGTCGCTGTGGAAGAAGGAGATGGAGGTCATCATGAGCTTCATGACTTTTTCATGATAGGACTGGACCTGCCAACCCACAGGAAAGGAAAGGAAGAATCTGTTGTGTGAAGTAGACCAAGAAGGCTCTGATCTTTTATTTTATATCTTTGTTATTATAATTTTAACTCCTAGGTGTATTACTTATTCCTGTGTGTTTTTTCTAGGACTTTTTCCTTTAACTGGGTCTCTCATGGAAGTTTTCTGAGCCAGGGATGTGCTATAGCATCTCTCGGTTGAATATATACTGTATATAGCATGGTATACATTGTAACACACGTTCGCTTGGGATACAACTGAAGGGCTTGTCTCATGGTAGTTCCACCCCGAGTTGAAGATTGGCACTGTCTCCTAATACTTCTCTTCTCATCTCTCCTGCGGGTCTGAAGATCAGCAACAGGATGACAAATAATGTCACTTCTAGGTTCCAGTCCCCTGAGCCCGCCTCTTCCACCACATCGCCATTTTGCCTGAATCTTTTTTATGATATATATAATTTATATTTATATTTGTTTATATTTATAAAGACATTATCATGTTTTTTGTTTCAAACCACTTTTCTTGTTTTTCAACCAATTATACAGAGTATATACAGCGAGAGAAAAAATGTGATTGTGATGCAATCCAAATTTAGATTTTAGTCCTTGTGTCAGAGTCTGTAAACACAATAACTGGCACAGTAATTATTAGTGTAAAATGGTAAGAACCTATTCATTTAAAGCAAAATTGCTCCTAAAGACTTTCCTGAACATAAAAAATTAAAATTTTCATTTTTACATCCATTTGCATGCAGTATTTTACTGATAAAAGTCACAGTTTTATGTAGACAAAGTCATTTACAGGACAAATCAAATTTTTTGCTGTGTGTGTTTCAATGATACTGTCATTTGTTTTTGAATATTTCATGCATTTTGTAATTGAAGAAGAAAAACTATGTTGCAGCCTACTTGCTTATGATCCTTAAGGCAATATAGAAAGATATGTTACCAGTTGCAACAAGTCCAACCAGGGGTCTGTGTTATAGGTATTACATTTAAATCAATATGCCTAGTATTTTTGAGTTGTACTAAAGTTTTTATTTTAAATAATGAAAAATGTTCAGCACTGGGCCAGCATGTTAGGGCAAAGGTTAGTATTCTTAATCTCTATAGCTAGCAATACTGAAAGCACAAAAAATAATTCAAGTGTAAATGCTATTTATATCTTTAGGAAGTACTAGGGGGCATTTGCCCCCGCTCGCTTCACTCGCCCACCCCCTTTCCAACCCGGGGTGCACTATGCACCAGCCACTTCACGTCTCTGCCTCTCACGTTGTGAAGAGGGGGGCTGAACGCACGATAAGGTGATGCAGTCACTCCTCCGAAACCCCCTCTTAAATGGTGATACAATGGGAAACAAATGCATTTTTTTTACCTCCTCTATGCTCGATCAGCTGGCTTGCTGCTGCTTGTGCCGTGCTGCGTGATCTGCAGTTTGCGTTGCTCTTCAAAAATTTAAATGCCTGTAGAGCAGCTGTCCTCCTTGTCTATGCCTATCTTCTATGGTACTGTTAGCTGCTGACCTAAGTCCACCAGTATTTACTCAGTACAAGGCTGGGACTACTATTATTTCATTGATAGACTTTTCTTTAGACTGTGTAGACAAGATCAGCCTGCTGCTGTGATAAAGGAATGTATAAGCCGCACTAACACATAACAGACAGTTGAGCCTGGGATATAACTGGAGTCATGTCTTTGTTAAGTAGCATTCATGGGAAGGAAAAAGTGCCATTTACTCTTCTAGGTAATGACTTTTTCCTTGTGGTGATAGTGAACCTCCTTCACAGTAGTGTTTCATGCTGTACACTTCACATATTCACTGGCCATTCAAGTAAGAAGTTCACTACCCTTCTGCATATGTGGCCATATTACTACAGCTTCCTAAATCCCCAAACATGCGACAACTAGCAGGCATCAACTTCCCTTAATGTATGTGTGAAATATTGCTTTTCAGTTCCTCTTTGAATAGCATGTCATTCTATTGATTGTTATTATTAAAAATGTTTGTATGATTTTAACAGAGAAGCAAAATGTATTTTCCTTTGGGTTATTTTAGATGCATCACATTTTTATATCATATACAGCCCACAGGACAAAAAAAGGCATTAGTAGATTAAATCCATTAAATAATCTTTAGTTGAACCCAGTGTCAGGCACTAGCATCTTTTCCAGAATCTATCTTGATATTATCCCTCATTGATTCCTCTTTATTTGTAGAGATTTCAGATTGAGGCTTTTCATTTGCAAATAACTGGGCATGTTTAATTAAAAAATGGTCTGTTACCTTTAACAGAACAAAAGCTTACTCTTTTCTAAGATAACGCTTATTATATTTGCTTGGCTGGTCTCCGAATGCAAAAAGAACAAACAAAAGAGCATGCAAATATACATTTCAAAAAAGGTTATGTTGCATTTGGCATATGTAAAGTCAGTGTGGCAAAGGCGCTATATAGGCATCGACTCAACACAGACTGACAGCAGAGACACGTATAAAAATAAACAAAAAGGTTTTTATTTTTTCTTCAGTTGTGGGGCATGTCTTCCCCGTGTCCCACAGGCCCTACACAGTTCCAAAAACACCCCAAAAGAAAGTCACCAAAACACACTCTTCTTCCTCCACTACTCCTCCCAGGCAGTTTCACCCTCCTCCTCCCAACTCTGGTGCGCTGAGTAGTGGCTACAGGCTCCTTTTGTAGCCCTCCTGGGTGTGGCTGCATTCCAGCCCACACAGGCTCGTTAAGCCATGCAGCTCCTCTGGGTGGTGGCCATGGAGCCCTAAAGGTCTGAGCCCTGAAGTCCCACACCTGTGGCCCTGATGTAACCCAGCAGGGCTGCCACTACACATTCCGGGAGACGTAGTGTGCATCCCATGGCTGCTCCCCTGGTCCCAGTGTCAAAGGGGCGTCTAGACCAGGCATGGGTTCCAGCCGTCCAACACACTAGATATAGAGAAAAAATCAAATATTTCCTTTTGCATAGATCTGTTATGTAATAAAAACAGAACTAAACAGAATCTCACCAATCCGTTTCTCTCATATAGTTTTACATTCATAATGTACTAGAAATAGGATTAGGTTTGCTCATAGCAGCTGCTTCTGTCTTTTGACCACCTTCTGTAGATCTCAGTTTATGTGAATATCTTCCATCCATCCATTATCCAACCCGCTATATCCTAACTACAGGGTCACGGGGGTCTGCTGGAGCCAATCCCAGCCAACACAGGGCGCAAGGCAGGAAACAAACCCTGGGCAAGGTGCCAGCCCACTGCAGTATGTGAATATCTTATTTTTTTTTTTAAATTGGAGTCAACTCAAAAAACACTCATCAGGACATGTCAGTGTATTTAAGAAGAACTGTAAAACAATTACATTACAGTCACCAACTCTCCCTTTTCTTGTCCTGGTGAGGGTTGCAATGGCCAAGTTGGACAGATTGCCACCTTATTTTCGAAATCTGTCTAAAGGTGCTCCTAGGCACTCCATGGCCACTCCAGATATAATTCATCCAGTGAGTTCTTGGTCAAGCCATTATTCTTTTTTAAGTGGGGAAAAATCATTTGTCATGTATGTGCATTGACAGGGCACCTTCAGGACTCATCAGAAGTATGTCATATCACAACAAAACTACAGGAGTCACTGTCGCTAACTATGTAGTCTACATTTCTATCCACAGCTCTGAGAAGATGCCCTGCCCTTCTAGTCAAAGTGCTATAAAACCCAGCCTCCCCAGAATGGGGCATCTATTACTTGACAGAGCAAGATGGAGTTCCATCTAGACTTAGACATTCATCAAAGGTAGGCTAATCCTCACCTATCAAGGCTGTTTTTTTGCCATTTATAGCTCACCATTGAGTCCACACCATCATGCACTGCTTTTGCTTTCCTTTTACTGAAATTAAACAGGATGACCCGGCTAATTTCCCAACCTTTCAGATTTCTGTGCTGTGTCATTCCCATACTCGATGACACACTATATACCTGAACTAATTCAATGGGTCAATTAAATTTTGTCAGTCCAAAGAAGTGCTGAATTTACTTTTAGGTCTCCTATCACTGTTAATTTTTCTCACTTTTTGATATAGAAGGAGCACATCAAATGAACACAAGGAATTCATCTGTAATGATATCAATTCTATGCTCAAATATAAAGTGGGTACTATAAAAGATATTAAACAAGAGGTTTTTTTTTAAATACAAAGGCTATGTATTTTTAGCATATATAGGACCAATCCCGTGAGATCAGCAAATCAGTTTTAGTTTAAGCTTGCAATGGAAACAAAGACAGAGAACTTTGACTGAATGAATAAACGGATGAATGAATACCAATTTATGTACTGTATGTCAGAAAATAGCAGTAGATATTTGAACTATTCTGTGTTATACTTTCATATTTATGGTGTACACATTATGTGTGCTAGAATCATACCTGACATATGAGGTGAATCATTTTTCACACTTTTATGATAATTTTGTTTGGGTTGTCTGTAAAGCTTTCCTCAGATACATGTGGATAAATAGTATGTCTGTGATCACAACAGCAAAGTTTGGAACTTGATCAGTTCATTTCTCTTGTTTTCTAGGAATAAACATTGCTGTTCTGCTGTCCATATACACCAAGAAGAGCAGCGAGTACTTTTGTTACAGGCAGAAGTTGTACGAGGGGCCAAGTCCATAAAAGGTTTTGCATAATATGGTCATAGTGTATTACCAGAACGGAGTTTTTACAAATTGATTGAGAAGTTCAAAAATCGTCAGAGAAGTTTTAAGCATAAAGAAGGAGAGGGACTACTGTATATGACCACTGCCAATGACGACATTGAGTGAGATGGTAACATTGTTCTGATGAACCAACAAGGCAAAATCAAATTAAATTTGAGCAAAATAAAATTGGAGGCATTATCTTTAGAGAAAAGAGTTCAAAGCTGGAATGTAAATCTGGGTTGCAGTTTCTACATTGCACATCTCTATGTGTTTCCAATCTGTTCTGAAGTAAATAGAAAACACATTCAAATAATAACACTTCTTTAAGTTTGCAGTTTATTTTTGTTTTAAGTTAAAAATTAGCAAGAAGCTTAAAGGGTTGGCAGTCGAATATGACATGACATTTTTTGTATTTCTAAATGCAGACCAGTGAAATTGTATCAGGCTAAAGGTCAAGATGATTCATGTCAAGCCTTCATGAATTTGGTATGTAATAAAGTATTCATTAGAGCATCTATTAACTGTACGCCACAAAAGCGGCAGGTGATTTGCTGGCTGGAGAAAAATAAAAAAAAGACATATTTTAAGTATTTTCAGTTTTGAAAGCAGAGAGTTACTGCTGTAATTAGAGCAGTTAATTGGATGGAAGTGTACGCCAAAAGGATTCAAGCATATGTTCATTTTTTATTTATTAATTTGCCTTGCATTGTGTGGAAGAAAGCAAATAGCCAGACTCCCTCCGATTATCCTTATCTAATCTTTGAAAAGCTTTTTTAACTAAGCTGAGCTGGATAAAACTACCGCATAGATTGTGCCACTGGCATAAATAGCAAGCAACATAAAGCAGGTCATTGTGCCTTCTTTGCTTTAGAGTTTTTGAGAATTGCAGCTCTCCTTATTCTTGAAGGCAATAAATTCGACAAAATCTGCAATACTTACTGAATGAAACATAAACAAGCAGTAACAATCATTTCTAAAGCAAAATGAAAAACATCTTTAATGATATAGAGGCTATCACATTTACAAAGAAGAAAGTGTGCCAGCCTTTCCTTAAAGGCGGCACACATCACCAGACATTTCAGGCCCAAGCCTGCATCTCAAATCTCAAGCCTGCTGTTTATTTCACTTTTTTCTTTTTGCATAGGTTTTCTTTTATACAGCCAGCCAAATGTCGTTTTCTCTTATCTACTGTCAGTAGCTTTCTGTCTTCACTATTTTAAACACCAGGAGCTGCCTATCTTTTGGTTAAAATTTAGCCATCCCAGAGTAAAGCTACAGACTCATCTAGTTATTCTACTTTTTTACAGTTCAATAAGCTTTTGTTTTCAACAAAGAATATGGAACCCCTCCCCCAACTCTGTCCCATCATGCACTTTGCATGCTATGTTAAGAGCTCATCTGCCAAGTCCTCAGGCCTGCAACACATGGCTAATTAGCCACATTGTTTCTCTACCAGTCAAGATCATCATACATTTTTTACTTGGAAAACCCAATTAAAATATAGGCTAGGATCTTGAAATGAGTTTGCAATGAATAAATTGTCAGCCACTGCTAATCGTAGATCATGGTGATCATCATTTAAATTAAATGGTGAGATATTGGGATGTCTTTGTGAAATATTCAGAAGCTTGGGTGTCAGCTCGCTAAACTAATCAGGCTGCCTAAAGCCTGTAGGAAATCATTGGCTTTTAAAATTAATGGAAGAAACAAATGGGAAATGGTCTGTGAGTAGTTCACCTTTTCTGTTATTCATAGCTGAATCTCATTTTCAACTATTTTCATCCAACATAGGGTCTGGGTAAGGAGTAACACTTAGAATGAGACACAGGCAAATCAGAGTAACATTAAACAGTCATCAGCCCCCAAGCTACCTAGTGAGGGAACAAACTGCTGACAGAATAGTTTTTTATCTATTAAAGTTCTACATTTTTCTAGATAAGTGAAGATCTTTAAGGAGGGTCTGGCACACAAAGAAAACATACAAATTCTAGGCAGAGCTTACCTGGGACTTAAACTCCTGTTGCCTTGTTATGAGGTGCTGCGCTGTTGTACTGCCCCGATTTATATCAGACGATGTTATATTTTGAAACTTACCTTATTAGGTTTGGCAAGTTAAGATGTTTACAAAATGTCAGCAAATGCTGCAACGAAATCTAATAATAAAAAATAATGGAGTACATACTGTCCTGGAAAGCGAAAGCAAGGCTACGATACGTGATCTTCTAGGAAGACATTTTAAAGACCCGCGAGACCAAAGAGACTTGCCACGGTGCGTCTCGTGGGGACCGTAAACATGAGACATTTAGAACATGAGATTCTTGCAAGACATGCCCTACTTACAATCTATCAAATAGGACAACGGGGCAGCAAAACATTCAGTCTTGTGAAGGATTTGACCACATACAGATCTAGGGTCTCAGCGCATATAAAGTATATAAGGACATACGTTATAAATGAAACATCGACGAATAAGCGAAGAAGAAATCAGCGCAGAGAAAAGAGACTCAAAAGTGCTGGAAAGTAAAAAGAAAAAATAATCTAGGTGCAAATTCAGAACGTTGGTGCTATACACATGCAGAGCAGATTATGAAAGCAGAGCATTCGAAAAACTAAAAAAAAAAAGTATGCATGATTCAAATGTGGAGAAAGTTAAAGAATACGAAAGTAGGAAAATTAGCAAGTATAAAAAAGAAAGTAAAGATCGCAGTAGCGCAAACAAACGGAAATTAATACTCGAAAAAGGGAAGATAATTACCACGGACCAGGTGTCATTGAAAAAAAAGCAGGACAAAGCAAGGTCAGAGATAAAAGACAATAGAAAACAAAGTGAAAAGTCATTAAGAGGTTAAAAAACAAAAGGGCCAAACACCAGCAGAGCATGTTAGAGATAATTCAGGATAGGTTTCTCAGTTTGGAATTTCAGCACAGACAAAGCGATCTACATTATCAGCAGTTAATAATTTTTTTTGTAAAGTAACCAATAAATGCATGTGAGGTAAAACACGTTTTTGAAATTCTCTGACAAACTTTAAAGCCTTACAATATTTACATACTTCTGACTTATCACCTATGTCCATATATTCGATCTCTATTTGCCTTTTCGTTATTTCTCCGAGTAATAATTTCTGTTTTTTTGTGCTAATGTGAAGTTCAGGTTTTTTTGGGACCCTTTCGTTTTTTTGCCGCTTTAATATTCTGTATCTTGCTCTGCATGTGTTTTGCGCTTACATTTTTTGGGGGTCTTTTGAATTCCAGTTTTCATTATCTCTAACCTGCAAAGTCATTAAACACGTCTCACTGACCTCATTTAAAAGATTCAGCATATTTGGACTTGAAAGATTCCAAATATTGTTTTTAAATAAGTTCTGAAATAAAAGTGAAACTAATGAAATAGCAACAATTCAAAGAAAAAACAATCTTAAAAGTGTGTCCGGAAAACCAAACATAGGGGTTGGCGAGCGAAGCGAGCAGGGGGTAAAGCCCCCTAGTTTTACAAAAGATCAAGCAAAGAAGCCTAATAAAAAAATCAATGGCATTCAAGAGCATTGAACATCAGTGTCACTTCTATTTCTAACAGAAGGGGGGCCCCGCAAACCCATGTCACTAACACCTTTAGCCACAGTCCCCTGAATGACGCCACAGGGTCCTATGACTAAGGCGGCCACAGAGGGATCTGCTGCTAAATGTCTGCAGCATGGTTCTTTTAAAATTTTTTGCCATTATCAAAGTTCTGTTTTGACTAGATAAAACATTTAAACATATTCAGAAAATCCATGGTTCTAAACTTACCTTTGACAACACCTATAGCATTTTAGATTGTCTATCTTGATCTAACTCAAGTTTGCTCAATGAATCCTGAGGATGTTGTTCTCAACAATTTCAATCCCTGCAAATTCCACTAGCACTAGAAACCACTGGAAACCAGAATGAGACCTTCAGCCCAGTTCTTTTCCATTACAAGGAAGAACTTCAAAGAAGACAGTACTAGTGTGATTACATTAAAAAATATGTGACAGATATTTGTGTTTTTACAGGAACAACAGATATGTGTTAGGTATGCATATGTGTTAAGAATTTTTTTTTTCATTTTTATTTTGCTGTTTGTTTCAACATTATAATTTTGATGTTACTTTTGGAGTTGTAAAATTATTTTATCATTGGTGCCAATAGTTTGTGCATTGATCAAGCTATTTTCTATTTCTAGTTTTTATGGATTTCACCGTTTTAGTATTTGTTTTTACGAGTCCCATCTTTCGATGTTTCTGGTGCAGCCATTTTGTTCTTGTGGTCACTATGATGCTTTATGGTTGCTAAGCAGTGAGGTACATGTCATATAACCAAAGACATCATGGTGGCCGTGTTCTATAAGATGTCATGATCTGGCATTTGTTCTTACTTTTGTAAGGTTATTCCTTTGTCTCTGAAAATACTTCAGACATTTTTTGGGGGATAGGAGGCCAAAGAATCTACTGGTTAAGTTTACTTCTAGTTTCAATGTATCATTATAACCTGCCTGAAGAAGGAGGCCTCAGTTGCCTCGAAAGCTTGCATATTGTAATCTGTTCAGTTAGCCAATGAAAGTTGTCATTTTGCTTGACTTCTCACTGCTCAGTGCAATGTGTCTTACATAAAGTTAAACATGGATTTCATCCTCCTGCAGCACCTTCTTGTTTTTCTTATAAGCATCACAATCTTGGGAAAATTCTGTTGACAATTGCTATGCTATTGATTGGAAGAGAAGTGTGTGACATCAAAAAATCAAAAGTATAAAGGTCAGAGTTGTACAATTTCTGATTATCTGACTTGAGGATGGTGTGATTTGATTTCTTATATATCTATATAATAAAATGCTAATGTTTGTCTATGTGTCCAGTCCTTCTGAGCAATCTGATTGATCAGTTTTGCTATGGTTGCTTGGTCAAACACAATCAAGACAGGATGCGCTGGGCAAGAGGGATGGACACAAGAGGAAATGGGTGGGAGGAATGCTGACAGTCACCTTCAGACATAGGATGTATTTGCAAGAATACAAATGATGTTTTCACAGTGGGTAACGGGGCCATGTCTACTATGGAAAAAAGGCAAATAACAAGCCTCAAAATGACAGAGTCTGAGAAGTAGGCTTTTTGGGAACATGACTGAGAGGAAGCACAAACCAAAACTGCTTCAGAGACACAAGAATAATGAAGAAAGGATGAATACTGATGGTACACAGAACTTTTTCCATTACCTGTCTTCATCAGGTATCATATGTAGTTTTAAATATATTATGATAAAACTTGTACTGAGGAAAACATTTTTAAAAGTTTTAAAAGTTTTTTTTGTAACCTGTTCCAAGTCTTTCTGGTGCTTATATTGGGCTTAAGGGGCCATGAATCCATGGCAGCTCTTCAGCAGCCTATACTGCTGTTATTTTACAGCCAGGGTTTGTTCCCTGGCTTATGTTTATCTTTGTTGGTTTTGAATAATTCTATGTCATGTGTTTTTTAACATACTTTTAATTAATGTTGTTATATGTATTTATTATTTAGTATTTAGGTATTATGTTTGTAAGTTATTTGAATATTTTCCTTGCATTCTGTGTTTGAAAGTCCAATGTCCACCATCACATTACTTCTGAGGGACCACAGTCCACCTTTATATTCAGATGGAAAAGGTGAATACCCTCAGAATATCATTGATGTTTGTGTAGTAAAGAGTTTTTTGTGAGCATTGATTGGATTTTCTGGTTTACTGAACTGTTGCTGCTATTTATTGGATTTTGCTGTTGTTTTTTAGTTTTAGATTTGTTCATATTGGATTGCCTTTTCAGCTAAATCCTTTTGCCTTGATTTGGCCTTTCTGCCATGTTTTTCTGTTTCTGCTTTGTTTATTCAAGAAATTCTTTGAATTTAAAAAATAAATATTTTATTTTCCTCTTAAATCCAGACTGTTTGTGGTTTTCTCTCCCTTAAAGGGCATTTTTTGTGTATTTGGGCTATTTTATAAGTGTTTCTGAACCATTTAAATCCAGGGCACCATTTTGGATATATGCAGAATACAGGGAATATATTCCAACAATTTAAATACAAAATACCAAATACTAAATAATAAATAAATATGATAATAGTAAAAAAAATACATAAAACAAAAATAACATCAAAAATAATAATTCAGCAGCAACAAAATGAATACAAAATGGAAAATTCAAATAAGTCAAAGATTAAACCTTGGCTGTTGCATAAAAACTACACATCAACTGTCCTTAGAACACAAGTAGAAACTTCACTTCTCTTGTTCTCCCCTAGGCCTCTTTCTCTCTTGTCTCAGATTGACCCTTACAATCACTTCCTACCATACTCTGGGGTCGCAGTTTACTAGATTCAAGGGGCAGCCTGAAGGCAAACTGAGTACACTATCCCATGGCAATGTCATAAATATTGTGTGGCCCCTGACGAGGTACATCAACCCCTCATTGTTATTACATTGTTTAATCCCTATTCCTTTCTTGTAGCCACCCATCTTTTCTATCATCCAGATCTAAAATGTGCCACATCTTCTTTTCAAAAAAAAAAAAATGTAGAAACAATTGACTAAAATAAGATACCCTTTATTAAACCAATGTTTCATATTCTAAAAATGTACAATGGTGTGATCTAGGTGTGTAACCTTATTTTATGTAGCTTCTTTTATGGTGTATGGCACACCTAAGCTCATTCTTTTTAAGTATAGTGAAGCGCGGTTTACACCCACATACTTTGCACAGCTGGAAAAACAAACAGTTGTGAAACATGAGTTAACTGTAGGTGTGGTGCAGTGGATAACACTAATGCCTCATGCATTTAGCATGCTATGCTTAAATCTTACACTTATGTGTTCTTCTTGTAGTTACTGTTTGTTTATGTGGATTTTCTTCTGGGTACTCTGATTTTTGACACATCCCAAAAAGAAATGCAGGGTCAGTTCCAAAATTACCCTGTGTGAGTATGACTGTGTGTGTGTGTGTGTGTGTGTGTGTGTGTGTGTGTGTGTGTGTGT
>JANRMT010062831.1:29700585-29738488 GCA_026402145.1 Polypterus bichir lapradei
GTGTGTGTGTGTGTGTGTGTGTGTGTGTGTGTGTGTGTGTGTGTGTGCGTGTGTGTGTGTGTGTGTGAGTGAGTGCACCCTGTCCTGGGCTGATTTTGGGCTTGCACACAGTATCACTGGGTTAGGCTCAATCCACCTACACTCTCCAACCATGAATTGAATGACAACATTATGTTATGTTATGTGATGGATTAATTATAACAACTAACATGGACAGTGCCAATAACCAAGATTGTTTTATAGATGCTGCTTGTAAATGCATTAATTTATTTTTTCCTTCAAATTAAGGAAATCCAAAATTAAGTTCAAACTTCCTTTCTTTGTTTAAGCTGCAGGAAACTTCAGGTCAACTTAGTTACAGAAAGAGGTCACTCATTAATGGTGTGCCACCTCTTTAGGGGATGTCCCTCTGGAAACTACGGGCAACTTGATGAATTAAAAAGTGAAACCACATCAAGCAGGAGTAAGATAAGAGGCTATGGGGGAATTTCAAGACTCAGAAAAGATGACTAAAATCATTATTTGATGCTAACACAATTGTTAGAAATTATATCAGTTTTGGAACAAGGGTAACTTAGTCAGTCCCATTTTGTATTATGTACAAGAATAAGGTATGTAACCTGCAACTGGGTGTGCTACTATTTATGGATTTTAGAGGAGTGACACATTTGGTGAAATTTTGTGTTCTAGCATGAGGTTATCTTGTGGATTAAACAAAATTCTGCCATTTATGCTTAACTGAGAGTGCTTTGTATGGAGTAAATAACAGAAGAGAGGAAAGACAAAAGGGTATATTGGGGGTGGGAGGGTAGCTTTGAATTTAACTACACAGTATAGACATTGAGGAAAGACTGGACCTGTAAGAAAAACAGAAGGTAGAAAGGTGGATAAAGTCTGATTGTGTGTCTTGAAATGGGCAGATTTCAAAGAAAATATATACCCCAATAAGCAAATGCAGTACCCCGGAGCAACCATTTATTAGAAAAACATCATTATTAAATAAAGGAGGATGTGTGTGTCATATCATTCAGCATAATATCCAACTAATATTCATGCTATTCTATGTATGACTAGCATAAAGTAATACTGAGTCAAACCATTTCTTATAGTACCTTAGCCTCGGGACTGAGGGAAGAATCAGATTCACATTAAAAAGAGCTTCTTATGCTTTTTCAATGGTGTGTCAGGAGATAAGAATTGAAGAGCTAAATTGAGATGGCAGAAAGCATACAGTGAAGGCTCATTGCTATTGTTGCAGCGCAGAAAGAGTGAGGCCGGCTTCCGTTTTAAGAGATTTCCTTCCATTCCACACAAATTCAGAAATCATTGATTTGACCTTGATCTAGTTATTAGGGGGAATAGGAAGGGGCATCCTGTTTTTTTTCATCCTGCATTATGTCTTTACAATTGTAATGTAGGTTCGGAAGATACAGGCAGAGATTAGTCCCAGTAATGAAAAGAGATCTAATTTTACCTAAAATGTGCAAGTAATTGGAGAAGGCTTTAAAATTTAGAGATGGAAATAAATCTAAAGCACAGCCATATATCCCTGAAATTAGAAGCTATAGGGATGTTATAAAGAAGCTAAAAGATTTACAAGCAGAATTCCAATGAAGCAGATTGGACCTAGATTAAATGAATATCTATTTATTGTGACACATAGGGACTCCTTCGACCACCAGGAAGACAAATGATGCTACAGTGACATGTTAAGCATGAATGAAGTACTTTATTTAGTCCTTTTAGCTCATTGCAGTCTCCTTTGCTGTCTTAGCATTTATTGTGTCCAGTTCTTTTAAAATAAAAAAAAATATTTTCTTAAGGCTTTCTTTTAGCCTTCTTTATTATTATGAGTTTGTTCTCAGATGTGGCCAAAATACACCCTTTGCAGTATGGAGTTCCTTCCTGTTTTGCAGCTGGACAAGAACTCCTACTCTTCCAGTTCATTATTTTATTCTGTCATCCTGGATCACATGAAGGTATGAGGAAGTCCTGTCTGCTCTCTCCATAGACCTCACAGGGCAGTCCTTGGTGCATGTGGCCACACTGACCTTTTCACGTGAGTAAACACAAGACACCTTGAGGTATCTGGAGCACCATTTCTTGAGCCTAGGTTTTTCATGGCGCTCCTGTGTCAGACACTTCACAGAGAGGTGAAGCAAAGTGAGATACTATATAATATGTCATGTCATTTTATAACCAGTGGGAAGTGTATAGAAGCCTATCCCAGCTAGCAACAGACTATAGACAGGACATCACAGGGTGAACACATACACATATACACTAGAGCCAAATTAGCATTGCCAAGTCACCTAGCCTGCATGTGTTTGCACAGTGGGAGGAAACCAGAGCACCTAAAGGAAACAAACATAGACACAGGGAGAACATGTAAGCTCCACACAGGGAGGAACAAGGGTGCAAATACTGAGAGTGCTACCAATGCATCACAGTGCCTCCCCATTATATAACATTTAAAATTAATTTAGTCAACTTAACACATGCAACATATCAGTTAAATCTTTATTAAGATAAAAATATCACTCTTTATAGATGTAGTGAGAAGTCAAGTAAAATGACACCTTTTATTGGCTGACTAAAAAGATTACAATATGCAAGCTTTTGAGGCAACTCAGGCCCCTTCTTTAGGCCTCTAAAGCTTGCATATTGTAATCTTTTAGTCAGCCAATAAAAGGTGTCATTTTGCTTGACTTCTCACTACATTCATAATGGCTAACACGGTACAGGATCCTAGTACTAAGCTCTGTATAGATGAAAAAGCCTCAAGAACAGGCATTACATGTTCTGATGATAGAACAGTTTAAGTAAGGAATTTGAGTGAATGAATAAATAAGAATAGGGTTTCCTTGCAAAAATAAATAAAATATAAATAAATAAAGTTTTTTCTAAGGCTCATGTGACAAAAACACAGTCTGTGGTCTTTAAATATTATCTAAGGGTAGCTGGGAGCAAAAAAACAAAATTTGACCAGAGTGCACTAATTATTTTTTCACAGAAAGAACAGAATCAGAAATGAGGTTGGGAGCATGCAGTGAAACAGTGCTGCACCCACCCCACGATAAACCACCTCAGGATCCCAGAAAAGGATCCAAGTGCAGCCATGCAATAGTCAGAAAACACTGCCAAAAATATGTTCATCAAAAGTCAAAGTTGATTTGATCTGCTGTCAAGGTTAAAAGTAGATAAAAAAATCTAATTAAAAAATATCAAAGCACAGGTTCTTAACCGGAAAACCAGGAAACAAAAATGCACATATAACAATAAAGGGTTCTATCCACAAGGTATTGGATAACCAGAAGGTACTTGAGATGACCTATATATCTCTAACCCGCATGTTGTCATTCATAGCAATGTGTTGTAAGACAAAGGACAGACAACAATAAAGTGTGAAGGCACCAATGGATGATTTGAAAAAGAAAAAAAAAAATGACAAGAATATAACAAGTCAGTACTGTGATGTAATGGAGTCAATACCCATAGGAGAATTTTACTGCACAAAGGGTTGATCTTTGATGGCTCATGAGATTTAAAAGAGATTTACATTTATGTTTCATTTAAGAATCAAGTTTGGCAAAGATGTTTCCCCTAAAAGTGCACAGAGAAAATAGCTTTAGACAAAAAGGAGACATAAGATACAACTGAAGTAAAAGGAGGTGAAATTGAGAATTTGGTTTGAAAAAAACATGGCATATTTTGTGAGATCTCTTTCTAGTCTTCATCTATTTTTTTACTTTTTTTGGACTGATGCCTTTACTCAAATTGACTTACAACATCTGAGATATGATCAGTTACATTTCTTTTCTTTTTCCAATTGGAGGTCAGGCAGATGAAGTGACTTACTGTCAGTAGCAAGATCTGAACCCAGAACCTCACAGTTTAAACTCCATAGTCTTAACCACTATGTTACATTACCCACCTTTTAATAACTGTAGCACAACAATATAAATTAGAACAAGTAATAGTAACAGTTTTGTAGTTATACTAAAGCATTTCTTTATGACAAACAACTGTCCATATATTTCACCATATATAACTGAGTACACAATGCTCATACTTTCAAATTGCAAAGAAAATATTAAGACACTACTTAAAAAATCTGAGTTCATTGTATGATTTTGTTGAGATCTCTGCTAAAACTTAAGAGGAAATACATTTGACAATACTGAGGTATTTTTTTCTTAGGAGAAAAATATGAGATACATGAGACAAAAGCAAGTGTCTCAGTTTTATTTCTTTCTGATCTCATTGTTGTGTGGGAGCAACCAAAAATATATTTAGAAGATCTATTGTTTGATTTTTCATTCCTCTGGCAAAATGCTCTGTTATGTTGGTGGTTCAATTGCTCAAAACCAAAAGTGATGTCACTGTTTCTCATGCCGTCAGTTTTCTGGTATGAGGGCCAAAGAAAAGAAGAGGATGTTAGTGATAGTGCCAACTCTTGACTCAGGGAGGAATTACCAGCTGATAAGATCTGAAGTTGTCTCTTATTTGCATGTATATAATAGTATCTAGTAACAAAACCCAAAATGGTGGCACCTACAGAAAACTAAATGTTGTAGTGTAAAGGACATTAAAATATTTAACATCTCTAAATACACTTTTTTTTTCAAAAACAGTTATCACAATAAAATTTAGCAACCTTCAAAAGCCTTAAAGTTGTAATAAATTTACAACAAAAGCAAATCACAACTCTAATTTATAAAAGACACACATCATTAAATCAACAACATTTTTGCATGCAGCTTAACCTCTCTGTTTATTAGTGAAATGGGCCTGTACCTCTGGTATATTGTATGACTTTTATTATGTTACAACACAAAAATGATTATGATGGTATTACTATTGGGTTGGCACTAGTGGGTTGACACATCTCACACGCTTGGATTACTGGGTTACAGTCCTGCCCTGGGCACAGTCTGTGTGGAATTTGCTGAATCGCCGCATCACTGAATTATTCTCCCAGTATCTTTGAGAATTTTTTCAAGAGACTTTGCTTTATCTTTCTACATCCCAAAGATATAGGGTGACATTATTTTTTGCTCGTTAATTGTTCTGTTATGAGTTTTGGTGTGACCTGTAACTGGCTGTTTCCTGCCTAATACCAGATTCTGCTAGTAAATAACCAGTCAGGTCTGGCTTGGATTTGAACTCAGAGCTCTGCAACTGTGAGGATAAACCCCACAACCTTATCACCTCTTATCCTTCATTTTGCATCATATTTTTTTTCCATTCTGTTAGCAATGTAATTTCTTTAAGAAAATAATAACTAAATGATTTCACAATTTTTGCTTTTTTCATTCAAACTTTGCACTCAGAGGCGAGAGACCACTTGATAGATAATTTGAATGTGTTCCTATTCATGCTTTGAATATATGCTACAATGTAAACTAGCATTTCCTGAAAAATGTTGTTTACAAAAGCTTGAAAAGATGCAGACGTGTAATCCAAATGATAAAGCATTACCAAATATTCATAATGAACAGTAGCTATATTGAGTGCAGTTTTCCATTTATCCCAGTCTATTATGTGGAAAAGACTGATAACATAGTGCAAATCCAATATTGAAAGGATTGACCTGCTCCAAAAGCAACAGTGTTAGAAAAGAGATAGCTGCTTTCTATAGTAATTTTATTCAAAGCTCTCCCATCAATGCAAGTGCAGAGAGGGCCATCGTACATTTTAGCAAAGAAAAAAATCTTAGACCACCGATGAAGACCAGGAACATAAAATTATTTTCAGAATGTTCTTCAATATGATTTTTCTGCAGGTTTTGCCTCTTAGACTGGAAAGCATATAAAATACGTCAACGTGACTATGCTACTGTTCCTCATATATTTGTTTAACTGTAGAATAAATGTTTCTGCATTTGATATACCTTGGACTCCTTGGCTTTAAGTTAGGATAAACAGCATAAGAAGTCTGACATTTAGTCTGTCAAACCCATTTAATTTGTGAATGTTTAGTTGTTCCAATATCTCATCCAAAAATTTTTTTAAACGTTGTCAAGGTCCACTTTACCTACATGACTTTGTAATTTGTTCCATTTGATATAAAGCAGTGCTTCCTGGCTTTTGTCATAAATGCACTTCCCCTTAATTTTCACTGGTGTCTGATTATAATAATTATTATGGCTCTTGCTATAAGATTGAAGGAATTTATCAACAATATTTACTGTCAGAGATAGAACAGTGAGGTTAATAGCATTAAAGATATTTCTTTATGTGTGCTTAAAATCGTGGAAACAAATACTGGAAATGCATGCAATGAGTATAGCTTGAAGGATGAAAATGAGAATTTACTGCAAATGGTACAAGTGGGTGAAAGTGAGAGTATGAGTAACATGTATCCTGTTAAACTTAACCAGATTTTAGTGTCTGAAAAAAACATGTGTCATTCTAAAAAAAACAAAAAAATCCCTCAACTGCTGACAGTAGCAGCAATGTTCAGCATAGGTCATGTTGATGTCCTTCTTGACACTATGCTCACAGCTGTTGAGGTCCTTGCTTTTGGTGATAGTGATACAATTTCTCTTTTGTTACTCCGGAATCAAATAGCTTGTTTGGCAGATACCTCCAATTACATCTGTTAACAAAAGAAGGACACTTTCCTCTTAATCTTCCAGTAAGATATACTGTAGGTCTCACATATTCATTCCAAGCAGTTATTTATTCATCAATTTTGTTTTACTATTGGTTAATATTTGAGCTGTACTTTGCAATCACACTGTGATTGTCCTGTTTTGAGAAACAGCTGACCCAAGCTGTTCTGCTTAAGTTTGCTGAGAGGTAATTTCAGATTGTCTTAGGGATCAGCAAATTATCAAAATAATTGGCCATAAGTTCATAACTGGAACAGCAAAAAAAAAAAAAAAAAAAACAATAACATAGCCAAAACACTAAACTAGAGTCATGGTAAAGAAAACAAAGCAAAAGAAACTTTATCTGAGAAATCTGCCAGAAGAAACACACTCTTTAGAGTATCTGCAGTCTCAGGTGATCACAAAGTGCACAGTGCTGACCTTAATAACATTTTGACAGTGATGTCACATACCGTGATTTTTCAGAGCAATGGCAGCAGCAACAATGGAAAACATTTTTTCACCAACACAATTTTTATCCAATTTCAGATCCCAGGAAGTGTAGGAAGATGACCTTTCTACGCTTCACCCTAATGAAACGCACAGTGCTGTCCTGGCTGGCTCCCATCTCAACACTACGACAAAATTGCATAGAATGATTGAAACAAAATGGTGTCAAAGCAAAATGATAAATATTTTATACTTTTTCAAACACTATAAAATGAAAAGTAATCATTTTTCAAATCCTCAATGATCAAAACCACTAAAAAGATGAATATGTTGTGATAAAGGATCACAAAAGGTCACAGAAAATTAAATAAAACATCAATAGAGCAACACATGACAACAACAGGAATTTCACTGAACAGTCAGCATGGGTTCATACAATGGAAATCGAGTCTTATTACTATGTTGGAAAATTATCAGTAAGCAAAAAAAGGATATGATTAAAATGGAACAAATTATATTATTCATCTTGATTTTCCAAAAGCATTTGATAAGGTGCCACATGAGAGGGTGGTGATCAAACTAAAAGAGGTTTGTGCTCAGGGTGATGTTTTTAGATGGATGCAGAATTGGCTCATACACATGAAGCAGAGGGTGATGGTGCGAGGAAACTTATCAGATGTCGAGAGTGGTGTCTCTCAGGAGTCAATACTGGGACTGCTTCGTATTTTTAATAAATGTAAATGATTTGGATAGGAATATAAATAACAAGCTGGTTAAATCTGCAGATGATACCAAGATTTGTGGATTGGCACATAATCTTGAATATGTTGAATCATTACAAAGGGACTTGGACAGCATACAGGCTTGTACAGATTTGTGACAATGAAATTTAATGTAAGTAAATGTATTACATGTTGGAAGTACAAATGTTAGATTTGAAAATACAATGGGAAATCTGAAAATTGAAAGTTCACCTTATGAGAAGGATTTAGTAGTTATAGTGGACTCTACGCTATCAACTTTCAGACAGTGATCAGAATCAATTAAGAAGGCAAACAGAATGTTAGGTTATGTAGCACGATGTGTGGAGTACAAGACCAAGGAGGTAATACTCAAGCTTTATAACGCACTGGTTAGCCCTCATATAGGTTGCAAAACACTTACACTTTTATTTAATCATAATAAATTAGCAATGCCACTAAATAAGAGTACTATGATGTAGAAATGTTCTTCCTTAGCTGGAAGTGCAGTGCTGTTCATTCTTTTACTGAGGGCTGTATTTTTATTTTAAACCAGCCTTTTGAAGGATGCCCACATTACAAAACACAGAAAAACCCAGTTTTCTGGATAGTAACTGTGTTGACATTGGTATGGTGTTCAATCCCCACAAGCTTCACAGTCACAATAATGTCTGTTTGATCAGATCATGCCAGCTTTTCAAATATAACTAATGTATCTGGTGCTTAAACATAGTTCACCAATATTGCTAGAAAAGCAATGTGTGCAACAAAGTGCACAGTATACGATCTGCATAATTCACTGCACTTCAGAATAAGCCAGAAAAAAACACAATGTCTGTTCTCCCTAAGCATAATGAAATGGGAAATCCCAGTGTTAGAGGAAGTGATTCATTTTAATTAAAATGTATGCTTTTCAATATGAAAAGCAATGTAACTCACAACTGTTAATATCAATTGCAGCTTTATAGCAATATCATGTTTTTTTTTTCCATTACTGAGGTATTCTAAACATGCTAAGCAGAGGGTAACACTACCTCTGGACTGTGTCATGTTTCAGCCAGCCACAAAACCAACTGGGGATCAAAATCCTTTCTCATGTCTTTTTTGTTTATTTTTTATTCTTTTGTTTATGTTAATATTGTTGTTAATGTTTAATATTTGTATAATTGTGTAGTCTTTGTCAATATTGCTGATCATTTAGTTTCTATGTGTCTATTGTAAGAGACAGCCGGAAGCTCAACCCGGCCGGGACACCCCTAAGATGGAAGGATGGGGGAAGGCAACTTTTCAAGGACACTACATCCCTCAAAGTTCTAGATGGCAGCTCCCTGGCCTGCAGCAGTGCCCCAGATTCCCACAAGGCACTACGGGACATGGAGTTCAGCAACACAGCCCTGCTGGGTACTGTGGGTGGTGCCAGGGGACGCTGTGGGAAGAAGGTGGGAGAATAAATTCTCACCTAGCTCAGAAGTCCTAATGGATCATGAGGACGGAAGCCCCGAAGTATTCCCAAGCTGATTAAAAACTTGAATTCTCCGTCTGACTCAGAAGTGCTGGCAGGTCACATGGATGGAAGAACAGAAGCACTTCCGGGTCAAGGACTATTTAAAGGACTGCAAAACACCCAGCAGGTGAGCCTGAGTGGGGAGGAGGTGTGGAGGATAAAGAGTAGAGAGATAGAGAAGAATATTGTGCTTTGTGGTGCTTATTTGCCTGTTTATTGTGGCTGTGGTGCTTAGGACACTGTTTAGAGAAAAAAAAGAATTAAAAATACTTCTCAGTGCTTTTACCTTGTGTCCTGTGTGTCTGTCTGTTGGGTTTAAGGGGCAACAGTGCCAACTAGCGTCCACACTATGTATCCTCTATTATGTTCCATGGGTTTTGTGGGTTGTTCCCCAAGAGGCGGGGTCACCTGTCTTTTACCCTCAATAGGTTGCCTTCAGCCCTATAAAGGCTGAGAAAACAAACAGTCCCTTAATGCTTTGTATTTTGACAATTCTACCTGGATTTGTGTTTTTGGGACTCATTTGCTACAGTTTGTTGGGACTTTCTGTTAAGATTCTCCCAAGTTAATGACAGACTGTTATCTTTACAGGCTAGTCAGTTTTGTATTACTTAAAGAGGTTTCTATTAAATACATCTTAAAACAAATACCTTTTTTTGGTATTCACAAAAATAGACATTGTGTTCTCTGTATTATAAAGTACTAGAAAACACACGGACCTCCGGTTCTCCCAAGATTAAGCTTACAGCTGCAACAGATCGCAAGTAAGAGCAGGTTCATGCACAGCAGTTTTAAATTTAAAGAACTAAATGGTTAATGTAGTTTATATTTCCATCCATCCATTATCCAACCCGCTATATCCTAACTACATGGTCACGGGGGTCTGCTGGAGCCAATTCCAGCCAACACAGGACGCAAGGCAGGAAACAAACCCCAGTCAGGGCGCCAGCCCACCGCAGTAGTTTATATTTGTTCATCATATTTATCTCTGGAAGTTGAAAATTGTCTCTTCACAGTTATCTGCTCTGCAATGTCGATGGTTAAACATCCGCCAAAAACTGGAGGCCTTTTGAGTTACAAACACAGCTTCTAAGTTACATTTGTATGCTTCTATGTGTGATACATCAGACTGGCTCTGTGCTAGCTCACTACTCTTGCTTGCACCTGGACTGTTACACCTACACCCGGCAGGGCTGGAGAGCAAGGTGTATGATGATCAGGGTTGGCTATAGAGAGTTTGAAGATCATTCCCTCTAGGACAGGGGTCCTCAATCCCAGTCCTGGAGAGCCACAGTGGCTGCAGGGTTTTGTTCTGACCTGGTTGCTTAATTAGAAAGCAATTCTTGCCAATAAAGCACTAACAAGCTATGAAATTAAATTAACTCTGCTATGTCAGGTCATTCTCATATCCTAGATTTTCTTTCCCTTTCTATCATGCAAATGATTTGAAGGCTAAAATGGACGAGTAATTCTCAGTCCTTCACTTTTTTCTCTTCATTTTTCTTCCAAGTATTTAATTAAACCCAATAGTGCAGATAAATACACACAGGTGTAAATGTAAATAAGCTAAATGGAGAAATGCTGCTCTCTCTTGTCATTTGCATGGTATTGATAATAAGGAGCAATTAAAATAGCTGTTTAAGACAAAATTAAGCAATAAGGGCTCAAAATCACTAAAGTGAAGCAGAAGTGTTACTTTTAGCAATAAGTGCTTTTTATTAAGCAACTGGGTTAGAGCAAAAACCTGCAGCCACTGCGGCTCTCCAGGACCGTGATTGAGGACCCCTGCTCTAGGACTATTACATAATCAACAGAAAAAGTATTGAGGTGGCTCTGGATGAAAACAGAATGTCCTTGGGGATCTGTAGTTAGTGCCACTTAAACACAAATTTGCCGTGACTGGGTTACCTGGGAGAACATGTCTGATGTCTAAAGAGTATAAAAACCCCAATACCATGACTGATGTTGTGTTTAAGAGGACTGCACTATATATTTTGATAACCCCTTAAAACAGTGCCAGGATGTGGTCGATGTGGTAGATTTCTTAGGTGTAAAAAGGGTTCTAAGGGTTCTCTTGGATCGCAAACGCGAATATCCGCAGAGTTTCTTTGCAGCCTTCATCAATTTTCATAAAATGTTCTACTCAGTTGATCGAGCTGCCCTGTGGGACATCCTGAGACTTCATCTATCTACTATCATCGCCAGCCTGTACACTGGTAATGTGAGTGCTGTGTACAGTGGAGGCAGAACCTCTGTGTTTTTCCCAGTTGAATCTGGGATTCATCAGGGGAGTGTTCTTGCTCCTACTCTGTTCAGTGCTTTCATGGACAGGGTGTTGGGCAGGGTCGTGGGGTGAGGTGGCTCCGGGGCATCTGTTGGTGAAGAAAGATTCATTTATCTTGATGATGCTGTGATGTTTGTGGACTCAATGGAGGCACTGAGTAAGGAGTCTGAGTGTCTGAGCTTGTGAGTATCTTGGATAAAAATCAAGATCCAAGCCTTTAATAACTTCTTGGGCACAGCCATCAGCAGTGTGTCTGTCTGTGGAGAGAATGACAACCTCGTTAAGAGTTTACTTACCTCAGCAGCAATATTCATGTCTGCGGTGACTATTCCTATGAAGTCTGTAGACGGATTGGGAGAGTATGGGGGGGTCATGAGGTCGCTGGAAAGGGGTGTGTGGCACTCCTGATATCTCTTCAAAAGGAAAAAGGTCAAAGTCTTCAGAGTCCTGGTGCGTCCTGTTTTGCTATATGGTTGCGAGACATGGACCTTATCCAGTGATCTGAGATGAAAACTGGACTCCTGCGGTACTGTGTCTCTCTAAATTATCCTTGGGTACCTGTGGTTTGACTTTGTGTTGAACACAAGTTGCTTACAGAGTCCCAAATGAGGCAAATTAGCTGCACTGTGAGGGAGTGTCAGTTACGGCACAAAGGCCATGTGGCGTGATCCCCCAAGGGTGATCTGGTTTAATGGAATCCTCATTGTTGAGGACCCGAGTGGCTGCATCATGATGGGGGGAGACTGCACCACATGTCTGCCTGGAGGGTTGCCAACCAGGATCCCGAACGGTTTCATCGTGTAGTGGGTACGGCAATTCAGTGCATGCTCCCCAACCTGACATGACTTGACCTTAAAACAGAACAATTCGGTGAATGAGGATGGGAACACCATTTAGATGTAATCCTGGAATTGTCCTTTTAAAGGAGATGATAGGAATTATGGGATGTGATATGATCAGAGGCAAGAAGAATTAGACAGGATCAGAATTTGGAAGCATTGGATAACAGTTTTATTGTTGGATTATCAGTTTTTATTCCCTACAAATTGTTATTTGGTAGTGATTTTTAACCAAGGTGATATATATGAACAAAAGTACAATTGTTTATGTATATATTTCTTACAGTTGGATGATAGACAGACAAAGTGAACTTGTCAGTGTCACACATTAAATGAAAGGTGAGGCCTGAATGGTAACTTTGTGGTTTAAAGTCCATGAACCCAACTAGTGGGCCACAGGCAATGAGGAATAGAAAGACATTTTCACTAAATTATTAAAATCTCAGAAAATCTCTGTATTATTTTCATTAATAGAAATAACTTTATTTCACCAGCAGCTATTTTCATGTGGTCTATACTAATAAAAGGCAAAGCCCTCACTCACTCACTCACTCACTCACTCACTCACTCACTCACTCACTCACTCACTCACTCACTCATCACTAATTCTCCAACTTCCCGTGTAGGTAGAAGGCTGAAATTTGGCAGACTTATTCCTTACAGCTTACTTACAAAAGTTAAGCAGGTTTTGTTTCGAAATTCTACACGTAACGGTCATAACGGTCGATAACGGTCGACAACATCCGCCATGTTGAACTTTCTTATTTATGGCCCCATCTTCACAAAATTTGGTAGGCGGCTTCCCTGCGCTAACCGAAACCAATGTACGTACTTATTTCGATGGTATGACGCCACTATCGGCCGCCATATTGAACTTTCCAATGTCACTAATTTTTCAGCCTCCCGTGTAGGTAGAAGGCTAACCCTATCTTCATGAAATTTGGTAGGTGGCTTCCCTGCGCTAACCAAAACCGATGTACGTACTTATTTCGGTGGTATGACGCCACTGTCGGCCGCCATATTGAACTTTCCAATGTCATTAATTCTCCAATTTCCCGTGTAGGTAGAAGGCTGAAATTTGGCAGGCTCATTCCTTACAGCTTACTTACAAAAGTTAAGCACGTTTCATTTTGAAATTCTACGCGTAACGGTCATAACGGTTGACAACGTTCGCCATGTTGAACTTTCTTATTTATGGCCCCATCTTCACGAAATTTGGTAGGTGGCTTCCCTGCGCTTACCAAAACCGATGTACGTACTTATTTCAGTGGTATGATGCCACTGTCGGCCGCCATATTGAAGTTTCCAATGTCACTAATTCTCCAACTTCAAGTGTAGGTAGAAGGCTGAAATTTGGCAGGCTCATTCCTTACAGGTTACTTACAAAAGTTAAGCAGGTTTCATTTCGAAATTCTATGCTTAACGGTCATAACGGTCGACAACGTCCGCCATGTTGAACTTTCTTATTTATGGCCCCATCTTCACGAAATTTGGTAGGCGGCTTCCCTGCGCTTACCGAAACCAATGTACGTACTTATTTCGTGGTATGATGCCACTGTCGGCTGCCATATTGAACCTTTCAACGGTCTTTGTTACTTATGGGCCCATCTTCAAGAAATTTGGTACACGGGTTCCCAACGCTAACTGAATCCTACTTACGTACATATATACGTCCATAGCCTGCAGCTCAGTCACCGTGTGAGGCGGCGTTGGGTCCCCCATCCCAACGCCTCCTACGTTGTTGGCTGCCTGCCTATATAAGGCTGTCCGTCGCTCCGGTCTCTACATTCCCTTCCTTGCTTCGCCACGGGATTCACGTCTCCCTGCTGATAACTGCAGCCTTTTTATTTAATCCACGGCTTCTCCGCTGTTTTATTGTTCATTTATTACGATTATAGTTATTGTATAGGTATTTTAGACTTACTTTACATTGTTCATGTCCTTTATCATTCCAACCGTGCCCACATTAACATGTCTATCGAGGTGATCACCATCGATCAAAGAACTGTTGCTTACCGAGTGGTTTCCATGCCCGGAGATGGCACCTACCTTTTCCATTCTCTTTGTTACATATTGCACGGCCATATCAGGCTCGCTCTTGATATCCGGAGGAACATTGTGTCTTATGTATTGAATGACTGGGACAGGTTCAAGGTGTGGACTGATGACAGTACAGGAGATAATTATACTACACAGGAGCACTATAAGAGTGAAATGCTTAAGCCCTTCACCTATGCATCTGCATGTGAGTTGATGGCTGCTGCTGAATTGTTCGGTTGTCGCTTCAAGTGTACCAAAATGGCCAAATATTTTAAACCTTTTGACAACCGCCAATGCCTCTTAAACATCTTAGATTGACAGGTGAAGATTTCAGTAGTGGACACTTTGATGTTTATCAATGTTTAAACTCTCAAAAGCCTCCTGTAAAAAAGAAAACACGCCCGGCCCCCACGGGCCGGCTGCCACTAGGCAGGGAGCTCACCTCCCCGGACTCGTCCAACCGAGGACACCTCCTCGGCGTGGCCTTTCTCGACGCCATGCCGTCCCAGGCACCTCCAGCAACGGCGCGGTCCTACTCCGGAGCCCGCTGCACTCCTGGTGGGCACGCCACCCACCCGCATCAGGGGAATATGGCCTTCCTGCGGACCCCTGGCGGTCCGTGGGGTTCCTTTACCCCGCGGGGCTGTGTGCACGCAGCACCCGCGGTAAGTGGGTGGGGTCCCCTGCTGCACTGGGCCGTCCACAACAAATTTGTTGATTACAGGTCCCCGCCTTATACCAGGCGGAGCATCCTGCCGACTATGCCAGATGTGGAGCCGACCCAGACACAGACAGGTGGACATGTTGTAATTCACCACCACATGTTTATTTACAATATTTACAATTATTCCAATGGTCACACAGACCCGAATAATGGTCACTAAGACCCAATAGTGCACAAAGTACCCCAAAATACTCAGTCCTGGCCACAATGCCTCTCTTCGGGCCGCCTCCACTCTCCTCTCTCGCTTCGTCCTTCCTCCTCCCGACTCCAGCCATGAATGAATGGAGACGGCCCCTTTTATAGAGTCCCCGGATGAGCACCAGGTGTTCCCGGCATTCCTCCTCTGGCCACGCCCCAGTGTGGCGGAAGTGCCGGCTGTCCTCCAGGCAGCTCTCCGGGTGCCGTCCTAAATCTTCCCCCCAGCACTTCCTGGTGTGGCGGAAGTGCTGGGGTAACAGGTCCCCAAGGCATTGGGGCGCCTCCTGGCAGTGACCACGGGCCCCTACAGGGTGGAGCTTCCATGCCCTGTACCCGCGGCCCCCAGAGCAACCAGGAAGGCGGCCCCCACGTGATCCAGGGTGGGCGTAGACCCACATCCGGTCCCTCATGGCGTCCCGGCCGGGTCGTTGCCCCTGGCATCCCTGACAATATATATATATATATACAGTAATCCCTCCTCCATCACGGGGGTTGCGTTCCAGACCCCCCCGCGATAGGTGAAAATCCGCGAAGTAGAAACCATATGTTTGTATGGTTATTTTTATATATTTTAAGCCCTTATAAACTCTCCCGCACTGTTTATAAATATTCCCCGCAGCGTTATACAGCATAATCCCTTTGTATTCTCTTAGATATTAGGTAAGATTCATTGAAATTATGTATATAAACACACACTGTTTATATACAGTAAAACCTAAATATTATTTTAAAGATATTGAGTGTCTCCGATATCACATATGTTACAGCCATTACAATAGACAGGTCACCAGCAATAAATACGTACATTGCAAGAAAAATAGTATACAGTAAATGTGTGTACAGTGACACTAAACGTACATACATGTACTAAGCACTGTAAGAAGAAAATTAATTATGGTTACTCACCAACAATGACACGATGACTTGTCCGATAACAATGAGTTTAATTTTACTGCACAACAAAGGAGAGCGTTACAGCCCTTGTAAAGGAGCCACTTCAGGCGATTGTGTAGCACTGCCGTTGTTCTTCTTCTGGCAGTCTTCAATCCAAATCCCTAAAGCAGATTCCATCCAGACTACTGCCTTATTACATCCACTTACAACTCGTTTTGCACCCTGGTTAAAAGGACACTGCAGCCGTAGATCTTATATTCCTTTCCTACTTTTTAAATAAAAAGAATCGTAGCCTTCAACAAATCCAAAACGTTTACCTTTTCGGCAATCGTTAACATCTTCTTCTTGCGCTTGGGCACGGCCCCTGAAGCAGTAGCAGATTGTTTTGGAGCCATAATGAAGGGCTTGACTATGCACAAAGATAAACACTAAAGAGCACAACTCTTTACACAGCGAAGCACGTTGATGCTGAATGAGCGAGATGAGACTTCCTGGTTAACACTGCATAGCTCCTGCGTGCTCTGATTGGTTAGCTTCTCAGTCAGGAGAACTTAACTGCGTGCTCTGATTGGTTAGCTTCTCAGCCATCCGCCAATAGCGTCCCTTGTATGAAATCAACTGGGCAAACCAACTGAGGAAGCATATACAGGAAGTAAAAAGACACATTGTCCGCAGAACCCGCGAAGCAGCGAAAAATCCGCGTTATATATTTAGTTATGCTTTCATATAAAATCCGCGATAGAGTGAAGCCGCGAAAGTCGAAGCGCGATATAGCGAGGGATTACTGTATATATATATATATATATATATATGACAGCAACACTCATAACAGTGACAAAACAATTACATTGTCAATCATGTTACGTTATTTTTAAAATGTTTCCTTTTCTTTTTCATTACTTCTTTAACACACTAGTTCTCCGCTGCGAAGCGCGGGTATTTTGCTAGTATGTAATATAATGCTAGCAAAGCTTCTAAAAATATGAATGCAATTTTAATAGAGCTGTTTTGCTTAACAAAATATTATTGCAATTGTCCAGCAAAAAGGTTTATTAAATTTACTGTTGATGATATTCTGAATTACTTTGCACTTTATGAATTTATCTATGGTGGAGTTTGTTGTTGTTTTTTCAGTTTAGTTTACAAAATGTCTTGTATTTGCATTGCTTTTCAATTTAAAAACTTAAATACAGATGTGCTAATACTCAATCCCGCTCTGCAGAATTTGTGCCCCCTAAAAACTTTGTATGTCATAGCAAACACATTAAACCCAGAAGGACCTCACATCCTATTATGAATTCTAATCTGTCATCATGGAGAACAAAGTGAAAACCGACACCTTTTTATGTTAAAAATCTGTGAAATAAAATCCTGCCTGCTTTAAACAGTTTAATTTTACATTCATCTTCCATACTTTGTGACTTATGACAGTCCGCTGGTCGATAAATCATTTGCATCTTATAACTGGCTTAAACTAGAAACTGTCACTAGAAGACGTTTTCCAGTATGGTGTGTGTTAGTTCAAGGACAGGCTGCCCAAACTGACTGGCATGAGCTGACTAGCGCAACAGCTGGACCCTGATTTAGATATGACAGCTGAAGTGCAACACCGGGAAAAAAAGATCAGTATGACATTATTCATACTTAAAGATATTTCTCTGCCATTTTTAGCATTTCGTTAGTATTTTCTAGGGGGACATTATGAAACATTGTGAGGAAGACTTCTGAAGGATACATTTCTCTAAAGCTATAGGTGTACAAATAGATGCATAACTGA
This sequence comes from Polypterus bichir lapradei, assembly GCA_026402145.1. Taxonomy (NCBI): domain Eukaryota; kingdom Metazoa; phylum Chordata; class Cladistia; order Polypteriformes; family Polypteridae; genus Polypterus; species Polypterus bichir. The sequence continues at coordinate 29,718,631 of JANRMT010062831.1, forward strand.
TACTTAATATAGTTCTGATGAGCTTGGTATTGCTGGCCATTACAGAGTGACTATCCTGATAAGATTTAATTTGAGCAACAGAGGATTTTAATGAAATGTTACATAGACTCATTAAGAGGAGACAAAGATATAAACACAAGATGAGGGAGTATGGCGTCTCTTGCCTCTTGATAATGGAGAGGCTCATGCTTAGTGTTCTGAGCTCATGTAGGTACTCAGGAATTACTGTGAGAGAGGAAGACATCAGAAGATGATAAGATCACAAGCCCTAGAATGTAGTCAGACAGGCAAAGATAATAACCAGATAGACAAAAGCATAACACATGACAAGTTAAAGAGGGAAAACAAAACAATAATAAAAAGGTTTAAACAAAGTCCATATACAATTGAGAAAATGAACAAAAAATAAATAAAAATGAAACCAAATTCATAATACTTAGTCCCTGCACTTGGCCTGAAAGGGAGGCAGTACAGATTAATTCTATCAATCAGGATAGGCACTCATTTTATATGTAATCCTGGCTGCATGATTTTTAAAATGAGATGCTGGGAATTAGGGAAAGTTTGCAATTGGGAGACAGTGCAAAATAACTTGTTTGCTGGGGTTTTAAGGTTACAGACAAGCAGTACAATATAATGATATACATATATAATTCCCTTAAATAAAACTGCCTTCCAGCTAAAGCTAATCCAAACAAAGAAGGGAACAGGAAAAGGATACATGTAAATAAAGCTTTTGTGAGAGTTATTCCTTTACCTAAACAACATTCAAACTATTTAAAAGGTTACATTTTAATAAAAAAGACACCCCATTATTCTCTAGATTTAAATCAAGGCTTACAATCCTCTTCTTTATCACCATACATTCTTGTTAGAGTAGATGGTGTAGCTCTTCAAAAAGCATGTGTTAAAGAGAGCTAGGAAGGGTCCGCAATTACAACAAAACTGCTGTGGTGCTAGACTGGAAACAGGCTGTAAGATACGCAGATAGCTGGTGTGCTAGCAATAGTGTAATTGGCAGTTACAATAGGCCACTAGTGACATGGGGTACTTTGCCCTAATCATTGTGTATAGAGCCCAGGAACTAGTGATTCTGGATCACTAATGTAAGCGCAGGACCTTGGGAGATGATGAGAAACATATCTGGAGTCCCATGTGCCAATTCTACTAAAATCTGAGGAATGTCAGACACAAAGGAGGCAGCAAAAACAATTCAAAAAAACTTGGAAAAGCTCCATAACTGGTTGAACTCTTGGAAAATGCAGTTTAATGTAGAAAAGTGCTACATGTGGACAAAAGGAACATCAATTCTAAATACAGTACAATATGGGATACACTATGATAAAGTAAGCAACCTCTAAAAAAGCATTAAGTGGTTTATGTTAACACATTTTTATCAACTAACCACTGCGTACAAACAATTAAAAAGCCTGGCATGTTTGTTTTATTCTGGACGTGCTCTGTCTCTTGGCATGTCAGAGGAATGGGACTTTGTGAAGTATGGTCTGCCTCACTGGTGAGGCAAAATGGGGCTGGGTTGGAGAAAGAGAGCATTGCTGTTTCTTATTTATTCTTTCTACCCCAATAACCGTGCAAAAATAACAATAGGCTTCATTGCCATAACACCTGGTAATAATATGAAATCTAGGTCAAAGATATGATATGTTAAAATGTACTAACTTAACTCAAGACTACAAAAATGTCAACAAAAGTTCAGAAGCAATGTTTATATGACCAGTCAGTGAATTATGTGAGCTGGAATGTCATTGGTCTCAATCATGAAATAAAATGAAAGAAAGTATTCATTTACTTAACACGTTTAAATGCCAAGGTAGTATTTTTACAGGAGACTCAGTTAATAAGTAAGGACCAGTTTTGGTTGCAAAGGGAGTGGATTGGCCAAATTTTTCAATCCAGCTATATAAAGAAAATTAGGGGTGTGGGAATCTTAATACATAGAACTATACCATTTGTAGCATCAGCATGATCCTGAAGGGCGATGCATCATGGTGATGGGCAATTATATTTAATATTAAAGTGATTCTGATAAATATTTATGCACCTAATATGGATGATGGAGATTTCACTTCTATTTCTAATGTGAACACTCATAAAATTATAATGGCTGGAAACTATGATTGTATTTTAAATCCAGACCTGGATAGGTCTTCAGCTACAGTGGTAATAACATCTAATACTGCAAAAATAATTACAAAGTTTGTAATATATCAAAAGTTATCAGATCCATGAGATAACCATGGAGGATCTTAAATCCTAATCTAAAAGCATATTCCTTATTCTCACAAATTCATCATTGTTACTCAAGAATCAATTAATTCTTCATAGGCAATATTTTTTCGCCCATTATCAAATCTTGTAAGTAAGACACCATTGTTATCTCTGACCATGCCCCTCTAATTATGGAGCTTAAATACTATGCCCCGCGCACTCATCTCATACTTGACATCTTAACCCCCTGTCATTAGCGGATGAGAACTGTACAGAATTCATATCCATGCAAATTGATTATTTTCTGGAGACAACTGCATCCCAGAGGTATCTGCAGGAATACTCTGTTTTTAAGAGGACAGATTATTTCATATCTTTCTCGCAAAAATAAATTGGAAACCAAGAAAGCGTCTGAGTTAATCAGCAAAATTACCAAAATAGATCTAGAATACACCAGGTCTCCAAATGAAGCACTTTATAGGAAAAGACAAGTTTTGCAATCAGAATTTAACTTCTTGATTACTAAAGAAATTGAACAGCTCCTCTTTAAAACACAACATCATTATTATGAAAATGGAGAAAAGGCTAATAAAATTTAAGCCCAACAAATCCACAAGTAGGAAGTCCGCAACGTAATAACAGCAATTACCACAGATGGAAATAACAATTAACACAGATGGAAATAAAATCATAGATCATAGAAATGTAACCCACATATTTAGAGAGTAAAATAAGCCCTTATATTCTATTCAGTTTAAAGAAGATATTATGAAGACACAATCTAAAACCTGACAGCCTATTAAGGAGTATCTGGATGAGATATTGGGACAGCTTGGCTATTAGCTAAACAAATGAGCTTGATAGATTGAATGGTCTGCTCTCATTTGTCAAAGTTCTTTTGTCCTTATGTGTGCTATTAGGTGGAATACATATTTACAGTACCTGCAAATTACCATGATGGTCTGGTGTCCAGGGGGTTGCCTGGCCCTTTGCTAGAAGACTGGGGTTTAGAAATCCAGGGACACTTGGGGTAACTAAAGGGAGTTCTGTCAGGTTGACCCCAAGAAGAACTCACCCAGAAGTATTTCCTTGCAGGGGTTAAAGGGGCCCTCCTGACCACATGCCAGTGGTATTTGGAGTTGGCCTGACTAGCTTTAGTTTGGGTTTGGGAATTCAGGCCACAACACGATTACATGTTTTTAATGACCAGCAAATATTGTGCCTTATTTGTTGTCTTTTCCTCTCATTGTCCTGCAGTGGTTCATGATATTGTTGTGACTTTTTTCCTATCCACACTAGTATGTTTTGCTTAAAAATGTAGATATTTGTCCCAGTTTTCAGTTTTCAACAAAAATTAATACTTCTGAAAGCTGTGAGACTTATGAAAATGCAGGCAGTGTTTCTGTAATGACAGATAAAAACAAAGATTTCTGAAAATCCAGACTCCATTGCGGCGACTGGTGATTATGTGTCTCTTCTCTAATTGGACCTGCTCATTAAAATGTCTCCTTCCCTGATTGGTCAACATTCACAGAAGAAAAACAAATTCCAGCAGGTGAAGAAATGTTGTTTGAAATGGTGTTTGTTGTGTTTTTTACTTGTAAGCATCTAAATTGTATTTTTTGTGATTTTTAGATAGTGTGTTAAAATGACTATTCACTCTGCAAGACAGAGTCACTAATCGCATTTATGCTAAAAATGCTTGAGCACTTTTGGTCTTATTGACATGTCATAATATAGATGCTCAGACTATAAGTATACAACGTGCACTCACTGAGGTAGCTGCACAATTAATTTTGGGAAATTTGATGGCATCATCAGAAAATCAGACCGTGACTCTGTTCAGACTACAAGAATGCTGAAATTTCTAATATGACAGAATTCTTCTGATTGTGTGACAACCTAATGCATGTGAAATGACAGTGGATGAAGCTAAAATTTGGAGCAACTCAGAAAATTTGTCAGTGACTGCAAACCAAGCTTAAAATCATACCAAAATCTCACGGTGTATGCCAGTTTTAAGATATCAATGCTGCACACATGCCCAGTGTAGATGGACAATTATGTCATATGCATTTTAGTATGGATTAAAATACTTAAATGCTAGTGTGGACAGAGATAATTTTCATTTAAAAATGAAAATGTCATAGTCTATATGTAGTGTTTGACTATGCTAATCCTCCACTCTTGTTAGGGGCCAAAAAACAAATAGAGACTATAATATGACTAGTATTAGATCATAATGGTTTTTCACCAAAATCACTTTAATGCATTGTAGAATAATTATGGAGAAGCAGTATGCTACCACTTACTTGAATTACCATTATTAGGAGACTTACGAACCAGAAAGACTGCAAAAAACATAAAAAATTGGTAAGTTACCAATTAACACAGTGTCTATAGTATGTTGGAATAAAGTATGAGTATTCCACAAATTTGTTGTGCTATAGAAAGTATTAATTAATCTGCCCATTTTTGTACCAGGTGGGAAAGGAGGTTGCCAGGTACAAAGGCATAACTGTTATGGAGCAAGGTAAGACTAACTCTGACAGAGATCCTCCTTGAGGGAAAAAAGGGATACACCAAACGTTCCTGCATAACCCAGTGTGGAGGTAATATACTCTATTTGTGTGCTGTAAAGGATGTTCCAGAAGACCAGTAGACAGGTGTACCAGTTTGAAAAACAGAGAGAGGCAAGCTAGACTGAAGTATATATTATTCCTTTAGGACAATACAGGGTAGGAAACCATTGTAACAATACCTGGCCCTCGATCTAGTTAGATAAAAGCATTTCAGGGAAGTAAAACCAGAGATGGTAATATTTTTAAAATGCAAGCAAACACACAATCACAGAAATGAATGAATTGGACTGTTCTGTTCATGGAAATCAACAAACTGTTGGAAAGCTGTCTGATGATATGGTCTAGAGCTGTTAAACCCAGACATATGGGGTTTCTTTGCCATCAGGTGCCACTTGTGGAAGTTCTAGTCTAGAGGGCCTGGATCAAATGAGAGCTACCCTGTCTATAGAAGAGATTCTGAGACTTTGCCAGAAGTTGGAGGTTGAAGTCACAGCATGGCCAGGGGCATACTGATTCTGGAGGTAAAAGGAGAGTTTACAGGCAAGGCTCAACTGATGGGAGACAGAAAGAAAAACACGAGATGAGGAAGGGAAGGAGCTGAGCAGTTAAACTGAGGTGAGCAAAGCCAAGCTATCCTATCAGACAGATCCACTTATTACCCATTTAGGAGTCAGAGAGACATCAGGGTTTGGTTTCCTTTCGATTTGTTTTCACTTTGGGTTCTCATTATGATCCTCCCTTCCTTTTTACAATTTTTTTTAATAATGGCACCATTATCTGCATTTCTTGACCACTCTAGTGTTTGACTGGTTGTGAAGCCACCTGTTAAAATGGTCCCCTTCTGCCATACTGCTTCAAAAATGTTCACCTTTTGGACATATGGGCTGATTATAATGTTTAACTAAAGCTAGTGCTGACCCCCCAAACTATTTATATAATATTGCCTTGATTTTTAACCTTTAATATTTTTCCTCCAAAAACTACATTTGAAATAATCTAAAATGCAACAAAAATCTAATTAGTGTACATTAACAGTTTAATGAATGAATGTTTAAAACTTTTTTAAAGTTACATTGTTTTTCTTTTCCTTCCAGTGAAAGTCTGACAAACTTTAAAAATCAATAAACAAAAAGGTATTGCTAGCTAAGCAGAGGCAAGTTACACTCCAAAACGCAGAGGTAGACCGATTCGCCACTCCTAACATTTCACTTCAACCTCCCCTCAGCCTGCAGTCTCTGTCTTGGATTAGCGCAAATATATCTCTCCTGCATCAGAACTATGATTCTTATTAGCTGATAAGAGAAGTTGCAAAATCAATCAGAATGTTCAAGCAAATTCTAGAAAAAAGCCAGATCCAAATATGTTAAGGAGTTGTTTTGTTCGCTAGTTAAGCGGATGTAAGGTGCTCTGCGAGGTTAACATGAGAATGAGGAGGGCCCCAGACCCCACCCCCACCAAAACCCTTGGCCTGTTGTGTCTCTCTCAGATTCGCGCAAATGATTCGGTACAGCAAGCGAACTATGATACTTAGTATGATGAGAGAAGTCGCAAAATCAACCAGAATGTTCAAGCGAATTCTAGAAAAAAAATCAGTTAAGTAGTTCTCTTGTGAAAAGCAGACAGACATACAGACAGATGTTGGATTTTATATAGAGAGAGATTAAGAAGGTGGAGTGGTGGCTCTGAGGCTAAGGGTCTGCACTGGCAATCGGAAGGTTGCTAGTTCGAATCCCATAAAATGCCAAAAGGGTCTCTGCTCTTAACCTGCAATTGCTCCGTCCTGGCTATGACGCTAATCTGCATCCGTCCCTGCATGTAGGCCCTCCAACCTGCAGGGAAAAACTTGGGAGTTGGTGGCAGAATTTGCACTCCAGCCACCATAAAAAAACCTCACACTGTTCCACTACATCTAAACTAGTGTGGTGCTGAGGTATCACCCATTGCATGGCTGCGCTCAGGTCCTGAGTTGGTTTGTGCAGCAATGCACTGTATCAGTGCGTGCTCCTAACCTCTCTCTCGAGATTAAGAAGAAGTTGTGACCTGGGTTCTCTTCCTGTGTCCTCCCTGCATGGAGTTTGCATGTTCTCCCTGTGTCTGTGTGGGTGTCCTCCGGGTGCTCTGGTTTCCTCCCACAGTCCAAAAACATGCAGGTTAGGTGCTTTGGCGATCCTAAATTGTACCTAGTGTGTGTTTAGTGTGTGGGTGTATGTACCCATGCGGTGGGCTGGTGCCCTGCCTGGGATTTGTTCCTGCCTTGCGCCCTGTGCTGGCTGGGATTGGCTCCAGCAGATCCCCATGACCCTATGTTAGGATATAGCGGGCTGAACAATGACTGACTGACTGTCTTTTACTGTTCAAAGGTTTAATAAAGTATCTATCTATCTATCTATCTATCTATCTATCTATCTATCTATCTATCTATCTGTTAGCCTAGAAAATGAATTAAAAAGCAGATCACTATACCACAGCTCGAAAGGATTGTAACTTCCAAATAACCATTCCACATCAAAGCCAATCTAATTAATCCCTACATTCAAAATTTAAAGAATTGAATATATTCCATCATTTTGAAGTGATACTCCAGACTAGGACCATGAATTAAATTAAAGAATAAACTCAGTAAATTCAACTTGAAAAATAACAAACTTATTCTTTAATTGATTTGGAAAAGGATGTCAGTCAGTCAGTCAGTCATTTTCTAATCTGCTTAGTCCAGAACAGGGTTGCAAGAGGTTGGATGAATGTAATTTAAGCACAAAAAAACACACTTCTTATTGTGGAGTATATCCAAAAAAACTCATGCAGGTAAGAAGAAACTCCACACAGACATAGAAAGGGTTAATTTTGAACCCAAGTCCCTGCATCTATGAGACCACAGTACTAACAACAGTCTCCTGAAGGTACAATAATTTATCTCCCACATCCCAAAGGATGTGCATATTAGCTGGACTGGTGATCTAGATTGCTCCTCTGTTGGTTATGCACTAGTATGCTCTCCAATGGACTGGCTCCCACTCTAGGGTTAATTTCTACTCATTGTGTGATGCAGCCAAGATAAGTTTTGGCATGGTATTGCCAAAAAATATCCCTAGTACTTACCTTGGCAGAACAATAACTGCATTATTCTAATTTGTTTCAGGTCTGTATGCTGAACATCTGATCAAAGGAGAAGACTGATGTAAAGGGCATAAACCTTTAATCAGCACATTGGTTATCAATTTCATATAGCCCAGCGTTTTCCATGCAATACAAAGTGAAGATCTAAGGTTCTATGAGCCACTTTGCTAGGCAACAATTTTTGTAAATACTGATTAGAACCTATTCATGACTTTAGGCACAATAAGACTTAACCCTTCAATGTTGTGATAATTATGGGTTCATATTTTCCTTAATTTTGTTTTGAACCTTTGTTTTAGTTTTTGGAACACTAATGCAACCATGAGTAGAAAGGTATGTGTACGAAGTAAGTTGCTACAGCAGTCTCTCATGAGGTTACTTATCAAAGTATACCTGAAAGTCTACATACACTGTGTTACATGTTCAGTTAATTCATAGTTTTCAGTCATATCAATATGGATGCTGAAATGGAAATATAACAAGACCAAGAGATGATCTGCTTGAAAGGAGAAAACAAAGGAAAACTCATTGACAGCAAAACAAGTCAAAGCACTGATAGAAAGATAAGGACCAAGTAAAGTAAGCCAAAACTGCAAATCAAGAATGTACTCAAAGAAATGGGCAAGAGAATCTAAACATTAAATTTTCTTGGAATTGCCTTTAGCCTCTTCTAAGATAGAGAATTAACCAGATTGGTAGTTTAGGGAAAAGACATGTTAAGAAGATGGCAAAGATCAAAAATGCCAGAGAGGAGTCAGATAATGAATAGACTAAAACAAAAACATTAAAGATAGAAAACAAAGTTAAGAATCAAAGTAAAAGTAATAATACTATCTACCCCTTGAGAAACCAAGGAGGCCAGGTTATGCACACTGCCATTGCAGGTCCCAAATTACAGCGCATCCAGAAAGTATTCACAGCGCATCACTTTTTCCACATTTTGTTATGTTACAGCCTTATTCCAAAATGGATTAAAATCCTTTTTTTCCTCAGAATTCTACACACAACACCCCATAATGACAACGTGAAAAAAGTTTACTTGAGGTTTTTGCAAATTTATTAAAAATAAAAAAAAATGAGAAAGCACATGTACGTAAGCATTCACAGCCTTTGCCATGAAGCTCAAAATTGAGCTCAGGTGCATCCTGTTTTCCCTGATTATCCTTGAGATGTTTCTGCAGCTTAATTGGAGTCCACCTGTGGTAAATTCAGTTGATTGGACATGATTTGGAAAGGCACACACCTGTCTATATAAGGTCCCACAGTTGACAGTTCATGTAAGAGCACAAACCAAACATGAAGTCAAAGGAATTGTCTGTAGACCTCCGAGACAGGATTGTCTCAAGGCACAAATCTGGGGAAGGTTACATAAAAATTTCTGCTGCTTTGAAGGTCCCAATGAGCACAGTGGCCTCCATCATCTGTAAGTGGAAGAAGTTCAAAACCACCAGGACTCTTCCTAGAGCTGGTCGGCCATCTAAACTGAGCGATCTGGGGAGAAGGGCCTTAGTCAGGGAGGTGACCAAGAACCCAATGGTCACTCTGTCAGAGCTCCAGAGGTCCTCTGTGGAGAGAGGAGAACCTTCCAGAAAGACAACCATCTCTGCAGCAATCCACCAATCAGGCCTGTATGGTAGAGTGGCCAGACGGAAGCCACTCCTTAGTAAAAGGCACATGGCAGCCCACCTGGAGTTTGCCAAAAGGCACCTGAAGGACTCTCAGACCATGAGAAACAAAATTCTCTGGTCTGATGACACAAAGATTGAACTCTTTGGTGTGAATGCCAGGCGTCACATTTGGGGGAAACCTGGCACCATCCCTACAGTGAAGCATGGTGGTGGCAGCATCATGCTGTGGGGATGTTTTTTAGCAGCAGGAACTGGGAGACTAGTCAGGATAAAGGGAAAGATGACTGCAGCAATGTACAGAGACATCCTGGATGAAAACCTGCTCCAGAGCGCTCTTGACCTCAGACTGGGGCGACGCTTCATCTTAGAGCAGGACAATGACACTAAGCACACAGCCAAGATATCAAAGGAGTGGCTTCAGGACAACTCTGTGAATGTCCTGTGCACCGACGCTTCCCATCCAACCTGATGGAGCTTGAGAGGTGCTGCAAAGAGGAATGGGCGAAACTGGCCAAGGATAGGTGTGCCAAGCTTGTGGCATCATATTCAAAAAGACTTGAGGCTGTAATTGCTGCCAAAGGTGCATCAACAAAGTATTGAGCAAAGGCTGTGAATACTTATGTACATGTGATTTCTCAGTTTTTTATTTTTAATAAATAAAACCTCAAGTAAACTTTTTTCACATTGTCATTATGGGGTGTTGTGTATAGAATTCTGAGGAAATAAATGAATTTAATCTATTTTGAAATAAGGCTGTAACGTAACAAAATGTGGAAAAAGTGATGCGCTGTGAATACTTTCTGGATGCACTGTACATGACTTGCAATGGGGGTGTCATTTCTACCAACAATATGGCGGTACAGAGTGATAAGCTAAATGATTTACATGGAATTCACAGCAAACCATAATGTCCACTGCACATGAAATGTGATAAACAAATTTTATTTCACTTCCACTGAAATTTGTGCCATTGACATAAGAAGAAAGGTTTTTAGTCCTGTCTGGAAGCATTTGCATGTATTAATATTGCAGCGTCTGCCTGTCACTAAGTATTTAAATAAAGATCTGTATTAAAAAAGTAGATCACTAAGCTCATTTCCAGTCATTTATAGACATTTTTTAAGCCTCCAGATGTATTCTGGTAGCACGGTCCCCATTTTATCAATTAAAATGACAATCTTGGTGATTGTAGTTCTAAAAACGAATCAGAGACAAAAAGAAACTTGATGCCCCACAGCACTTGGACAGTGAATATCTTTAACCTCTTCTGCAGGTATCAAAAAATTGGAAAGGGTGGCTGCTGGGTAATGGGTGGGGGGTGTATTTCTGCCATTTAATGGGATTTCACCATTGGCAAAGAAACAGTAATATGCTCAATGGTTTTCGTGTGAAAAATATACAGCCATTCACATTTTAGAAAAATGAACTACTCTCCTCCATGAAGATGTAAACAAGGGGGAAAATTAGAATTTACATTACTGTTGTGTGACAGATTACATGCATTACAGCTGCAGAAAAGAACACAAGTAGACACAGAAGTGTTAATGAGGCTTTAGGAAGAAGTATTCCTTGTCTTCCATCCACAAAATTACACTAAACCCTTTAGAAAGTGAGGTTCACGTTCACCAATTGTGAAATCATCTGTGAAATGTATTTTAGTGTCAGTATGTGAACCACAACTTCTCTTTTTCACTCATCAATAACTATACACATGCATCTGTGCTACAAAATGGTGGTATCTAAACAAAAAAAAAGACCCATAACATGGTGGTATGCTGATGCCACTGTCATAATATTAAAAAACGAAAGCATGAAATATGAACAAAAATAGGAAAAATGGATACATCCATGTACAAAACTGAGATTCATGACAGAGTGAAACCTGACCATTGATGTTTAAACTTGGGTTGACTGTCTCATCCCACACTAATAGTACACAGTAGCCCTCACATATCTGTGAGGGATACATTTCATACTCCCTATGGATGAGTAAAATCATCAGATAATACCGAACCCTATATACTGTATTTATCACGCATTAGGGATGTAACTTTCCCAGCTTTTGGAGAGCAAGCAAAACTACCACAAATTTCATATTTCTCTTTTATCAATTCATGATGATTTGTTCTTGTTGTTCATTCTGGCAACTTCAGCATACAACTTTTATCTTTCAGTACTACATCATGAATTTTGATTTTTTTCACTTAAACAAAGAGCCTAATACAACAACACCATTTATTTATGTAGCACATGTTCATATAAAAATGTAACTCAAACTACTTTAAAGGATGCCATAGAGAAGTTACAACAGAAGAAAAAACAAGTAAAATTAGGCAATAATATTAAAGAATAAGTAACAAAAAAAAGGTAAACTCATATGCTCAAGATGACAGAAAAAATAAATACCAGTTACGCTGGAGAAAAAAAAAATTCTGCATAGGTTCCAAGTCCAAAAAACTGCCCAGTACCCCACTGAGCATTCTGCCCAACATAAATGTTCCTAAATCAAATTTCATAGTTTTCCAAACACCTTCTGTTTGGTTTAGGAGTATTACAAGCATCACTACTTTTGAGCTTTGGGGCAATATTAAGCAACATAAAAGTTACAGTGATGCCACAAGCATGGATAACATTTACTACAGATGCTATAGCATGATTAATAGTGAGAGGTAGGGTGAATTTATGAATGTGCTCTGCTGTCAAGTCAAATAGCCTCTACATGTCAAAATGCCATTTACAGTTTTGCTACTGCTTTGTCTATTAAACCCATAAAGAAAAAAAGAGCTTTTAGTTAAGGCAAACCACTTTCCCTTATTAAGTAATGCCTTTATAAAAATTATTTAGGTTTTTCAATTTATTGCTGAATTTTATTATTTTTGTATTCAATTGACATTAATTCACTGTAACTTATTAAATGCTAAACACATATTTAAGTATTTTATCATTCCTTCATGCATTTTGTAACCTGCTGTATTCAGTACTGTGCTGACTGTCCATGGCTGGGCATATCAGCATACAAGCCAACACTTAATCATATTTGTATAATTTACAATCACCAATGCACAATCACTAATGCATGTTTTTGAGATGTGTTACAAAACCAGAGCAAGCAAGAAAAAAACATATGACCACAGAGAAAGTATTTCAACTCCACAATAAGCCAGGATAAAAATCCCAGCCTAGATCCCTAGTGCTGTAAAATACTACTGTTAATAACTGCACTTCTGTGTATCCAAAAGTACTAAAATAAAAACTCTTTGATTGACTGATACTCTGCTTCTGTAAAGTTTCTGCCTTGCTCCTGAGCCAGTATTGCCCCCTTGTACCCAGAGACCTTGAATTGGATTAAGTAGGTTAGAGAATGCTATATTATGTTAGTTGTTGGGTAACCATTACTTACTGGATGGTTCAGTGGTTAGTGTTGCAAATACAGAGATATAGAGACATAGATTCCATCTCTGGCCTGGGCACCTACTTGTAAAGAATTTGTTTACTCTCCAAATGCCTATTTGCATTTTGTCCAGTTTCCTCCCAAAGATATATTGGCAAGTTTGATCAATGATGGTAAGCAAAATGAATTATCCTAATGAAGGCAAAATGAATGCTTTAACCAAAAACTAAAAAGAGCACCATGTGTAAATGTGTATTAAAATGCATTAATAAATCATTTCAAGTGTTTGTTGGTATGAAAAATATTCTCCTCACTTACTCTCCCCCCCCAAGAAAACACTGAGCAAGTGTCATGGAATTTGGTTGTTTAAACCTCTCCCTATGAATGAACATTATCACCTTGCTTAACTGGAGTTTCAAGTGCTGCAGGTATGTGATGTAACAGGAAACTGTTGAGCACAGAACAATTCAATATTGTAGCTGCTGGTTAATAACAGGGTGGTGCAGTGTCACAAAGGTTAGTGCTATTGTCTCACAGCTTGTAGACATTTGGTTCTAATCCCAAATCACTCATTGTCTCAAAAAAGTATTCAGACATTCTCCCCAAGTCATTTTGAGTTCCTCAGGTAATTTAGCTTTCAACCAGATTCCAACTACATTAATTTTATAAGTCTCCAAAATTCCCCCTTATTGGTGATCATGTACAAACCTATAAAGGCTGAATGGTTTGACCCAGTGCTGGCTGTATAAGCTCCAGTATTTTACAGCCGTGAACTCGAATATTGATTTAGTAAATAATGAAAGGATGGAAGGTTAACTAGATGTGTGTTTAGTGTTTTCTATATGAAATACTAAACATGTTAGGAGTATGTATGCTTCCAGGGAATTGCTAAGGTACTGCATTGATGATGACGAGGGATGTCCAGAGTCTGCTGAAAGCTAGGAATACTGCTTTCAGGTCTGGGGATGGGGCTCTTTACAGTGTAGCCAGAGCGAACCTGAAAAAAGGCATCTGAGAGGTCAAGGCAGCATACAGAAGGACAGTGGACCATCTGAGGAGCAGCAACACCAGGCAGGTGTGGCAGGGTGTCCAGCACATCACCGGCTACAAATCCAGCAACTCCTTGGCCTCTGAGGGAGACGCTTCTCTGGCAGAGGAGCTGAACATCTTCTTTGCCCACGTTGAGGCGACACCAACAGCAGCTCCATCACAGCCACCTGTTCACAACAGCAACATACTCATGGTGGAAGAGAGTGAGGTGAGGCGGGTGATGAGGAAGTTGAACCTGAGGAAGGCTGCAGGACCTGACGGTGTGGCTGGATGGGTGCTGAAAGACTGTGTGAATCAACTGGCCAGAATCTTCACTAGGATTTTCAACCAGTCCTGTTCCAGGCCACTGTCCCACCCTGCCTCAAGTCCTCAATCATTGTTCCGCTGCCGAAAAAAATCCATCACAAACAGTCTGAATGATTTCCACCTTGTGGCACTCACATCTGTCATCATGAAGTGCTTTGAGAAACTGGTGCGGAGTCATATCATCGCCTGCCTGCCAGCAGACCTGGACCCATCTCACTTTGCTTACAAAGCAAAGAGTTCCACGGAGGACGCTGTGGCCACAGCCCTTCATGCTACCCTGACCCACCTGGAGCAGCAGGGGAGTTACGCCAGACTGCTTTTTGTAGACTTCTGCGTTTAACAACATCCTCCCACAACGACTGGTGTGCAAACTGGCAAATCTGGGACTTCTATCACTCACCTGTAGTTGGATACTGGACTTCCTGTCTGGTCACTCCCAGAGGGTCAGGCTGGGTCTCCACACATTCACTGCTCTCAGCCTCAACACCGGGACGCCGCAGGGTTGTGTGCTCAAACGCTCCTCTACACCCTCTACACATATGACTGTGTCCCCACACACCATAGCAACAAGATCATAAAGTTTGCAGATGACACGACAGTGGTCGGACTCATCTCAGGCAAGGAGGGTGAGCTGGCATACAGGGATGAGGTGGAGTGGCTGTCAGAGTGGTGCACAGTCAATAACCTGCTCCTCAACACCACAAAATCAAAGGAGCTTGTTATTGACTTTAGAATAAACAAAACTGACATCCAGCCACTCATCATTGGTGGGGCCTGTGTGGAGAGGGTCCCGGTGTTCAGGTTTCTGGGCATTGAGCTGGAGGATGACCTGACCTGGAGCACCAACACCAAGGAGCTGCTGAAGAAGGCACAGCAGAGACTGTATTTTCTAAAAATCCCCAGAAAGAACCATTTCCCCAAAAATCTGCTCCTTGTCTTTTATCACTGTTTCATTGAGAGTGTGCTCACGTACAGACTGTGTGTGTGGTACGGCAGCTGCACTTCCTCAGAAAGTGTAGCGCTCCACAGGGTCGTCAGGACAGCGGAGAAAACAATTGGTTGTACCCTCCCCACTCTGGGACAAATCTACACCTCCCGATGCCGCAAAAAAGCAATAGACATTTCACAGGATTCATCACATCCCAGTCATTGCCTCTTCCAGCTTTTGCCATCGGGCAAGAGATACAGAGCAATGAAAACCAGGACAAACCTCTTTAAAAACAGCTTTTATCTAAAAGCAATCATGGCCCTGAACTCAGAATAAAACTGTTCCACATCATTCTCCCAATGTGCAATATAGACCTTAAGTCGACTAGTGCAATTTGTATATTTTATAAAGTATTTTTATTACTATTCGGTTTGTTATTATTTTCTCTCTTCTTGTCTTTTTCACTCTTATGCCTCACACTGAGTCGACTGCACCTTCAATTTCGTTGTTCCTTTGTAAAAGTGACAATGACAAAAAAGATCTATCTATCTATCTATCTATCTATCTATCTATCTATCTATCTATCTATCTATCTATCATTGCACAAAGGAATGCATTAATTTGAATATGTGGTACCTTTACAGGCATTGTGACCTCCTCGATATTGAAAAGGATTAAGCAGAATGTATCTACACTTTCATATGCAATCCTATTCTTTTTTCATACTCCAAATAATAATTATTCAGTCAGCTATTCAAGGAACTTAGGAACAAAGTAGAAAAACAATAAACAAGTTACGTTTGTCCTCACACAAATACTACCTCAATGCATAGCTTACTGCGTAACATTTACCATATGTGTTGTCACTGGGTGCCTTGAACTTCACTTGAATGCTTTTTATTCTGCAGCGTTTTCTTATTTACTTCTTGACAATTTTCTTCTTTCCTTAGAATGTATAGTGTGTAATCAGTTATATAATATTAGAACAAAACCTTTCAGGCATAATATAAGACATGCTTTTATAGATTCAACTTTTGAATAAGTTGTATAGAAAAACCTTATATACTTCCATCCATCCATTATCCAACCCGCTATATCCTAGCTACAGGGTTACGGGGGTCTGCTGGAGCCAATCCCAGCTAACACAGGGTGCAAGGCAGGAAACAAACCCTGGGCAGGGCGCCAGCCCAACACAAGGCACACACACACACACACGGGACAATTTAGATTCGCCAATGCACCTAACCTGCATGTCTTTGGACTGTGGGAGGAAACCCACGCAGACACGGGGAGAACATGCAAACTCCATGCAAGGAAGACACAGGAAGTGAACCCAGGTCTCCTTACTGCGAGGCAGCAGCGCTAACACTGCACCACCATGCCACCTATTTATATGAAAAAAAATGTACATTAATAATACCACTAAGTGTAAAGGTGTAGTCTGTCTCTACCATGTGTAAGGTTTGATTGCAAAATGCAGCTTTGTTATCCTTTTAAAAAAATCAAAATAAGGACTGAATGAAAGGCTTTAAACATTCTCAATTACAAATCCAGATTTTAATCTCCTTAACCTGCCCTCCACATCTTTACTGAAATAAATTATTTCTAAGAGAAATAATTAATAATTTTGTCCCCAAGTATTCTTCACCCTAATAGAAAAGTTTTTTTTATTCTTCTAGATGGACTAGGTCAGAGGTCGCCAAGTTTGGTCCTGGAGGACCACCATAGCTGCAGGTTTTCATTCTAACCCTTTTTAATTGAGTGTCCTGTTTGTGCTGTTAATTAACGTCTTGTGAAGTCATCATAATTGAATTGCTTTTTTAAGATTTGTTTTCCTGAATTTCTTCATCGTTCCTCTAAATTGCTTCATTTCTTTCCTTAAATGGCACCCAAACAGAAATGAAATGTGAAGTGAATGAGCCAACAGAATACCAACTAAGTCAGGCCCTCAAACTCCAACCAATTTCATTCCAACCAGCTGCTTAATGAGGTGCCCATTCCTGTTGTTAATTAAACCCGTTCTTTAATTTCGTGGCTTGTTGCTGCTCTCGTGGTGCAATAACAGACATTTCCAAAATGGTTGATTTTCTCTTTCTAAGAGCACTATAAAAATGTTTTGGGGACCTGAGCAGATCAACATTCCTGAGACCTTCATCTTTCTTTATTTTCAGATTTTGTATGATGGACACCAGTTGTTTTGGCTCATTTTGTATGTCATTATTGTTTGGCTGCTTATTTAGGAAAAAGAAACAATTAAGGGATCTGAGTCTCCAAGAGCAAATCAATTAAAATTAGTTCAAAAGACGTTCATTAGCAGCAAAAATAGATCACCATCCATCCATTCATCCATCCTCTTGCGCTTATCCGAGATCGGCTTGAGCAGAGATGGCCAGACTTCCCTCTCCCCAGCCACTTCTACTAGCTCTTCCGGGGGAATCCCGAAGTGTTCCCAGGCCAGCCGAGAGACATAGTTCCTCCAGCGTGTCCTGGGTCTTCCCCAGGGCCTTCTCCCAGTTAGACGTACCTGGAACACCTCACCAGGGAGGCACCAGGAGGCATCCTAATCAGATGCCCGAGCCACTTCATCTGACTCCTCTCAAAGCAGAGGAGTAGTGGCTCTACTCTGAGCTCCTCCCGGATGACTGAGCTTCTCACCCTATCTTTAAGGGAAAGCCCAGAACACCCTGCGGAGGAAACTCATTTCAGCCGCTTGTATTCGTGATCCCGTTCTTTTGGTCACTACCCATAGCTCATGACCATAGGTGAGGGTAGGAACATAGATCGGCCGGTAAATTGAGAGCTTTGCCGCACCGATCCGCCTGTCGATCTCCCGCTACATTCTTCCCTCACTCGTGAACAAGACCCCAAGATACTTGAACTCCTCCACTTGGGGCAGGATCTTGCCCCCAACCCTGAGAGGGCACTCCACCCTTTTCCGGCTGAGGACCATGGTCTCGGATTTGGAGGTGCTGATTCCCATCCCAGCCACTCCACACTTGGCTGTGAACCGATCCAGAGAAAGCTGAAGATCACGGCCTGATGAAGCAAACAGGACAAAAAAGCAGTGACCCAATCCTGAGCCCACCAAACCGGACCCCCTCAATGCCCTGGCTGCACCTAGAAATTCTGTCCATAAAAGTTATGAACAGAATCAGTGACAAAGGGCAGCCCTGGCAGAGTCCAACTCTCACCGGAAATGGTCACTCATTCTGAAAAGGGTTAGAATGAAAACCTGCAGCCACGGTTGTCCTCCAGGACTGGAGTTGGCGACCCCTGGTCTAGGTAGTACCCAAATGACCATTCCAAATTTTAAAACTCTTTTAAGAAAAGTAAAGATCAGTTCAGTAAATGAATTGTGTGAACAGTTTATGATTATACATTGACTAAATGTTAACTAAATGTATCCAAACAGATGGCTTGTCTGTGAGCAGTAGGGGGCGTTGCAGTACCCCAAACCCCAGGCACAACCATGCAGACACAAGTCTCAGGTGAAAATGTAAGGTTTATTATAATAAATTACCTCAGTAAATGCTTTTTTATATAATGAATCCAAGATTATCACAGTTCTTTTTCTCTTTCTCTTCCTTCCTCCATCTTTCTTCCTCCACTTCTGTTAGGCAAGCTTTGTTCTTCTTCCTCCCGACTCAAACTCACCAGGATGAGGTGGAGTGGATTCTTTTTTCTTGGACCCAGGACCCTAGTGTATAGCCCATTGAAAGCACATCCAGGTCAAATGGAAGCCACACAAAGTAGGGATTACTAATCCTAGCCCCCACGGAACCCAAAAAGGCTGCCCTATGGGACTACAGGTCACAGCATACCCTGTGTATATCCATGTGGGAATCCTAACCCAGGGATGCTGCCATCTAGCTGGTTAACTCCCCTGATTCAACCATTATATTGGTCTCTCGGTCAGGTAAGATACTTAAACCTGTCCTGGCAGGGATGCCAGCATACAGAACAAACTTTCTTTCTGGCTGCTTCTCCATCTTCTTGCCTGGAATGGAACATATTCCTACAGGGACACTCATCCATGTGTGCCGTCTATTAACTACTGTACTTTTTTTATTAAAGGCTCAAAGATGATATAAAGCAAAGTATCAGAAATAAT
The DNA here is from genome assembly GCA_026402145.1 of Polypterus bichir lapradei. Lineage (NCBI taxonomy): Eukaryota > Metazoa > Chordata > Cladistia > Polypteriformes > Polypteridae > Polypterus > Polypterus bichir. The sequence goes on from JANRMT010062831.1 coordinate 29,737,973, forward strand.
AAGTAATATAAAATAAATCTATTTAATAGTAATATGTTAAAGGTATTTGGAAAATTTCTCAACGTTACATTCAAAGGCAGCTTGAGGGTAACATGTGGGATAAATAAGGAAGTGCATTAAATTCAACTTAATCAATTCTTATTTATCATACTTAACACTTACAAGTGCATAGTGCATTGATACCAAATTACTGATTTATTTATTTGTAACATGTTGTTCAGATACCAGAAAATTACAAGCATGAAATTATACTTTAATCAGGACCACTAATATTAAGATAGGGTTAGGAAATAGTCAATGACTAACCCCACAATCATATCTGTTTACTCACCCCAGTCTCTTGCTAACAACCTCCTTAATTTATATTTAGTTTTAATGATTATTAGGCATGAGTGCAGTTCTATTTGCTATATACTGTGTATCTATACTAATAAACGGCAAAGCCCTCACTCACTCACTCACTCACTCACTCACTCACTCACTGACTGACTGACTGACTCATCACTAATTCTCCAA
>JANRMT010062831.1:29743488-29798923 GCA_026402145.1 Polypterus bichir lapradei
ATATATATATATATATATATATATATATGACAGCAACACTCATCACTCAAAACAGTGACAAAACAATTACATTGACAATCATGTTACGTTATTTTCAAAATGTTTCCTTTTCTTTTTCATTGCTTCTTTAACACACTACTTCTCCGCTGCGAAGCGCGGGTATTCTGCTAGTATTTTTATATATTATATTTGCTGCTATTGTACAGATCATGCTTATGTCACTTACACTGCCTATTGTGTACTACTTTGTTATATATATATGACTTGCCGTGACACCAGAATAAATCCCTAATAACTAGGTTGTCTAGCAATAGCAAAGTTTAATTCATTCATTACTTCAGTCATTCATTCAGTCATTAACTTTGCTGCAGGTGAAAGTCAACCCACTGAGGGGCAGCACTGAGTTTTAAGTTGTGTTCTGAAACCTGCAGCATATTGTGAACAGATTCCTATGGGCTTGCAGGATAACAGGTTCCGCAAGGATTAGCTCTGATCTGGTGTCCTTCATTCAGGGACAGGTTTACCTATGGCTTGGAACTGCATCTACATACAATTGTACAGATGGTAACTATGAGTTTCTGAGTCAGAAATCCCACATGAACGTCCCTATGAACACACAGCTGTGAGTTGGACAATTCAGAGAAAACAAACAAACCCAAATTCTCTGAGTTGTGACATAACAGTGACCTTTCACCTTAGCTAAGTTACCTTAGTTAGTTATATGAAATAAAAAATATAAAATGGTCACCCACAAATCCAGTTTTTATGGATGAATTGCATTTGAGGAGAAGTGACACATATTTAATATGTTTAGTTTTTCATGAAAAAAGTATATTTTTAATTGCGTTTATGATCTACCAGAAAATTAAACAGTGAAATCGAATTTCTCCAAAAAGTCACAATAGAATTTGACATGAAAACAATAAAGTGGGAAGGTGAAAAATCACAAGTCAGAGCTCTGAAATCACCAATAGCACATGAATGCAGCAATTTTTTGGAAGATCAAAACTGATCCTTGAAGTACTTAAGGGCTGGGGCTTAAAGGGCACTCTTGGTCAGAAGATCTTTCAAACTGAGTCAGAAGGAGAATTGTAGGCTGGCAAGTGGTACCAAAGCAAGATAAGCTTAACAGAAGGTGTTTGAGGAGAGAAAAAGAGAGTATCATTGTGTTGGTTTTAGGTAAGAAACTGATTTAGGCAGGGTTTTACCTCTCAATCAAGACCTGGAAGGCCAAAAGTTTATTGTTATATTTCTTTATCTTGATACTTTGAAATCTATCATGACTTTTTCATAATTGTATTAGTTATTTGTTTAATAAACCACTCTATTTTCAGTTATTTAATCTGTTTTCTGGGTTTAAGGGATAGCTCATGTGAACCCCCTTTGGTCAAATGTCACAACAATGCTGGTTGCATGGGAATATATTTCATAAAGCTCATACAATAAAATGTATTAAATTAGAATACAAACAAAGCACAAAAATAATTCTGAGCTGAATCTGGAGTCCATAAAGGAAGCAAACAAGGCAACCTGAGCATGTATATACCTGTATTGTACACAAAATGAATACTAGGCACAAATCAAACCAATATTCAAATATTGTGAGACAGAAAAATACAACACTGCACAATTATACCCTGGATTTTTCAACTATGAAATAAGCAGAGAGGGTGTAACAAACTTCTTGACCAATATATTTAACACACCCCAAAATGCTGTTCAGCACAGCTTAATCTGAGTCATGGGTATACGGAAAAACAGGGTGGCTTGTTGTTCATTTGTAACCACAGATGGTTCACTAAGCATTTTATACCCCAACACAGGTATAATGTCAGTTTACTGTTAATAAAAATGCTAACACACACACAATCTAAACAAGGATTGTCAATATAAATATTTGCATTGCGATTGCAAAAGAAATTTAGATGTCAAGGCCACCCTTTCAGACGCAGCATTTTTTTAGCATTCTATTTTTATCTGTATTTACAAAAATAGATTTGTTTTTCATCCACTGCTAAATTATTCTGGTATGATTTGGAGAGTACCCTACAATATTGTCACCTTAAGTGTTCATTTTAAAAATTATAGGGTAATGATTTGCCCTGAAAATTATATATAAACACAAAAAAATGCCCAGGTTTATTGTTTGTTTTCTTGTTTGACCAGCAAAAAATGAACATATTTGTAAATACAAAAAATAAATACAAATTAAGAATATTTTTACTAAAAGTTTGTATATACTGGAATGCAGGGGAAGGATGCTAACTAAACACATGTTGTATGTAGCTGTTGCACACTTTATTCATGTTTATAATCATCTATTGATTTTCAAACCAGCTTATTCCAAAAGAGGGTTGCCGGGGCTGAAGTTTATTTGGTATCATTGGGTGTAACTACTGAGAAGAGAATGCCAGTCCACTGCAAGCCCCACTCATTCATTTTCAAGAGAGACCTAAAAATAATAGTAACCTCTTTGATAGTTTTAAAGAAAGTGCATGCACAACAATGATATTGCGTATACCTAACTAGTTTCATAGGGCTTGGAAATCAATTTAACATTAGCCAGTAAGTTACTACCCAGTACATAATGAAAGTAACAAATTTCTTTTTAAACGATTTAAAACCTGTACAACAAAGTGTGGGTGTGTGGTCTCTATGATGGATTGTGATGATTATTGTGTACAGCAGCATTATTTGTAATCCATCTGTTTCTCATCATCAGAACTGGACATGTTTCAAAGGCCATTAGTGCTGAAAAGATATTACAAACAAAGCCAGCAGAGTGTGAATTATTGTATACCTTGGCTTTTAGTAGAGCTTACCCCAGAATATTTGAGGGTGGAGATAAGTTAGGCTACAACACTTCAGTACACAACTAGATCTGGGACTTTCTGACAGAGAAAGCCTAGACACTCTACATTACAAAAAACAAGTTTGAACCATTTAATAAGCACTGGTACCCCAGAGCTGCATATTCAGCCCATGTCTGTTCAGTCTGCTGGCTCATGACAGTATGGCTGCATACAGCCCTAATACCATTATTTAGTTTGTTAATGACACAGTGGTGGAGGGTCTCATCAGCAATGGTGATGGGTCAGCTTACAGAATACAATGACTGATGCAAGTGCAACAATATGTCTCATGGACAAGATGAAAGAGGTGATTGTTGACTTCAGAAATGCCCATGCCGTCTACACTGTATCCATTTCCATTGGCAGCTGAGGAAAGCATTCTCCTCCCATTCTCACCAAGTTCTACGGAGGCACCATTAAGAGAGTTCTTACCAGATGGATCATCGTGTTTCTGACTGCAAGAAATTACAATGGATAGTAGCACAGAAGATCATTGGGACCTCTTAACACTCCAGTAAATACATCTTTATCAAGCATTGTAACTGCAAAGTCTACTTCGGCCCTTTTCACAGTCCCCTCACCCCACTTCTACCTGGTAGCATCCAAGCCTGTTCTGCCAGGTTCTGCAACAGCTTCAAAACCTTGACTGTCCAGACTCTGAATTTTGTGCTGCTGCCTTCCCCTCAGGTCTGCTCCTAGTAGTATATTTATATAGAGTACTGTACATCTGTTACTACTGTTGTTTCCATTATTAGTTGTTGTTATTATTAATAGTATAGCATAGTTCTCTACTTGTCTTTTACTTGTTCTTTGTTTATGTATATATTACACAATGGTTCTGGGTAATGATATTTTATGCCACTGTATGCTGCAATGGAGTTTGCATGTTCTCCCTGTGTCTGCGTGGGTTTCCTCCGGGTGCTCTGGTTTCCTCCCACAGTCCAAAGACATGCAGGTTAGGTGCATTGGCAATCCTAAATTGTCCCTAGTCTGTGCTTGGTGTGTGGGTGTGTGTGTCCTGCGGTGGGCTGGCACCCTGCCCGGGATTTGTTCCTGCCTTGCACCCTGTGTTGGCTGGGATTGACTCCAGCAGACCCCCGTGACACTGTGTTAGGATATAGTGGGCTGGAAAATGACTGACTGACTGACTGACTGTATGCTGCAATACTGTGTATGGATGGTATGACAGTAAAGTCACTTGACTTGACTTGAAAGGGTGGGATCTGACTGTTTTGGGATCATTTGAAAGTATGGGACAAATCTGAAAGAAACTGCTATGTCTTGAATTAAATTAGTATTAATTTTAATTTCATTTGTTGGAAGAATATTTTTGCTTCATGTCTGCAATCTTGATTGCTTTATCATGTGATGTACTATAGTGGTTTTCAGTGCCAATATAGTTCCTTCTGTTTTAATTTACATGACAATTTCATATGCGCAAAAGGCTCTTTGCTTCCATTTTCGATGAACAGCAATGTCTAATGAATCTGAATTTTGGTATCCTGGGGTGCTGCAACCTGTTTCATGGATCATGGGAAGCACCTACAACTTTTCTTTAGCGGTGTTGGTGTAAAAGAGATTGCATCAGAAGTCTGTATTAAAAAACATCTCCAATAGAGATATCTTTGATAATGTTATCAAGGTGATTTAAAGTGGATTGATTTAAAGCTAAAAACTGCGAAAAAATCTCAATTCTCCATAAGCATCAAGTTCTAAATTTAGTACTGCCTCAGTATTATGTGGGTCTGAATAGATATCTACTAACAAAAAATTACTAATTACTTTTACTCACTCAAAAGTGCCGTCCTGTTCTTATCATGTACTGAAAAAGACAATCTCTGTTAGCTACAGAAAAAAATCACGCTTTATTCTGTTTATTCTGCTTTGGCTGCATTGGTTAATTTGCAGCATATGTGTGTTTTTTTACTTCAAAAAGCACTAAACGCTTATCCTTGATTAGTATTGCAAACTTAATGATGATATCCAGGTGGACAATAGTGTTGGCTTTTTCAAAAATGCAAGGCTATGTACTGAAAAAAAGTAATGTGATCAGGTTATTTCAGTTTTATTGTCATATATTGTGTGCACAGTGAAATTAAACTACATGTATGGCCAACCACATCACACTGCCATTGTTTGGCTGTCCGAATCTCACTTTGTAGATTATGTCAAATACAACATCACAATAGGTTATGATAAGCAAAAGGGCAGAGCTTTCATTTCAGTATAATACATTTCATTTGTGAGTCTGCAATAGCATAATTTACTAAAAACAGGTATTTGGGTTTGGGAGTTTTTAAAAGTTTGGGGGGGTGGGATGTAGAAAGAAAGAAAAGAAGATTTCTCCTTATGTGTTTGGCAACTTTTAAATGAAATGTTTATTTCATAACATTTTTAAAGGTAATATATAAATACAGTACTAGGTGTGTAATTCTTTAGGTACACACTTAACTATTTTGTATTATTGTTTTGTAATGTTAAAAAATCATACTGTATATAAATAAGTACAGTATATATATATATATGTGTGTGTGTGTGTCTGTGTGTGTGTGTGTGTATGGCACCTATATACTATATATATCTATATATATATATCTGTCTATATAAAAAATCTGCCTGTCTGTATGTATGTCTGTCTGCTTTTCACAAGAGAACTACTGTACTTAATGGATTTAGATTGGGTTTTTTTCTATACTTTGTTTGAACATTCTGGTTGATTAGTGATTTCTGTCAGAGCGCTAAGTATCATAGTTCGCTTGCAGGAGCGATTTATTCGTGCTAATCTGAGACAGAGGCTGGCGGCTGAGGGGAGGGCAAAGCATGACGCCAGGAATGAGGGAGCCAGGCAGGGACTTCCTCATTCACATGCCTGCCTTGGAGCATAACTTGCCACTGCTTAGCTAGTGAACAAGAGAACTACTTAACAGATTTAGATCAGGTTTTTTTCTATAATTTGCTTGAACCTTCTGGTGGATTTTGCGACTTCTCTTAAGTATCATAGTTACTGTAACTTGCAGTACCAATTTATTTGCGCGAATCTGAGAGAGCAGTTACGGGTCAAGGGGAGAGAGGCGTGGCCCTCCTCACTCATGTGCTAGCCTCCGTTTGAATCGGTCTACCTCTGGCCCAATTTTGGAGCATACCTTACTTCTGCTTAGCTAGCGATACCTGTTTGTTCAAAAGACATTATCATCTACACCAGCGTTTCTCAACCTTTAAGTATTTGCGACCTGAGTTTTTATAACAGTTTTAATCGCGCTCCAATAACGTTTTTTTGAAAGGAGCCCACTAATACCAATTTGTTCTTTTTTAATTAATGATATATCATAAATGCATATTTTATTATACCTATTTAACTTTTATCGACATTTATCTAACTCTATATTTATTCTTGTAGTATCAGAATATAGTTTAAGTTAATTTGGTTTGATTTCAATAGATGTATTTTTCATATTTTCAATTCTTGTTTTCTTTTTTTTCACATCTTTGCGCCCCCCTTTTTGTTACTTCGCGCCCCTCTGGGGGGCCCACCCCACAGGTTGAGAACCACTGATCTACACATTGCTAAGGAGTAATGTATGATGTTTTTGAGAGAGAGATCAGAGCTATGTTGTGTTTTAGAGGGTAGCTGCTGATTGCCACAGATATCATGGCCACATGCTTTTCTTCCCATGTGGGGGATGCTCTCCCGTCAGAGCTGAACATGATCAGATATAGTACCAATATTTTGACTTTTGAGCGTACCTACTTTCCACTTGGCCAGAATTTTATTTTTCCTTTTATTTTTTTATTGATTTTTAAAGTCTCACCACCCCCATTGTTGGAGTCACAGGGGACAGCTGGTATAGGTATATGTATATATTCCACACCATACCGGGGGCAGCGAGGTGCACTGACTGTATTTCTCAGTCCCTTGCAGACCATCCATGGGAAATCTTGCATGGTTCCGGCACCACTGCTGACATCACGTCCGGTCTCAGCATATAAAGCAGTCATCTTTAGCAACCAACATCAGTTCTGTTTTGGACTCATACTTGTGAACATCTCGCAATTATTTAACACTTTTTGCAGCTAAGACACATTATACGGGTGGCTGCCCTAAACCTTTTCCATGACTTTGTGTTGGTTTTGTGACTATACACGTGTGTATATATATATACAGTACAGGCCAAAAGTTTGGACACACCTCCTCATTCAATGTGTTTTCTTTATTTTCATGACTGAAGGCATCAAAACTATGAATGAACACATGTGGAGTTATGTACTTAACAAAAAAAGGTGAAATAACTGAAAACATGTTATATATTCTAGTTTCTTCAAAATAGCCACCCTTTGCTCTGATTACTGCTTTGCACACTCTTGGCATTCTCTCGATGATCTTCAACAGGTAGTCACCTGAAATGGTTTTCACTTCACAGGTGTGCCTTATCAGGGTTATTTAGTGGAATTTCTTGCTTTATCAATGGGGTTGGGACCAGCAGTTGTGTTGTGCAGAAGTCAGGTTAGTTGGATGATCATTTATTTTTCAACAGGACAATGACCCCAAACACACCTCCAGGCTGTGTAAGGGCTATTTGACCAAGAAGGAGAGTGATGGAGTGCTGTAAATGGTCATGAAAATAAAGAAAACACATTGAATGAGGAGGTGTGTCCAAACCTTTGGCCTGTACTCCAGCCCTGGATGTAGACCTAAATATATATATATATATATATATATAGTGACTAGTGCTACAGGGGGTGCGGCAGGCCATCAAAAACCCCCTCTGAAAAGTTTTTCAATGGGAAACAAATCCACTCTTACAGCTCCTCTTTGCAGTATCAACTGCAGGCTTGCTGGCTTGCCGCATGATGTGCTCCTCGCACGGGGCTTCAAACATTTTAAAGACCGAGCCATGGCCATCCTGAGTTCTCACTCTCCTGTCTCTCTTGCCCCAGACTCCCTCTGCTCCGGCCACTGTTACCAAGCCGCTGTACCCCCTTGATGAGGAAGACTTTGTGTTCTTTTGAGCAGGAGTCGGGGCCAATGTGTCAAGTTTGACAGCTGTTCCTTGTGAGGCCGGATCACCTCTGAAAGAGACTTGTGTTTGTGCCTGCCAGAACAGCAATAAAGTTTATATTACTTGTAAAACCTGCTGTAGTCTCCTGTGTAACTGTGTGACCCAAGCATTACAACATATACTGTATATATTTATATACAGTATATATATATATGTATGGCAACACAGTGACAGTCAATCGAAATGTCACAGTGAAACTCAGATTGTTGCATTGTTGCTAACATGGTAGTTGATCAGAGTGCCACGGGAAACAGGGTTCATCGTGAAAATAAGTGAAGAGGTGCTGGTACTCACTTGTATGATAAGGAAAGGTGCTGATACTCTAAGCTGAAATTGGAAGAGGTTAAAATAATCTGCAGTGGTGAATAGCAGAAAACTTTAAGCACTGGTTATATTAGTTAGTTAGAGTTAATTATAAACAATGTTGTGCAAGAACTTTTACATTTTTATTCTCTTCAACTTCTGATTTCGTATTTCTGGCTTTGATGTATGGTTCTTCCTGACTCTATTGGCATTCTGTCCCCTATCTGCTTAATTCTTTTAATTTAAGCCTTTTACCATTTGATTCTGCTTATTTTATGGTCATTTTCCTATTACTAATTCTCTTTGAATGCAATTCCTCTTAAGGAGTGTTTCCCACAACAACTTACACTTTTTCCATACTGATTTTAAAGTGTAATTTCTTTAAAATGTGTGGCTTTAGTCAACTGACTGTGATCACATATCTTTGCTGGTGTTCTGTTCACAGACACAAATCATTCACATTCTTCATTTTTGTCAGTGGCTCATAACGTGACTTATTTGTGCCATTCACCTCCTCTTAACAGTTAAGAGGTGCCACATCCAGGGTTGGGCCCAGTGGTGCAGGGACAGGTTCCAGCTTCCCAGGACCCTGAAAGTGATGAGCAGCATGAAAGATAGATGAATGATTTTTCCTCCTTTAGTATTGTTTAAGCGAATGATTCTTAGCTTGCCTTTGTTTTATAACAGAACTTCCTCAAATCATGTAATTCTAACACCAGACAAATTTACTTTGTACAGTAACACATACAGTAGGTGTTAACATATAGTTAGTACCCTTTCCCTGTTAACACACTTTTGCCTTTTGTAATTTTGGCGTCTTTATTTTTTGAGCTAGTCATAGATGTGAAAACCAAAGTATTAAAACTGCTTAACTGCTCATTCTTATCTACTGAGATGTTAAGCTCATTTCTTCTTTCCCCTCTTGTAACCTTGCTATAGACTCTCTTGAATTTTTGTCTTCTGTATTTTATATTTCTTGCTTGCAGTGCTTACAAATGTCATTTATCTTTATTGTACTCTTTCAGAGACTGTCACTACATCAGGGTGTTCAGCAATGCTGGCCTTTTCCAATAAAATCTGAACAGAAGACAATTACATTGATGTGAAGTGACTGGACATTTCAGAAAGTAAGCATGTAGCCATAAATATGTAAGAAGAATGGAAAGTTAATGTGTAGATGTGCAGTATGCAATACATGGAAAGGACATATCAACACTCTAGGTAGCAGAGAGAAAGCCACATTGACAGGGACACTACATGTTCTGTCCTAATGGCACTTCTGCATATCACATCGCTGTATTAGATGACTCTGAGGCAGGAACACCCACACAAAAGAACGAAGGTGGCAGATTAGACTGAAGCAAACAATATGCCACCCAGACTCCAGAGAAATGGCAACCCAGCATTCTGTAGAGATGCATTTTTGTGGTAAACTGAGTTAGGTGTCTATAGCGGTAGTTATTCCAATTAAAAACAGTGAGGTAACACAGACACTGTTGGTGTAGATGTGCAGGAGGAAAGCCCTGCGGCTGCAGACATCTTAATGAGGGAATATACTTATTGCTTTTAACATGCATGAGACAGCTCTCCTTCATCGAGATTCAGTAGATCGTTTGGCATACCTACTCTCATTGGGCAAAAAAGTGGTCTGAGAACAAGAGATCAAAAAACAAAAAAAGGAGGAAATCAAAAGGAATGAACATAAAATAAAGGAAGAGACAAAAAAGACAAAGTAGTAAATGTCAGGGTCAAGGATGAGCCTGGTGCAGTGGAATGGAGATAAGGCTTTTGGGGTGACTCCTTGCAGAGGAACACTCCAGTAGTAGAGTCACTCCTGCAGCGCACCAGAGAGGAGCAGGAGCAGCCAATCTCTCTCTCTCAATGGTTCAGTGGAAGCTGAAAGATGGCGGTGGAACAAGGGAGCAGGGCACAGATGTCCCCACATATGACAATGGCTGGTGGTGGGAACTTGAGCTGAAAGTGGTTGATCACACTTGCTGGCACTCCCATCAGCTGAGCAGACTAGATGGATAAGATAAGGAGACATGTTCTGGAGAGGGACACATTATCCACAGGAAGAAAGAAAAAGTACTTGATTCTGACCATGATATAACTGTTTATTTCAAGCAACTTATGGCTTGTTTATTATTTATTTACTAAGAGAACGTTCTACTGTGTTATTTGTACAGTGCCTGATTTGCCTGAATAAAAACACTTGCAACATTTGCACCAACCTTCCTTGTTAGGGGTACTCATTGCACTTCGTCATGACTATCAATGTCCTAAATTCAAAAAGAAGGCCCAAGCAGCAGTAAACCAGGCAACACACTGTTCTCCACCTAGGAGTTAAAGCAAGGCCAGGGAGGAAATGTCAGAGTGGCGATACTTTAGGCTATTATAGGCTTAGGCAAGGACAGTTGGGCTTACACTTCTTCTCTACCAGTGTATACAGCTGTTGCAGTCTTGACCTTTGGATGGCATTAATTTTACAGGGACAACAGATGTTATTACAGGGAGTTCTATCAAAGGTGTCCATAGAACAAGTCTGGGGTGCCCTTAACTGTGGTTCTGGTGCTATGCTCCAAGTGATCTGAACAAAGGGTTAAATGCTGCCTCACAGTCAGAGACATTGAGACTGGAGAAAAGTGAGAACAAATGCTTAGGTGAAGACAAGGCAAAAAATAGGAAATGAGTGAAGGACAGTGTTTTGTTTTAGTACTGTGGTGAGCAAGTAGGCATGTAATTCCACCTGTAAGACAAAGAAATAAACCTATAAGGGTAGAGACAGAGGGACAGCAATATATTTTTTTCTTTCTATTTGTGATGTGCTTTTTATTCTTTTATTCACTGCTTCCTTTGTTATTTATTTATTTGATACAGATTATCTTTTTGACATCCTACACATTACTCTGACTGGCGGGACTATATGAGAGTGCACAGTAGTAATCACTACAAAGAATATATGAAAATGGAGAGGGGGCAGACGCCATCAACAAGTCAGCAATAATTTATGAATCTACTGATTTTTTCAACCTAATAATTCAACAAAAATTTTGGAAAGCTGGAGTCTATCTCAAAAGCACTGGAAAAAAAGGTAAGAGCTTGCCCTGGACAGTTCATGACAAAGGTCCACTTTACAGATGTGAACCAGGATGACTGTGTAATATAAAGAAAAAAATATTTATCTGATGAAAAGTACTCGGATATAACGAAAATGTAAAAACTGCACAAAGAGATGAAATATTAACAAAGGATTCAGGAGGTTTGAGGTAGCAGCACCAATCATTATCATTCTGTGATGCCAATAATGATCAAAATGTAATTTATCACATCAGTTTGTTCTTGTATGACAATATTTCTGTAAATATATTGTGTACTTAAGGGGGTGCACAGATCTGTTCCCACATCCAAATCACAAGCAGAAAATCCAATGTCATAAAAAGCAAAGGTAATTTATTCATCAATGTAGTGAATAGCAGGAACAGAGAAAAAGGAACATACATAAAGGATTAAAACAATAAACCCTAAGCTGTCTCACCTTCCAATACGAAAAAAAACCTCACTTGGCTTCCCATTAGGCTGGTTGGTCCACTTATCCACTGCCAAACAACTTTCACTGCACACACTACAGTTCTTCCTTTGCTTTATTCCTTTGGTCTTCTTGCCAGATGTTAACAGCTACTTCACAACTCGATGTTCCCAGTGTAAAGGTTAAAAAAGGCTTTTAAGCCCAGCTCCAGGAGTGCTTCTACATAACCCTTCATAGGTGCATTCAGGTTACTTAACCACCATTCAAAGGTTTGTTGGTCTCCTTGAGGAATTTCCTTACAGGCACCCAATACCATACAGTGCAACTGTTCTCCGGAGTGCAACCCTAACCCACAGTGTCCTCTGGTGGCCTGGGGAACTGATTATTACAAGTCCCACTTAAACATCAAGTTCAAGGTGCTCATCCACATTAAAAAAACCTTACATAACCTTATCCAAATAAAAATATATATTAAGATAAACTGTCAATAAAACGGCAATCTTTATTGTGTTACTAATAAAGTCTTGCTAATTTAACTTTTATTTCAAAATAAAATGTGAGAAATGGCAACAAAAACAAAATCATAGCTTCAATTTCAATGGCATGTATCATTTATTAACTGATTATTTTGATTTCACACGGTTCAAAGAAAGTGTCCAAGATGCTGCTCAAAAACAGATAGCCAAGTCATTTTAACAGGAGATGCAAACAGAATTGACGAAGAGCTGCAAATTAAAGAGGCAATAGCTGTAATGATGATGTGAAGGTTTAGATCGGACTTCCAACAAAAAGCTGTGAGTTGGAAAGCTTATTGTTTTATTATACAGTAAACACAATAATCAGCAGCAGTTCATTTAGAAGAATAATCCAGTCCTGATGAAAACAGAAACAAAGCAAGGCATTTTACATGCTCATTATGTAAAGTTCTGTTAATTTCCACAACACTTGGCCATACTGCCTCCGCAGTAATGATGAATATTAATTCACTAGCTGGGATATGCTTTTTAGTTCATCCTTTCACTCATTTTCTGAACCCATTATTTCTATTATAGAGGAGGGGGAAACACATTTTCCAGGCAGCATCAGGGGGCAAGACAAGAATCAGCCCTGGATGGGATGCCATATTGACTCATACCAATCCAAATTAGGGTAAGCAATTAAGCTATCAACCTATCATACACATATTTTGAATGTGTAAGGAAAATAGAGTAACCAGAGAAACCGCACACAGGCATGGGTAAGCTACACAGAAACCATGACCAGGATAATGATAAGAGCTAGATCTGTGGAGTTATATGGCAGCAGTATTAACCAAAAACCCCACTTTTCCACCTAAGGCTTTTCTTTGCTATTAGTAATTTATCTCTATTTTTCTCAGTTTTTCTTCTTTATTTTCATGAAAGCCACATACTAACTCATTCTCATTTTAAACTATAGACAATAATGTTAAAGAGTGCAAAAAAAAGAATTTTATTTAACTTTGAATTGAGGTATTTATTGAAGTGCAGATGAATAGGAAAAAACAACAAAAATTATTTTCCAACAGTATAGTAGGAATTCTGTTACATTTGCCCCTTATAAAAAGACAGTTGTTGTTCTGCAGTGTGTCCACTCAGTCTTTCTTCAAGTCTGCTTTTTGTACTCCCAGAGAAGACTTCCATTGTAAACCCATGGGTCCTAGTGGATCCAAATTAATTCTTAGTAACATGGGACAGAATTTTAATGGTGTGGCTGGAGTGGATAGTCAAGGAATAAGATGAAGGGCTAAAATATTCGAGTCTTTAAAAGTTTTTGGTTTTCATTTTTTTAATTTTAATATTAAACTTTATTTATTTCAAATTAAAACTTTATGGAAGATGTTAAATAATATTACATTCAAATGTTAGTTTTAGTAAAACTAATGTACATGATTAAAAAGTCTGTTCAGTCAGAGCTAAAAACAATCCCATTTTACTGAAACAATAAATATGTAATCAAAAACCCTCAATAAAATTTCCACCCTCACCCAGAGCCTAAAGCAAATAAGTAATAGAATAATAAAAAGAATAAAATAATAAAAAGGGTGGCACTGTGCTATGTGGCAATTTGCTCATTAAAACAATAGGAGTTTCGAAGAGATACAAGCAGGAGGTTAGCTTAGCTAAGTATATTTTAAATAACATTAATGAAATGTTGTCATATTCTAAAGAAACTGTAGTTCCATGTAAAGAAAATAATTTTTTTTCCTAGTTTCCTGGGATTTTTTGCAGTTGACGGGAATTAGTCAATGTGCTAAAAAAATTATGTAAAAATAGTCACCTTATCATCAGATAATTTAAACTCATCTGGAATAACTCCAAAGAGTACAGTAAAAGAACTTGCAGTGATCATTTTCATTATTTTTAATTGCAGTACTATTTCAGGCAGTGTGCATCAACACAGCAGCCATTGAAAACACAGACAGTAGGACACACTCTTGGCATATAGAAAGTCATAACTACAGTAGTGTGAAAGTATTTATTGGTCACCAAAGACTTGCAGATTAGGTGCATTGACGATCCTAAATTGTCCCTAGTGTGTGGGTGTGTGTGCGCATCCTGTGGTGGGCTGGCGCCCTGCCTGGGGTTTGCTTCCTGCCTTGCACCATGTATTGGCTGGGATTGGCTCCAGCAGACCCCCGTGACACTGTGTTAGGATATAGTGGATTGGAAAATGACTAACTGACTGTATGTCGGTTTCCTCATTGATGCTCTGCAGGTTTTTAGGCAAAGCACCTGCAGAGCATAAAATAGCCCGAGTGTCACAGAGATGGGAGTAGAGAAAGAGAGACATAGTAACAGGACAAAAAATAAAAGAAGAGAGGCGAGTTGGTCAAAAGAAGAGCAAGATCAGGGGGATGAGCAGGTGTAGCGGACAGGAGGCAGGGTGGATGGGAAGAGGAGGCCTCGCAGCGCATGAGAGAAATAGCTCTGTTGGGATAGGATTGTTCCTGCTGAGCATCTAAGATGCAGAATCATCTGACTGACTTTGAGGGATCATCCTGCACATGCCGGGGATGGTGGTGAGAATGACACAGCCCAGTTGTAGGCATTCTAATGGTGACTGGCTGAGGTGGCAAGGGGCGAAAGCTGTTTTAATGGTTGACAGCACATTTTGGGGTCTCAGACTAGCAGAGGAGACCCTGTTAACGAGTGGGAATGAGACAGAAAGAAGAGAGTCACTGAGGGTCTGTTGTAATGTGCCTGCAAGTCATTACCAATTTAAAGAAAAAAATTTAAGAGTAGTGTAAAACAACGAATGATAAAGGGGCATACCTTATTAAACAATAGAAATGTTGAGTGTGCACTTCCGCAAACATTTTAATTTGCTCTGATAGGACCACACTGTATAAATGCAGGTTCAGGATGTTCATGTATGCCTGGTCAAAATGCGCCTTCAGAGCCAACTGTTGCTGTAGAACAACAAGTATGGAGCCTTAGTTTAAGGCATTCTTTATTTGGGTGAAGGAGATCCCAAGTGAAAACTATGAAAGAGCGATTTACTATAGTAAATTCAGAGAAAGGGTTGGCTTGGCCGGTTAAAGGACATTGTGGGTGCACTTGCAAGCGCATGTGAGGCCACCATGTAATTTAATACAGGCCTTGCAGGGGTTATGGCATAACACGCATTTGGAACATATCTGCATCGACCAGAATTGGAGGGAGGGAGCAGTGTGATTCAGGATTGGTTAAAAGTAATGACCACCAGTATAAAAGGCACTTTCTGCTGCCTGCAGGGGTCATCTTTCGTTTTGTTTGAAGACCGACTAGAGAGGCCAAGTTGGCAACATTGCAGAGCATTTTAGTGTGCAACAGTTACTTGTGTCTATTTTTATACATAGTTTTCTTTTTGCTTATTATAGATACCTCCCAGTCATTTAAAAGTTTTGGGTGAGCTATTTATATTGATTAAGTTTTGGTGCACTTTTTTGAATATACAAATTCGTCTTTTTGGAAATATTTTGTAGGTGTTTTTGGGACTGCTAATTGTTTTTGTGCTTTAAGTAACAACTTCCTGAACAACATATTAATAGGGGAAGAATGCTTTTCAAAGAGTATATACATTTTTCTTTTGATTTGGGGACATTGGATTGCACTGTAATTATTGTAAATAATCACCATGTTTTCCTTATTGATTTTTGTGTGTCACTGCTTATGGACTGGGTTACAAAGTCTGAATGACACTGTATTCTGTCCTTACATGTGTAAATAAAATGCACCTTTTTTTCTTTGAAACCCAGTATTTTTGTCTGTTGCTCTGTGTCTTAAATCTCTTGTGCTGCTCCTGTTCTGTCCCAAATTACAACAATGCCCCAGTGTGTAGTTTGGTGTCCACATTCCCAGTACACATGGAATCACAGGCTCACAGTAGTAAAAGTAACCCAATTTTATTTCTTTGGTTTTATTCTTGATTTTAACTCTTGTATGGATTTTAATTATTTATGGATTGATTTTAACTCCTATATAAAAGTACTTCTTCTTATCATTAATTATTTATTTATTAATTGAGAAGATATTTGAATGCACTGTTTAGGAATCGATTACTTGTTGAAATAAAACATACAATGCACTGTTTTGTGCCAACTTGTTGATTGCTTGTGTCCTCATTATACTAGGCCATCTACAGTAAGTTTCATGACTATTGATGTCCGGGGTACAAGACAATGCCAAGCTGCAGGCACTTGAGCATCACAAGCATTTATGACAGGAATAGTAACTTTGTTTCAGCCAAGTGAAGATACATTCCTAAATCACATTTAAAAAGAGTAAATTAGAACTTTGTAGATCTTATGCTTAAGCCATGGACCATCCTCTGGCTTCTGTTAATTTCTTTTTTTGTCTTTTTCTTCACTGGCTTTAATTGTTTCTATTGATATTGTTCTGTCCAGTTATTATTTGTCTATGGGTTTTCTATTAATTTTTTCTATTTACTTATTACTTAGTCTCTATATGTGCAATGACGTTCTATTATGTTCCTTGTGTTTTGTGGATGGATCCCCCAGTGATATTGCCATCTTTACCTCATGGCTAAAGAACTGCCCCAGTGTTTGGAGGCAGGTTTTGAAAGTGAATTCCTGGCAGTATACTGAATATACTTTAAAGGAGCTGTCAGTTTGTTTTGTGAGCATTGCCATTCTATTTCTGTTTCTTGGATTTTTGCTCCAGTCTTTTCTTTGATTTCTCGATTTGTATATTTGCAATTTGTTGTGTATTGCCTTTGAGGCAAATCATTTTTGCCTCCTTTTTGTTTTTTGCCTACTTTTTATATTCCCTGATTTTGTTAACAGACCATCCATTCTAAAGATTCTTTGTTGCTCATCTCTCTACAGTCCAGACGTTTACAGAAATTCCAACCCTTGTGGGGCATTTTGATTATTTTTGGGATATTTCTTATAATTGTGAACTTCTGAAGCTAAGCCCCATTTGGTCCAATGTAGGTCAGAGCCAGCCTGTAGGTCTGCAACTTGGGCTTGGGCAGCACTGGAATGTTCTGGCCTACACTGTGGTTCAGTTTTTAAAGATCCACACCTTTTGCCATTTTTGTGTTGCTGAATCGTTACAGTAAAATTTTAACACCCATCAGTTTTGACAACTTGGAGAGTAACTTGGATTAAGCAATTAAGTTTAAAAGGTTGCTCCCAATTGCAACTGACTGTTGAGCTAAAGACTTACAGTTGATGACTTATATATATTACAAATAAAAAAATACGTATATAACTACAATTACAATACATACTTTGAGGGATTGTTTTGATGCAAGAGACTAAATGTTTCTAAAAAAGGGAACAACTTGTGCCAAAGAGTATAACTTTAAAATGCTATGAGATATGACATGTAAACTTTGGTACATTGATACCTGAAAGACTGAGGCACAAAAAATTGATTCCAGGGTTGTGCATCACAAAATGTCTTGGTTATGTAATGTCCAGTTTTTTGGAGAGAAATTGTTTTTGTTTTTTATTTAGTTAATATTGTTATAAAAACAAAGGTTTTTAATCATATAAATATTTTCAAAATGTGGAGTGTTTACTCACTACTCTTCAGCCATTTGCAGCTCATAAGCAGAAAAATATTAATTTATTTTTGGGTATATATTAAGCACAATAATGCCTAAAAACCCCTTAGGGCACAAGGGGTTAAATTGTGTTCTTTTTTTTTTTTAGGAGGAGAATTTGTTATTTATACAATGGTACATCTCAGGAGACAACTGGAAAATCTAGAAAGTTTGACAAACCTTATGAGGTCAAGAACAGGGATTTAAGTACTGCCCCTTCTGGTCACATGGCACAGGGTCTTTATAAGGGTAGAACAGGAACAGGGACAATCAGTTCTACTTCTGGCAGCTACATGACAGGGACTCCACCTAAGAGACAGGTCAAAGCAATAAGAACTGCAGCATAAGAGAAATTCTACTATAAGAGCTAAGGCATAAGCTATTATAAAGCCCTATTTAAAACTACAAAAATGAACTGTACTATAGTTATGAAAGAGACCATATTTGACAAATGGAGAACACTGTGCCCTTTCCATATTTCATTGAATTCTCAACTATTTTCCTTTCACTTTTGGTGAAAATTAGAATATTCTCCATGTCTGGGACTAAAATCTTGCTTAAAGATTTTTTGTTGTGGTTGGTTGAAAGTGGTTATTCCAGCAATGAGACTTTTCTCGATTATATACTGCTTGCACATAGCCACAGCAGTTTTGAAAGAAAATGTAATCAAGAGATGGAATGGAGCTAGGGTCATAGCTAGGAAGACAAAAATAACATAATGCCAAGAGCATGTAGCCAGAATCGTGGTTAGAAAACAATGTGGTAGGTAATAATCCGAAACAGTCTACATGTAACCAGAACCACAAAACAAGGTGTAAATTGTAATCTGAAAACAAAAAAAAAAGTCATAATCAGTAAACTGAAAAACTAACAATGGCACAAAGGTCATTCTTTAACAGATCCAGATCTTGGATAATTATGTATTTGTGGCACCAGCTTTGAAAGACAACACAATTTTAACATTTTGATTCATGACCTGCTCCCAGCAACAGTGTCTCGTGCCCTATTGAGACAAAGAACAAAAAGGAATATATGCACTAGACTTTTTGGCATCAGAAACTCCATAAACCACACTCAATTTTTAGAATTCAAGGAACAGTTGGAAAAAATTAAACATACAACCCAGATTGTGACACTTCACACTTGACTCTTTTCAGTGGTTGAACTCTCACATTTTATTTCAAACTTAAGATAAGGTCAGGCAGGGAAACTTCTGTGCTCAGGAAGCATGACTATCACAGCAACACAGCAGAGGTCATAGCTGGTACTACAAAGAATACCAATGCTCCCTCAGCAGAATTCACTCAGGTCATTTTTAAAATTAGTCGCTGGGTCCCCTGGACAATAGTCTCTTGCACAGCCCAATGAAAGCTAAAAAAGGTTGTGATGTTACAAGTATTCTAAAATGTATTTCTTTTCAAATAAATTTCCTTGCCTAGATACGTAAATGGTACTGTGGGTTTTTCACAATGAGGAATGCACTGGTGCTGTCTGTTAATTCTGGAACTAAGCTTTCATAAGTTCATTTTTATTTTTCACTTCACTGCATTGCTGTTTTTGTTTTCTTAAGGGTTGCCACCATTATGAACTCCTGTAGCCATGACACAATCACTCATTGTTAGAGGTGTGGCCCCTGTTCACATTGTTGCTTTAGAGACATGATGCTTCAATTCACATATAAAGTATTCTTAACTTTTCAATCTCCACTTTGTAGTTTTGCCTTGTGATTTTGTTTGGTTGCTAATTCCCTTATATTCTCAGTTTTTGACCTAAGATTTTTCCCTTTGATTACATTCTTCTCCTGTGTTTAGCCACCTTATATGTCACTTATAGCTATTCAAGGACAGTCAGAGACTTGTCCCAAGGCCACTCCAGCATAGTCTTGGTTGTATGTTTTGGGTCATCGTCATGCTGAAAAGAGCAGGTTGCTTTCAACAATCTATCTGTGTTTGGCTACATTCATCCGCACTTCAGTTCTGACCAATCTCCCTGTCCCTACCACTGAGAAGCACCCCCATATAATGATGCTACTACCACCATGCTTCACCACACTTGGTAGATGATGAGCAGTGGTTGGTCTTCACCAGCCATAGCAGTTGGAGTTCTACCTAAGAGTTCAATTTTTGTCTCATTGGACCAGAGAATTGCAGAATACTTTAAATGTCATTTGGTAAATGGGTGGTCATATGTCTTTAACTCAAGAATGGCTTCTGTCTAGCCACTGTATAATAAACACCTGAAAGACTGATTGATGGAGTGTTGCTAAAATAGTCACCCTTCAGACAGGTTCTCTCTTCCCAGAAGAGGACTTCAGAAGCTCTGTTAAAGTTACCATTGAATTTTAGTCACCTCCCACACAAAACCCTACTCAGTTTGGCCACATGGCAAACTCTATAAGGAGCTCTTGTGGTCCCAGACTTTTTCCATTCCACACTTAAAGCTTTAGAAATAATGCTATACTTAAGCTTCAGGGCCACATCACATGCAAAGGACCTTGTTAATGTTTTCTTATATTCACATATTTTTGTATAAATTTCACAAATAAAGATATTTTAACCACCAACAGTTAGGGGACGGCCTCTTTCCACTCTAAATTCTCTGTTATACTTTCCCTCACGTATGATAACATGGAGAACAGGCAAACTCTGTATTATCACTCACAGAGACTTGGTTTCTCTGTCACCTCAGAGAAAATAAGTTGCCTCAATGAAAGATGTACAGAATATTTTGAGGGCTTAAGTGCTACGCTATTCTACTTCAAGGAAGAACAAAGTTGGGTATCAGGCTGCAGGCATTGCTGGGATACTGCTAAGGGGAACTTGTGCTCTAGGAAGCATCAGTACCCATTTATGGGATTTGAATCCTCTTTGGCATACAGGTATGTTTTTTCCTACCCAGTAGGGTAAAGGGATGGCTTTCAGGAAAACCCCTGACATCCAACCTCCAGTGCTGGCTTGCACGCATAGAGGAGGTTTGAACAGTGTTCAGGACCTTGTGGATAGACACAAGATACTGGATCTCTAGGCAAGAAGAGTAATGGTGTACTGTATAGCAGTACTGTGTATTTGATACAAAACTTTTACACATACAGCAATATAAACAAAATCAAAGTAATTTCGGCATATAATTATGTAGCTCAATACAACATAGTGCCAATTTTAAAACACATTTTAAATGCTGTTGTGTATACCTTTTTTATGAGACATCTATACCAAACTCTTTTTGCTGGCTACAGCACACCATGGTCTAAAATCTTTGCTTCACAGAGGTTATTCATATACTAGGGTCCTTTTATGTTTCTGATCACACACCTTAGTGCAAGGTGTAAAAGCCCATCGTAGCTTGTATCTCCAGATAACCACATCATCATCCAGGTAAGTCCGTGACCAGGGCACACCACACTGTTCCTGAGGCCCCCATCTATCTTTCTGTGTTTATCTTATGACAATAGGTTCATCCATAATGTTCAAGACCTGGGTTTTTTCAATGATAGTCTGACTTCAAAACTACCTCAGGTTTTTTTTCAATTAATCATAGCTAAACTGTACTGCCACCAGAATGGGAATGGAACCCAAAGATTTTCAAAGACGAATAAAATATACATATTCTGATTGTTTGCAGCATAGAGATGCAGCAGTTAGTGTAGTTACTGTAGTTTACAGTTTCAGAACCCTGGGTAACAAATCAGAAAATAAATAAATTGCCATTGCTTAACTTGCTAGTGTTAGAATCTTAAAATTTTAATCTTTAATTTACTTGATTTTACTTTGATCAGCTTATTACCTCATTTGCTGTGTCTGTTTGTCCCTCTTAATTGCAGGCATTGTTTTACTAATACTTTAGAGAGCATTCTCAATGTGATTGTCTCTATTGATATTACTTCCCCATATAATCTGCTCACTTCTGCACAGCAGGGAATTTGCTTCTTGAGCACTGTTGTTTCCAAGATGGCACTAACCTCTTGTAAAACCCCTTACTTTCTTTCTTCCTATTTATGGAAGTCTTTTTTTCTATAACTTGTGCTTTTTTAACATTGTTACATAATAACCTATCATCCAGTTCCAAAATGTACTGCTCATCAGGTTAAAAGCTGGGTGGCTGGTGGTTAGCAAAATATGGATCTCTTAATATTTTTTGGTCTTAACCTTTAAGCTTTTAATTTTTTGGCCAATAGTTAGCCACCTTATTTATTAGATGCTCTAGCACTTATAACATTTCCTTTTTTTTTAAATCTTTGCCTCATTGGATGGGTCTCTTTTTACCTCTTTTACTATTTTAATTAGTTGTAATTGTTCATTTTATGTACTTGATTCCATAAATTTTTGATTACAGTTTTCCATTGCTATTTTAACTTCTTATCGAAGTCTTGTACTCGTAATTGAACTTGCACTTGTTTGATTCAATAAAAGGCTTGCCACAGCAAAGCTAACCAAACTACTACATGACTTTATTGGTGACATGTAAATGATGCTTTAAATCACAACTTTGTTTCCATCTCTGGAAATTAACATCTATGCATTAAAATCATTACTCAGAAACATTAAACATAATATACAGTTAACAGTGCATGTATGAAGGGAAACTATAAAATAATATACATGTAGGTGTCCTAACACTGCAGTCATTAAACTGGTGGGTGACGAAGGTCATTAGAATAATGTTGATTGTTCTCAGCAACACATCTAAGTTCATCATTAGAAAAATGAAACAATTCACCCAGACTCATTTTACAGCAATAAGAAAGAAGGGCATTGGTCAGAAAAATGACCAAAAACCTAATTAATAAAAGCCTATACTTTTCTGTGATGGGAGAACCTGTCCAGTGGACATTAATGTCTGAAGCACTTTACAATGTAGTTTCCAAAGGAATGCAGAAAGATAGAAAGGACACATGAGGAAAGAACAAATATCTGGATGCCTGGGTTTGGAAGAAGGCTTGTGGAAACTGTAGATCATGTGGCAAAAGACTGTTGTCCGAGTAAACATAACATTATCTCTGTGACCTGAATAAAACCTACTATGTCTTATACAAAATAAACTTATGACACATGTAATAAAACTTTTGTAGGTACAGCAACACATTGTGGGGATTATTTACAATTGTGTCCACTGTGGCAATTCCCAAAAAAGAAGGAAATAATAATAATATTAATAATAATATTTTAAATGGTGTTTTTCTCACTGCTCAAAGTGCTTTTTATAGTGCGTTGGGAGCCACTTCAACCACCACTAATGTGTAGTATCCACCTAGATGATGCGACAGAAACCATTTTTGCGCCAGTATGCTCCCAACAATTGAGCTATTAGGTTGTAAAGTGTTAAGAGAGATAGCCAATTAGAGACAGGGGATGATTAGGAGGCCAGAATGACTATGTCATGGAGGGCAATTTAGCCTGGACATCAGTACACATTCTGCTGTTTACGAAGGATGCCTAGGGATCTTTTATGACTGTAGAGAGTCAGACCCTCGGTTTTATGTCTCATCCGAAGGATGGAGCCATTTTTACAGCACAGTGTCCCCATCACTGCAGTGTGGCATTGGCATCCCCATTCAGACCTCAGGGTATGTGTTTTCTGGTGGTCTCACCAACACCTATTCAAAAAAAATTAATGAAAATCAAAATAGTCAGAATCATGATGAAAGCTTGCTTAAGGTGAAAGAATTTGAGTCAGGATTGAACATACATAACAGGCAACAGATCCGCATTTGCAACTAAGTATAAAGACAAGGCAACACAGGGTGATTTTAACACAAAAAGGGCAAAAGTTGCTTTAAATACAGAAAAGAATGGATATTTTTTTCTGAAATAAGAGACATTAAAAGTAATGTCACCTAATTCAGAAAACAAATCACCAAGTAACCTAACATGTGCAGTATGTTTTTGGAGAAATTATTGTCAATTTTCAGATTATACAAAACTAGGACCATTTGATGATACACTGCAGATAGCAAAATTATTACAGATGAACGTGTATAAAATATAGATTTGGATAGATATGTGTCAAATAAATACTTTTACTTATTTTAAATGCAATTTTACTTATTGGAAGCAAAAAGTTCAGATGGAATTACACAACTGAGAACTCATAGCTACAGAGTATACCTTGTGACTGGTGACTGTTCACGGTCAGACTAAAACAGTTAACAGGATGATGGATCACGCAGTTTACCTCAGGGAAGGGAACACAAGAGTTCATATGTTTAACCTGTACAATGCACTTGTAAGACCTCATTTGACATGCACATATTTGGTGTCTCCATATTTTAAACAGTACGTACAGGACAGTAATAATGCTAGATAAAATCCTGAGGTGAGTTAATAAAGTAATTTCAGAATTTGACATTATATATATTTCAACAGTTTTCCATAGATAAATATGTGAAACTCCAATGGTTCAGATGTGCAAAATTCAGACTTACGGACAGACTTATGAAAAAGTAAAGCTATAGGTGTCAGTCAAGGTGTTTCTGGAAAATATTAAGCACTGTTTAGCAACTATGGATGATTTAACAAGTTCAAATGTCCCTAAAAGAGTAACAAAAGTATCCTTCTAAAACCAATGAAAAACTATTCTGGTCTGGTAGTTACAGTATGTGCCTATGCAACCAAGTTGATAATGAATCCAGCTCTCTGAAATCTCTGTCTTTGGTAACATCATAAGGTTCAGTGGTTGGTCCACATTTCTTACATATCTGCAGGGAAACATAATTACTCAGCATGGCCTTTTCTTACTTGTTTATTTCAAAATCAATAAGAATGCATATCAACCACAGAAAGGCTCATTGCCCGAATCAATGACATCAGTGCATATGAATGCCTGAATAATTCTATATGGTATACTGTACAGACATTAATAGAACTAACCAATTTCTGGTGGGATCTCCAATAAACTTTAAGAGTCCTGACTCTTTCCAATCTAATCTAAATGCTTGCAAAAACATTCATTAGTAATTAGCTTTAGAGTCCCATAAAAGGCACTTTGAGCTTTGCACATCACTACTCAGCTACAGTCAAAACATTTTCTGTTTAAGTCAGGTCCTATATCTTTTGTCCAATGCATACATATTCTGTCACACCTTCACCAACTCTTAGTTGGATTATTGTGATTCTTTTTTCATCAACATTCTACTCAAGAGTATCAACAAGTTCACAATGCTGCTGACTAGAGTCCTGACTTGGATAAATGCAATTAACACAGCAACCCTGGACTGTCTGTGCTATAAAGCTACTTTGTCTGTTACTGAATTATCTTATAACTCTATTGGTCACTTCTCATCTATTCATGCATCAATTCATTTTTAAAACCACTTTATCCAGTTCAGGGTTACTGGAGCTATAACCTACTGCAAAACACTGGACACAAAACAGAAATTAAAACTAGATGGCATGCCAGTTCATATCAGGGGATAGTAATGCATATTATCCATACTAATTAATACATAGTCACCAAATAACGTAAAATACATTACATGTGTTTTGGATGTGGCAGGAAAGTAAGAGGGCCTATGAAAAAATATCAGCTTGCAAAATGTACATTTCAACAACCAAACCTACAAAACGTCTGCACTCAGACTGAAATTGTTTTTCTGACACCTTACATCTTTCGAATTCCCTTTTGCTATTCAAAAATATTTTCTTAGGTGGATCATGTGAAAGGGGCAGAGTTATGTGGCTAGCTTGGCCAATAAAGGAGTCTGTGCAGATTGCGATAAGAGTAGATGGCACTTGAGAATAGAATAACATATAAGATTTTTAAGATCCATTGGCTTTGCTCTTTCTGAGTCCCAGGAAGAATCCTGTCATGGATAGGCTTATGTTGTTGGGAAGCAAAACAGGAAAAGAAAGACAGATGTTTCTTTAAACTCCACGTGAGCAGGGTGGATGCTAGATGTGGAACAGAAGACAAAAGGCTAGTTTGGAAAGAAGAGAACAAACAATTATTTTAAGGGCCACAAACCATTAAAGTTGCGTACTAGTCCATTCTTTCATCATTTTCCACCATCACCATTGGGTTGTTAGACTGATGTTAGAAATGGGTAAGGAGATTGCTTAATGACCTGGAACAAAAGACTGACACTAAACTGATGAAGGTGGCAAAATTTGAAAAGGGGTTCATCTTTCAGCCATGCACTTAAGGCTTCAATTCAGGCTGTACTGAGGAAGATCTGGATGCATCAACTCCAAAAGACTAAAGTCATCCACCATAAATGGCCCAGTCATGCCCTTAGGGAATAAACATGGGCAGAATTCGGCTTTGTAGACAAACCATGCTGCTACATACTCACATTATATCCCAAGTCAAATATCTGTAATTGTAAATTATTCATAATATGAAGTTATAATATAAAGTGAATCTCACTTATCACAAATCTAAAACTTCAAAATTATAACAAAAAGTACACAAATATCCTTAATGATATATAAATGACAGAAACTTTGCTCTTTTTTTTGTTTACTATTGTAATTGTAAAAATTGTACAAATCATTTGGGTACATTTAGGGATTGTTTTAACCGTTTTGAAGGTTGGGGAATTTTTTAAATTTTTTAAATTACTTTACCAAAGAGACAGATATTAAAATGAGTTTTTCAGCTGGAACATATACTGTAAATACAGATAGAAACTTGCACAAAAATTAGAATGTTTTCCTTCTCACAGAAATAAACATACATATAATAAGTTACCAACTTGTGTAGTAGACTTTAGTATATTAGAGACCTTCAAACCTTGACTTGGTATTTGGAAAATGAATGCAAATAGAACTGTCAAACTTTGTTGAGACAAATTACTTGCCTGGGGGTACATTAGTGCCTATGGAATTGGCAGATTGCACATCTGGAAATGCACCATCAATGCTGGAAGGTGTATACAGGTTTTGGAGCAACATATGCTCCCATCCAGATGATGTCTATTTCAAGGAAGGCCTTGCAAATTTCAGCAAGACAATGCTAAACCGCACCTATTGCAATGGCATGGCTTTGTAGTAGAAGAGTTTGGGTGCTAAACTGGCCTGCCTGCAGTTTAGACCTTTCACCAATTGAAAACATTGGTGAAATGAAAAAAACGACAAAGAAGACCCAGGACTGTTAAGTAGCTAGAATCTTATATCAGACAAGAACAGGACAACATTCCTCTTCCAAAAGTCCAGCAACTGGTCTCCTCAGTGCCAAGATATTTATGGACTCTCGTTAAAAGAAGAGGGGAAGCTACGCAGTGGTAAACATGGCACTGTCTCAACTTTTTTAGAGATGTATTGCTGCCATCAAATTCAAAATGATATTATTTTCTTAAAATTGTACATTTTCTCAGTTTAAACATTTGATATGTTTTCTGTGTTCTATTGTAAATAAAATATGGGATTATGACATTTGCAATTTACATTGTTTTTTATTTACATTTTATACAGCTTCCCAAGTCTTTTGAACTTTCACATTTGTACACATTTACTATTTACTGTTTTTTGAATACATGAGAATAATTCAGAAACCTTGTTAACTGCAACATGTGCAACAAGTCTATAATGCTTGCTTTAAGCATTAATTCATGAAAAACAAATGCATGCTAAACATCTATACGTGCATTTTATGTAATCAGACTTATTAAGGGGGTAAAACAGAAAACTAAAACATATGCTTACTGCACTTCAACCCTTTTTTCCCTCAAATCCCGAGGACTTGTTAGGTTGCTTGGCAACTGTAAATTGGCCCCGTATGAGTTTATGTGTGGCAGTGTGTGCCATTGTCAGCCTGGTGACTTGAATTGGACTAGAAAATGATTAGATGAAATTTCCATTCCAGTGTTAAAAGAAGCGTACAAAGGCACCTGCAGCATCAGCCGCAAGTCAGAAAGTAACGCTGAATTGGACTACTATACATACCATCTTTGGGCACATTCCCGCACACAAACGTGCTCGTATAATTCTGAAAAACCAAGTTGCCATAACTGTTTGAATACTCCAAGCAGACGTGTTCTCAAGCAGAAAGGGAAAACGCCACACAGACATCGAATTCAGATTCCTGCAGCAGGCTATACCATCGCGAATAGCTTCGCAGCGGTGCCTGGAGTAATTTAACGATCTAAGAAAAATTAGTCATTTAACGTTTAAAAAATGTTCTCCCGAAGTGGTACAAAAATATTTTTTCTTCTCAAATTTAAACTGAAAGTGTGTATTTTACATATGAAGAATTCATCGAAAGATGGTACCAAACAAAGTGAAGAAATAAACAACGAACGGGTTTGGGACCTGCGCTTATAGGAGAATGGCGAAGCAGCAGCGCAGTTGCCGTTTCTTAGTTATGGAACCTTTTTGTCCCTAGCCTCTCGCTGTACAGAATGTATACATGCCGTGCAGCTTTCGCAATTATCTATCATAAACATTGAAGGCTGCTTTTTCTTTTACTTCAAAATGGTAATTGAAAGCGTTAAATATTTCACAAACGGCAGTCGCTGTACAGTTTTCAACGCAGACTCTGACGACTACAGATGTGTAAGTAGAAAATAAGTTAGCCGGTCTCCTGTTTCAATGATTTGACCAGGCCCATTGGCTGTATGGGAACAGGAACCGCTTATTTCAAACTGATAGTACTCTTTTAAACTGAAGAAACATAACGGATCTAGCACCGTATTTGACCCTATGGAAATCAGGATGAGGCATAAAGTAATGTGATAGCCTGGAGGTTATTTTTTCCTAAGAGATTTTTTCTTAAGTCATAAATGCTTATTATTTCTTATCCTTAGACTTCGTCAACTGTTAACGTCCTTACATATACCAGGAATCAAAATGTTTGTATATAAAATGTTATTCTGCTTTACAATAATTTCTTCTTCTTTACAAAGAATTCTGAGTGACATCAATTAAGGAGAAAATTAACTTAAAAGTTACTCAGTACTAGAATGAGTACATCAGTGTATTTTTATCTCTAATATATTAAATTCAGTTTACATTACAATGTAAAGTATTTGTTGCTAATCCCACTGCTGCAGAAACATAAAAAAATCATGATCGCAACGACTGTACAGTGACACAGCAGATATAACTCGCTAAACAGATCAGTGACAGTGGCCCATAATCGTAAATAATGCTGGTGAACAGAACATGTAATAATCAGAAAGTACGGGTAACTGAGCCTCAGTAATGATGTCTTGGTCACAGGTCAAAAAGATGACTTTTCAAATAAATAAATGAATAAGTAGCAAAAACTACAGGCTCGAGTAACTTACTGACGTGGAGTGTGAAGGAGAAGGCTTTCTTCGAGTAGCTCAGGTCATAAATGCACTGCATTGATGGGAGGTTGGGCTGTTTTAACCACCAAATAAATACCGTCCTATGATGCACAATTATAATGTCCACTGTGCATTTTGTGAAGTTAATAAGTGTTCAGGATGATAATTTGACTTTAACCAGCCTTATTAAAAATACAAATACTTATCATAAAGCACTGCGCTGTCATTGTGAGCTCAAAAACGTTTACAAAATTGAAAAAAAGAATAAAAACATATTAATAACGATGAAAGGAATATTGAAGAGAGTCCAACAAAATAACACAATATTTTTAATGGACAATTTAAGACACCATCAAATCTCACATAAAAAACAAGGCTTCTCCCAACTTAAATAGCTTCAGTACACCTAATTTCCCACAAGAAAAGTAAAAAGCTTTTTCATCTTTAATAATTACACCTTTTGATAAGAGTTCCGTTTTATCTCTTTTTAATTAAAGTAATAGTGCAAACAGAACACTGAACCAAATCTAAAAAAAAAAAAACATTTTTCAGGGCTTTGCTTTTTTTCTTCCAGTAATAGTGGAAATTAAAATTGCAGAAAACTATATTGGATTGTCTGGAGTTTAGAGGTGGGACAGATGGAAATTGTTTTTATAATAACGTTGTTGAATATTTACAGTGCCAGTACTTCTTGTATACTGTAAAATGCTTCATGGTTTAAATAATTTTGTCTTGTTTTCTCTTTATTTTGCAAAAATGTCTATTTGTTTTCTGTTCTTTGTTGACACAGTTAGAATGTAGTTATATTTGTTGTATTTGTATTTGTTTAATGCTATGGCAGTAAAATATGCACAAATTCAATATTGCACTGTGTTTCTGTGATAATTAACAAATAACATAAATATTTTCAGATTTCTAAAACACAGGGGTAAATCAAAAGGTATACAGAGTAATATTTTAAGTTATCTTTTTGTATACAGTGGCTGTTTTTGTCAAAGTTACTGTGACATTGGTCTCTTATACAGTATTTTACTGTGTTAAAACCATTTTTAAATTGGTTGATCCCCTTTTCATATGCATCATATGCACCACAGAAGAGCAGCATACTGTTATCCATTGTTTGGGGGCTGGATGTGTATCAAGAGCACATATTCATTATAAACTTTTATCTCAGTATGGAAACATTGCTTTACCTGTGCCAAATGACTATGAATAAATTGGAATGTTCAAAAATGACTGTACAAATGTCAAATGTTAAGAGTGAAGAGGCCTCCTGTCCACATCCTCTACTGCTGACAGTTTTAAATGTACCAGCGACATGGTTCTGACATAAAGGCATGTGACTGTTGATGAGGTAACAGCCCATCATCAAATCAGTCACAGTTCTGGTTATGAAATTCTCCAAGACAGCTTTTTTTCCATAAGGTTTGTGCACAGTAGGTTACAAGACAGCTATCTAAAAAAAAACCAAAAAAAAAAAACCCACAACATCATGTGGAAATCCATTAGCATCATTTGAATTGCTGTTGTGACAAGGGTGATGCCTTTTTGAGATGTGCCATTACAAGAGGTGAGATATCAATCCGCTGTGAACCAGAGAGTAACCAACAAAAGGAAAAGTGATGCTCTGGTGTTTTGGGATTCACAGATACTGGAACACTGTATTGAGAGAGGTTCAGTCATAAACAGTCTTTGCTACTGTGAGATGTAATGGGACAAACTAAAGCTGTGACAATATCTGCCTAAACATACCATGTTGTCCAAATGTTGCAACTTTATATGTCTGCTAACTGATCTGCTTAATGGCACCTAAAAAGGGTATCAATATACCACAGACCAAGTAGTGAATTAAGAGTTGAATGCCTGGACTTTCATTCAGCAGAAGTTATTTTTTTTGGAGAATAAACACGAAGTAGGCTAACATTCAAATAAAACCTGTAATTTTAACACATTGCATACACTATCTGAGTGTATATAGATGCACAAGTAAATGTCTTATGATATAATTTAGGGATGTTTCTTGCTTTATACTTAATGCTGACACGGTAGGCTACAGTTACCTGTGACCTTGAGTTTCACCAAGTACAGTCAGTAGATGGATATATACTGTGTGTGTGTATATATATATATATATATATATATATATATATATATACATACACACTTATACACACATATATATATATATATACATATACACATATATATTTATGTATATATAGTACATCATTTTTTTTTAAGTTAAATAAGAATTTAAGTTGGCCAAATAGTAGTGCATCTCAATTTGTGAATGAAAGTACCTTATATGATTAACTGGTGCTCTGCCCATAAAACGTGTCCCGTTTTGCATTGAATATTACAGTATTAGAAAGCCCCCATTAGTCTTAGCACTTAAACAAAGTCTCAGATACTCATTTATGCAAAATATATTCTTGTTAGAGTTGTTGCTGTACTTTCTTATATTGCTGTTTATTAGTTATCTCAAATCTTTGCAGTTTCACTACTACCAAGTCCTTCCCATTCTTTTTTTTCTTTATGTTGTTTTGTTATAGGGCTGGTTTGGAACTGGATCTTAAAGTGTATGTGGAATTACAATTAATAGAGTGTCTGAACTTGGGGTATTTTGCCAGTGTCAACTTTTTTATTCTTTGTTTTTGATACATTGTTGAAGTGCCAAAAGTGGGTGTGAAAAACCAGTTGACCAAGGGCAGATGGAACTATTTTATACTGGAGCTTTTCTTGGATCTTCTTTCTGTAACAATGCATGCCATTTTGGTTCTGTCCTGTCTACTTCCTTATAAAGTCTTGAAGCATAGCTGTTCGCTACACAGTAATAACCCACTAATGAAAGTGAGTATCAGGTAAAACCACAGCTATATTGCCTCAATTTTATAATTTTTCATCTGCTTCCTCTTCCTGTTCCATACAAGCAATGTTGCAAGTTTCTTAGATAGGATTTATTAATATTAAACAAGAGTGCATTGGTAAAAGAATAGAAATTCGACCATTTGTTTATCCCTAAAGACAGTGTTGAAATTTTGTCTCTAAATAAGGTCACATTATGAACATAATATATCTTTTAACTTTTTAATGTATGTATTCTCAGTCATTCTTTAGATTTTTGAACTGTCAAGAAAAATCACTATGTGATGAAAATCACACTTTTTAGCTGAAACTTGCAGTACATTTTAACAGTAGACTGTAAATTTAAAAGTCTGTTTTTGGTCTTTCTCTGTCTTGTGATAACAATTTGTACATTTTTCCCCTCCTGAAGTCACAAGAATTGTAAAAAGCAGATAAAGATAAAGTGACTGAGTGCAAATTGCAGCTTACATTTATATTACAATTACCAAGAAATTAATTAATGTCTGTCTGTCAATGATGATTTTAAAGATTGTGAGCTGAAGTCTGTGGGACATGCAGAACTGTAATTTATTATTCGTTCCTATCCCTTCCTTTTTCTGTGTATTAATAGTTGATATGATTTGAAAGCAGCCCAGCTAGACTCAAAGAATCTGTTCATCTGAGCACATTTGAAAAAGTCCCGTTCAGAATTCAGATGCTTGTCCATGTTTCATCATATAAAGAAATATATTCAGTTTTTAAAAATGCCTGCAATTGATTCTGTGCGTTTCTAAATATTTTCCTCTCAGTTATGGTTTTATGATAGCATTACACTGGTAGTATTGAACTGTATATAGTAAAATCAAACCTTCACACTGTGTTTTTTAGTATCTTTCATTTTTCTACAAACTGCTTTCTAGCACAGGGACTATTAAAGTTTTTTCTTGCTTGTTGTGGCATTGCCATTGACAAATACAAATTTAGCAACATTAAATTGTGCATTTTTGCTTCTTCAAATGTGAATATGCTGGGTCAGAGTAAGCCAAATGGAAACACTGTTCAATGTATACAAGGACCATTTGTTATGTGTGCTTGAGTTTTTCCAGTAGCCTGCTCGCAACCACATTGCATATAGCAATGTTTCCATTTTTCCAATATACAGGTACCTTTAGTCATCAAATATATTGTAATTAACATTTGTAGTCTTATAGGCAGGAAACCTGCTCACATTCACAGAAGAATGTTGCACATAATATGTACAATCAACCTTAATAAAAGCATAAGTGTCTGTGTGTCTTTCTGGTTGCTATGTCACTGTTATTGCAAAAGATGGTGCATCACAAGCATTGGTAGTAATAAAATGAATTGCATTTGTCATTCAAAAAAATGTTGCATCACAAACATTAACACTTTTTTTACAAATCCAATACTAAATGGCACATAACAGAGACATATGTATTTAAAGGTGCACTGCAAGTATTAACTCTGAGGTCTGCATTGATTATTTACAATTTAGCCTGCCTTAGATGGGTAGCTCAGCTAGTGTACAATAATATGTGAGGTTAGAAGTAGCAGAACAAGTATGGCTGATTAAATCTATTTAAGAAAAATATACTCTTTGGTGGAATAATAATAATGCTTAACTGTTTGTGAATATATTTTTACTGATACAAGAAAAATACCACTACTTTTTCATTTAAATATTATGGATTTCTAATTGAAAATAACAGTTTCTTGACTTCTCAACAAATATGCATAGTGATTGCAATATTATCTCTTTAGTGTGGTTATCTTGAGTTAATGCTAGTATTTTGTTCTGCCTGCTAGATAAAAGATAGTATATAATTTTTGATGCTAAGACAGCACAACCTGGCAAGG
The DNA here is from genome assembly GCA_026402145.1 of Polypterus bichir lapradei. Lineage (NCBI taxonomy): Eukaryota > Metazoa > Chordata > Cladistia > Polypteriformes > Polypteridae > Polypterus > Polypterus bichir. Next base: position 29,777,248 of record JANRMT010062831.1, read on the forward strand.
TCTGTGAATAATGGAATGTGTAAAGCTCATGCTGTTTTCTATGCTGAATTGTTTGAATCTAGTATTGAGAAATATACTGAAATTCTTCTTATGAGATGTGCTCCTGTTTTCAAGAACAAAGAGAATGATTTCAAAACAGTCATACTCTGTGTTGGAGAGTTGTTCAGAAGCTTCTGGAACATAAAAAATCATATGCCACACCACTACTGTATTGCCTTTGATAACAGTATTGTATTGTTAGTAGAGTTACTGACGTGCATGTTGTTAACCAACTGTAAGGTTTTTTTCTTCTGTTTTCAGTGATTTGTGATACATGTTAATATACCAAATGGTGAAATAATTAATGAATGTAATGTGTCTTCTGTGGGTGTTCAGAATCTTTGATTAGGGTTACTGAAGTAGACTGTATCAGTGACAAAGTCACTGAGTGTTACATTTGTAGTCTCCTCTGTTTGTAGTGACTCAGACTGGTTGAAGTCATTATAAATGTGACGTTTCTGAAAATTCTTCAGGATGGTTATAACATTGTTGAGGTTGTATCAGTCATGCTATTTTGAGAGGAACAAATTAGTATAAAATCATTTTTGGAAGAAGTTGGAAAAGCTTCTTTTTTTAAGAGAAGACATTTGACAAACAAAAGGAGAACATTGAGTTTACTCGGCTGCTTTAGTTAGCTAATAGGTAAGTTGTTTCAATATTTCATCCATAAACTTCTCAAGATGTTTTTTGTTGATATTGCTCTTGAATAAGTTGTAAAGCCAAGGTTTGGTGAGGTTATAATAAATAAACAGTATGAGCAGGCTATCTTGATGCAGGAAGTCCTTTGATGTTTTTTTGACAGAGCAATTTGTTATTGCTTCTTCACAAAATCTGTTGCAATATATGGGACAAAACTAAAAGAATGCTACATTCAGTTTCAAGAGAAATTGTTAGGTTGATCTTGAAGTGTTGGTACCTTTAGTGGAAAAAATAGATGATCAGATAGATTAATCTTGGGACAAATTGCTGAAATAATGGTGTGAACAGAGGTCATTTGATATTTTAGTGGGAAGGAAGAGAAGGGAATTTCTTTGGCCTTGGAAGTTACAAAATGAATTGTATAAGGGTCATTCCATGTCAAATTAACCGATCTTCCAGAAATCCTATACACTTCAGTATGAAAAAATTCTGAAAAAAATACCAAGTGTGCCCATGTTAATCATGAGATACCCTGTACAATTATTTTGATGTAAGATCAATACCTTCCAAAATACAGCCAATTTTGTGAGAGGAGAGGGGTGTCAAATTTGACCCGGGTTTATTTTTTAATTAATATCTCATGAACTAAACCACCTAGCAGATTCAAATTTTGCATACTTGTACTTTTAATAGGAATAGTATTTAATGAAATCAAAATGTCTGATCCAGATGACACCTCTTGTAAGGGCAGATCTTCAAAAATGGAACAAAAATATTTTGCATCATTGGCTTTGACATGATTAAGCTTTCAGAAAGCTTACTTCTAACTGATACAGTCTGCTGAATCTTTTTTCATATTAGTTACCTACCTATAAAGAGCTTTTCAAAAGGTTATAGACAAGCAAGAAACTGCATCAGATTTTGACCAACTGACCTCTCATTTGTGAAAAAATCATTTTGGGTCTAATTTTCAGACCAGCTTAATGCATTGGGAGAATTTCCAGACATTGTTAAAATGATTTTTCCTGTATCATACATGGTTCCATCTTTCAAAAAAAAAAACCAAGTCTTACTTTTCCTATGCAAATCTTTCATTTTTATTTTCCATTCTAAACATGGGTTAAATTCACCATTTGTCCTGAACATATGTGCATGGATCAAAGTGCTGTATATCAGTCTAGAAGATGCAGTTTGTATTAACAACATTATTTCAGACTACTTCAGACTAGAACGCGGTACTAGACAAGGATGCCCCTTGTCACCACTGCTATTTGCAATCGCCATTGGCTGTTTACTTTCAAAATGCATCAAAGATAAAGGGGATTTTCAGAGAAGGACAAACATACAAGCTATAAAAACCTGGACATTGACACCTATAGATGAATACACACTAGCTTGTTCTGTAATAGAAATGAAATCCTGCAGTACTTCTTTATATTCCTTTCTTTGTACACCAGTAAATACAAGATGTCGTCAATATACTAACAACCCAATTGTCCTTCACAGTTTTTAATGTTTGGAAAACATATGGGATTAAATCATTTAGAAATTTTTATTTAAATAATGTCATTACAAATGTACACTGCAAATTTAGTTTTCAATTAAAACAAAATTTCCACGATGTCCAAATTAGAAACTTTGCTAAACGAAATCTGCCAAATTTTCTTCACCTCCTACCTATTTCTATTCCAGAAGAGATATTGATCAGTCTTAGAACAACATCTCTATAATATATAAAACCATTTTAAAGTCCCTTCTTTTTAAAGATCCCAGAGTACAGTGGCAAAAGAATCCATTACTCAACATTTCAGAAAAAAGAGTGGAAAGCAGCCATGCACAGAATTCACTCTTGCTCCATATATGCAAAGCATTCAGTTATTCAAATTAAAATCTATCTTGTTTAAAATTGTCCAAAATGTTTCTAGGGCAAGATCCAACCTGCAAATGTTGTAATCAAGTTTCAGCTTCACTAGGCCACATGTTTTCAGCGTGAACCAAATTAACATGATTCTGGAAAAAACATTTTAAATGCCTTTCAGACAGCCTTGATGTCTCTATCACTCCTAATCCATTAATAGCTGTGCTTGGTGTACTCCCAGATGGGCTTACAGTGGAGAAGGACAAACAAACTGTAATTGCCTTTACTTAACTACTAGCATGTAGACTTATCTTACTAAACTGGAAGAATCATAACCCACCTCTTTTAAGTCAGTGTGTAACTGATGTTATATACTACAGTATTTGAAATTGGAAAAAAATCAAATTCTCAATTAGAGGATCTGTTCAAACCTTTTTAAAAACCTGGCAGTATCTAATTAATAACATTTTTGAATAAGCATTTATACTGGGGAGAAAGACTCCTTTCTCTCTTTAGTACTCTCAAAATGTTTACTCTGGCTGTTGGCCTTCATCTCTTTCTCATGGGGGGGTGGCGGTTGAACTGAATTTAGGTTTGACTTGATTGTATGGAATGTTACATGCTTTTAATACATTTAATAAAAAAATTACCATTTGTCAATAATGATAATCATCACGTTTTTCATCACTAACTTGGGTATGGGATTAATTAATAAATAACCAAAGCCACAACACTTGTTATAATGAAATATTAAGATCTTGGTATTGCCGCAGCAGCAGCAGCAATGTAACACATTTCATTTCTGTTTCAATCGAAGTGCAGTGTCTTTGAGATCAAGATGGTACTGCACCTTTGGTACTGCCTCCCACTGATCGTTGTAGGTGCAGTAAACAGTGCATTGACACACTATAATGGCACCCAACAAATATTATCTCTTGGTGGCCAGTGAAAAAACTGTGCAGCATAGTTTGGATGCATGAAACATATCAGGATGTCTGATTCCACTTAACTCGTCATGAATCACACCAGTCCAACATTTTTCATCATACATGTACCTAACATAGCCCCCAAAAGGACACTGGTCTAATGTGAGGGACACTTTTGAACCATCATGAGTGTGATCGTGAGAGGGCAGGATCTCAGTTGCTGCATCAGTAGTGACTGTCTTCACCCGAAACCCAGCTGACTTTGAGTTTGCCATCTTCTTTAGAGATGTAACAGTGGTATTCTCAATCGTATTCTGTGTTCAGCAACATAAGATAGGACATCATTATTTGATATGAAAAAAAAGTTTGACATTTTTGATAACTTACTAGTTGAAAACTCAATGATTACAATTGTTGACACATAGTGAATTCTAACTATGTTTTGGATGGAAAATAAATGTGAAAGATTTGCATAAGAAAAATAAGATTTGTGTTTTAAGAAAGAAGGGGAAATGTAGAATTAATGAAAAATATTTTTGAAATTATCTGCACATGGGCTGCACGGTGGCGCAGTGGTAGTGCTGCTGCCTCGCAGTTAGGAGACCCGGGTTCGCTTCCTGGGTCCTCCCTGCATGGAGTTTGCATGTTCTCCCCGTGTTGGCATGGGTTTCCTCCGGGTGTCCTGCGGTGGGCTGGCGCCCTGCCTGGGATTGGTTCCTGTCTTGCGCCCTGTGTTGGCTGGGATTGGCTCCAGCAGACCCCCGTGACCCTGTGTTTGGATTCAGCGGGTTGGAAAATGGATGGATGGATGGGTTATCTGCACATTCACACATTCCATTACAGTGCTCTGAAAATTAAGTCCAAAATGATTTTTTGGATTTGAGAGGTCTGGTGTTTAAACCCTGATATAGTTTTCTATTTATTGCTTTTTTTAGAATGCCTTTAGTTATCTTAATTAGGGAAAAAAAATCTAAAGTCTGTGTTGGTTACAAATACATATTTCTGAGGCCTAAACATAGCAAAGCCAAAAACTCAATTTCAATTTTGGTCAATATCGGGAGGCTGCTTTGACCTTGCAGGGTTATCTGGACCAAATGTTTTAATTTTGTCACATGCCATACCAATAAATGCACCAACATGCAAAGTCTGAGCCTGCTCAGTGGCTTTGTTCTTGGTCTATTAACTTGTGAAGTTTGATGAAAAAATGTGGCTGGATAAAATCAACACCCCTCCCGGTAAACTGGTTATATCTTGGAACATACTGATCTTACATCAAAAAAAAATTACAGGGTGTCTCCTGTCTAACATGGGTACACCTGGTAATTTTTCCAAAAATATTTGTGTCCGAAGTAAGTGGATGTTGGTTGATTTACCGTGGAATAATCCATGATCTCATTCCTTCTCCTTTATGGTAAAACTAAAAAGTCTATAACATTTCAAGCTATTTCACTCTGACTTCATGCATACTTATTGTTAAAAAAAAACTAGTTTCCATGTGACATTCAACTGCAAATTTCCAGTGACATAATTAATAGATTAGTGGTGGCAGCTGAGTGCTTAATTTCTTAGTTCTTCACTCCATATTCCACCTCTAAATCTAGTTTAAATAATCATGATTTGAAGAGATCAGTAAACAAAAACAGTGTGAAAATAGGGCTGGGTGCATATCATTCCTTTTGTGAAGATGACCACAAAGTAAGTAAATAAAAAAAAGCTTTCATAGCTGTACTACAGGCATGTTGGAATAAGGAAACGTAGAGTTGACAGATAAGGAGAGCTATTAGAAATTATTGTAAATGTGCAGGATATTATAAATTCCTGAACAGGAGTATATTTTTTCAGTACAGCGCATTTAACTGACATTTCTTGCAATGTTAAAGTACACATATAAAAGGTTTTCAGGATACTTTTTCTTGTATATATGTAAAAAGCTTCATCCAGGTAAATTTGCTGTTCTGCAGAGATTTGAATACTCTGTTCAGACATTTACTTATACAGTATGATTTGTACTTTGATAAGCATAGTGTCAGTACTTCTGTAATATTCCTCTTAAACATTATATTTCAGCTGTTTTTCTGATCTCATGGCTATTACTTTCTACTTGCTAAATCTGCAAATGGAGAAAAATCAAAAGCTAAGGGTAGTCGATTGTTACCTTTCTGCATCCACCCATCCGTTTTCTGATCGAAATTGCCCAATTCATGATTGTGGAAAAAAAAAAAACCAGATCCCTATGTGTTTGGCTTTACTTGTTTTAAATTCTCGTATTAGCTTAGCTATTTGGAATAAAGCTGGAACACAGAAGAATATGTGCAGACCATGGTTTGGAGCAGTGCTAAAAGAATCATTCACATGCTATGTGCAACCCATGGAACTACCGTTTCACAGGCACAAACTGAGCTTTTGAAAGATTAGGTACGACATACTTCTAGGTGTGAATAAGCTATCAGACTTAATACTTATTAAATTCATGTTAAGACTGGACTGCAAAAAAGACAAAACAAGCTCAAGGCTAAATTAACTCTTTTTTTATTCCAGAACAAAATAAAAATCAGCTGACAACAGTGATGTCACTGCCTTCAACATGGGTGCAAGGGAAAAGGTCAAGCACTGAAAAAATAATAGACAAGCAGGGGCTTGCAGATCAGGTGCATGAACACACAAAAGTTTTAAAGGACTGCACTATTTCTAATGAACAAAAAGGTCAATGCAACTCCAAACTCCAACTCCAAAAACTTAATGTGTCTTAAGGCTCAAATGGAAACTAAAATATTTTGGATTAATTGAATTTAATATGGTATGTTGCATCACTGATTCATGGGGAAACACAAGACCCAAGAATTTAAAAGAGACATTGGAAAGAAGAGGAGAAATATGAGAAATTAGGCAATGCCAAATAATGTGTTAAAAGACTAACAAAGATTATGATTGTGTAATAAGTTGTTTATTAGAAGCAATGTAAAGTAACAATAGGAATAGTTATAGTCAAATACTGTTTAAACAAGTTTCCCTGTTTGAAAGCTTGAAAGTCTATAAATTAAAATGTTAATACCTGCTACACAAGAGAGAACTTTGAATTTGTAAACCTAAGCATACATAAGCAGAGAAATCTTATCCAAAGAACCTTAAAGGGTATTCCTTGAACACTCGGCTGAGGGTTACAGCCAAATCAAATATTACTGAAAAGTGGTGAAATGGCATCAAAGATAGTGCTCATCATGAATTGTACAAGCAGATACTGTACATATGGTAAAATATATGTGGAAAGTGATCCAAAAGGCAGATTTATTACTATTTTTGTTTGATTAATATATGTATGAGGAGCAACTTGTATTGACCAGATAATACAAAATCCAAGATGAGTATTTTTGGATGGGCTTCATGATTTAAGGTTAATGCACAATCTCTTGTAAAAGAAATATTATAGGTAAAATATTAGTTTCCCTACATGTTTAATTTTTATTTTCTTGTTACCAGTTGATTGCTCTTGTTTGCACTAGTTGATGCCTACTGTGGATTATTAATTAAATGCATTTTGAGTTTTTTTTTTTGCCAAAATTGGCATTAGAGCAGTGTCTTCAGTTTTGTAGGGAGGCTGGTGCCTTATATTGATTATTAATTTGTGAAGTATATTATTTTGAGATTTTTTGTGCACCAATATTGGCATGAGGGTGCAGTCTTCAGGTCAGGTTGTTTTGGAAGTTTATCTTTGCTTACATCTAATGAAATCCTTAGCACATACAGAAGTTAGGTAAGCATACAAAGATCGTGTTCCATTTCCTTGTACTCATTTTGATATATTAGAGCATTAATTGTTTAAATATTATTCCTCATTTACAGTTTACAGTTTTCAGTGCTGCATTATTTACAAATTAATGTAATTATCATCTTAGACATAGAAATATCATTTACATTTTTATTGCAATCATATTAAAATCTAATACATTTATCTAGAATTAAGCTTTTTGGTGGCCGAATATTGTGAGAATTCTAAAAGATGTTGTTCTGTGCTTTTCTTGAGCATACAGGTAATGTACGGAAGCTACATGCTATCAAAAGTCTCAGTAATTGTGTTGTGACGTATAGTAATGATAAATAGCTTGTGAAACCTTTGGATATTTTAAAATATTTCTACTACTCAAAAATTATTATTTTTTTAAAAAAATATTTAAACGTTCAAAGTCAAGAAGTATGTGAATCGTTAGAAAAAGTTGGCAATGGAGTGAGGTGTTCCAGTTAATTAAATAAAATTCAGGTGTAAGTGTGAGCTGGACTATGTAGTAAAAATATTCTACAGTTTTGTTTCTCTGTTTCTTGATCCGTTTATTTCTTGATGAAGCACACAGAAAATTTTCAGGTTCACAAAATAAGATTCTGAAGGTAAAAAATAGCATTTTATGCAATAGCATTTTTAAACATATGAACATCCATCAGTCTAAAGTTACCAAGATAAGGCACAGACAGGAGAAATTCAGATCCTGTAATGACCCCTGCAAGAATGTGCTCCAAGGAGGTGGCAGTCATAGGGTCATAGCAAAGATCTCCTATGAGTGTTAGTACCACTTATATTTTTAATTTATATAAATGATCTAGAAAACATGTGACTAACACACTGATTAAGTTTGCAGATTGTATTAAACTGGATTAAATGTCAGTCAATTGAATCATTACAGAGTGACCTGAACAGAATTCAGATTTGCTGAAATATTTGGAAAATTTAATTTAATGCAAGTAAACATAAGCTATTACAGAAAAAAAAATGTTAGGTGTGAATACACAATGGGAGGACTAAATTGTTAAAGAATGACATAGGTTTTGTAGTTGGCTCTTCACTCTTTACATCCAGACAGTAACCATAAAGCTAATTAGTACAGTGCATCCCACTGTTACTTTAAAACTTGTTCTGCACCAAGAACATATGGATACAGATGGAAACTTGTTATGGGTAAATTAAAATGTTTTCCTTCACACAGAAATAAAGATACATGGAATAAGTTACCAACTTGTGTGGTAGACTGCAGTATGCTAGGGACCTTCAAACCTTCACTTGGTATTTGGAGAATTCATGCAAATAGAATTGTTAAACTTTGTTGAGCCAAATGACTTGTATTTATCAAAATTGTTCTAGTGTTCTAACAGAGTGGCTTTAAAATCTGAAAGTCCACATTTTAGAATAGCCAAATCAGTACTTCCCTCCATCTTATTGAAATACTGTGATCTAATCTGAAGCTAGTTATTCATATAAAACTTCCCTGAAATGTAAATTAACAAATATGTCTATAAGGCGGAATAGAACAAAATACCTCCTAAGCCCAGTGTAGGTTTCATCCGTAGCTACAGGAAGCATTTATTTCTAAAGCTGGCTGTATCAGTTATTATGTCTGCTTTCCCAATGCAGGAACTTTTTTCTGGAACCAGGGACTCTTAAGAAACATGGGAGGGGACACAAGAGGGCCTATCTCCATGCTTAATTCCATGAATGTTGATCTGCTCATCCTAAAATTTTGTACCCACAGCTCCTCAGTAAAATTACTGCAGATGATTTCAAAGAAATCCCTAGTACGTGGCCTCTGCCAAGTATAGAGAGTTCTCCTTCCATTTACTGTATTCACTCGCTTTCATCGCTACCGCTTAATTGACTTAATTGAAATAACAGAACCAACATCCATCATATCAGCCGTTATTTTTAATTTCAGATGATAAAACAAACTTTATTGTATAAAATCACACAATGGAAACGCAGACAGTTTGCATTTGTGTTTTGTCAACTTTTCAGAAATACTTTTTTGCAAATAACTGCAGTGTAAATGCGGCTATAATGGTGTCACCAGTAGAGTTCCTCAGAGGTCAGAATGTGTAACATAACTTTTTATGATTTACCTTAATGACAGTGATTCTCACATAGTTGGTAAACTTGTGAAATTAGCATGTGCCACTAAAACTGGAGGGCTAGCATACACGGTCCTCAAATTTAGGCTAACACACAGAAAATGTAGCCTAATTTAGTTCCAAGTATTACACAATGGGCAAAAGGAGAATTAATTATAAATATGTCATGGACGACACTGTCTTATAAGAAGCAACCTCTGGAAAGGATTTAGCGGTTTATGTTAATACAACATCTCCACCTTCTGTTTTGTGTTTTTGGTTACATTTGGAAATTTTCTTATGTGACTTCCTAACTTTCTGGTGAGTTTTGTTGGGTTGAATGGCCTGTTCTGGTTTAGATTGTTCTAATGTTCCTACTTTTTTTGAGAACTTTTTTCTATCATAGATTTTAAATATTTATTTTCAAAGTTAATTTTATCTTTTTGTAATGGCTCCTCTTTTACCTACTCATGTTTTTTGCTTTGCACTGCAACATTGGGAAAAAAATGTTTCTGCATGCTTTCTTGGGGATGTTAACTGTGTTAGCAATGTAATTTATGTCAGGATGTTTGTTGTACTTACAGTGCATCCGGAAAGTATTCACAGCGCATCACTTTTTCCACATTTTGTTATGTTACAGCCTTATTCCAAAATGGATTTAATTCATTTTTTTCCTCAGAATTCTACACACAACACCCCATAATAACAACGTAAAAAAAGTTTACTTGAGGTTTTTGCAAATTTATTAAAAATAAAAAAACTGAGAAATCACATGTACATAAGTATTCACAGCCTTTGCTCAATACTTTGTCGATGCTCCTTTGACAGCAATTACAGCCTCAAGTCTTTTTGAATATGATGCCACAAGCTTGGCACACCTATCCTTGGCCAGTTTTGCCCATTCCTCTTTGCAGCACCTCTCAAGCTCCATCAGGTTGGATGGGAAGCATCGGTGCACAGCCATTTTAAGATCTCTCCAGAGATGTTCAATCGGATTCAAGTCTGGGCCACTCAAGGACATTCACAGAGTTGTCATGAAGCCACTCCTTTGATATTTTGGCTGTGTGCTTAGGGTCGTTGTCCTGCTGAAAGATGAACCGTCGCCCCAGTCTGAGGTCAGGAGAGCTCTGGAGCAGGTTTTCATCCAGGATGTGTGTGTACATTGCTGCAGTCATCTTTCCCTTTATCCTGACTAGTCTCCCAGTTCCTGCCGCTGAAAAACATCCCCACAGCATGATGCTGCCACCGCCATGCTTCACTGTATGGATGGTATTGGCCTGGTGATGAGCGGTGCCTGGTTTCCTCCAAACGTGACGCCAGGCATTCACACCAAAGAGTTCAGTCTTTGTCTCATCAGACCAGAGAATTTTGTTTCTCATGGTCTGAGAGTCCTTCAGGTGCCTTTTGGCAAACTCCAGGCGGACTGCCACGTGCCTTTTACTAAGGAGTGGCTTCCGTCTGGCCACTCTACCATGCAGGCCTGATTGGTGGATTGCTGCAGAGATGGTTGTCCTTCTGGAAGGTTCTCCTCTCTCCACAGAGGACCTCTGGAGCTCTGACAGAGTGACCATCTGGTTCTTGGTCACCTCCCTGACTAAGGCCCTTCTCCCTAGATCGCTCAGTTTAGATGGCCGGCTAGCTCTAGGAAGAGTCCTGGTGGTTTCGAACTTCTTCCACTTATGGATGATGGAGGCCACTGTGCTCACTGGGACCTTCAAAGCAGCAGAAATTTTTCTGTAACCTTCCCGAGGTCTACAGACAATTCCTTTGACTTCATGTTTGGTTTGTGCTCTGACATGAACTGTCAACTGTGGGACCTTATATAGAGAGGTGTGTGCCTTTCCAAATCATGTCCAATCAACTGAATTTACCACAGGTGGACTCCAATTAAGGTACAGAAACATCTCAAGGATAATCAGGGGAAACATGATGCACCTGAGCTCAATTTTGAGCTTCATGGCAAAGGCTGTGAATATTTATGTACATGTGCTTTCTCAATTTTTTTATTTTTAATAAATTTGCAAAAATCTCAAGTAAACTTTTTTCATGTTGCCATTATGGGGTGTTGTGTGTAGAATTCTGAAGAAAAAATGAATTTAATTAATTTTGGAATAAGGCTGTAACATAACAAAATGTGGAAAAAGTGATGCGCTGTGAATACTTTCCGGATGCATTGTAACTTTGTAGTTAATTACACTACATGGCCATATTTTGAATTGGCATGGGTGTCACTATTTTTGTTATGGACAGTTCCATAATGCTTATAGTTTCTAGGCATAGCTGAGCATCATGTGATTTGCATCACCTGATGTCACAAAGGTGGCAGTAAAATATCATGATGAAATTGCCAAGCTTATGAATTTACTAAAAATAAACAGTTTTTTTTGCATTATTTAGTTTGCTAGGAAGCTAATTTGTTAAAAAAATCTATTCAGAACTTTGGGAAGAGCATTTTTGCCTGTGATTTTTGGAATTCATGTAGGTTTGGGTGATTTCCGTACTTTTTCAATTCCTGGTAATTAAATTGTTATAGATTTTTTTTACTTTTCTTTCCATGAATAATATGTTGGAGATGTGTCTTGGCTAAATTGTACATTTGAAAGAAATATGCATTTGAGTCGACATAATTACAATGATTTTATGTTTTCATGCAGAACTTTCTTATTAATATTTTGTAAATGCGAGTTTCCATTTCAAAACCAGACCTCCTTTGGTTTTATGGTTGTGTAGGATTTCACTAATGGAATTCTAATTTTAATCATAACTTACTGAAACTTGCTTAATATAATTTAGGGTGATTGTGGCTGAACTCTATCCCAGCAACATCTGACATACTAAGATACCAGCCTTTGATAGAATATTAATCCATGGAGTACTCGCACACATATACCCACATAAAACTAATTTATAGTTGCTAATTAACCTAATCTGCACATTTTTGGTGATTTGGTAAGAAAATTCACACAAACATCAAAGGAATGCAAAGTCTACGCAATCAATGATGGGGTGCAGGGTTTAAACACAAAATATTGTGTCCAAGAAGCAGCAGCCCTTAGCACCACTTTACTGTATGCAATTCATCAGAAGTCAAGTGTTCTTTGGCTTCAGAGTGGATTTACTTTTTAAGCTTATTTTATTTAATTACAGTACAGTTAAATTGCCAAAAGCAGAATTACCTTTTACTATCAACATGACACTGAAAGATTTGTATGAATTTATATTGATAGATAACTTGGCTTTGAAAATGCAGTTTGAAAAAATATGTTTAGTGTCCAGTTTGGAGTAGGATTGCAGGTCCTTGGAAGCAAGGAGAATCTCTTACAATAAATTATCTGTGCTATAAAAGACAAGAAATTTGATTGTTGCAAGGTTCTTTAAATGTAAGCTTGGCCGTGTATATTACAGAAATGCTTCAAGCCATCAGTTTGAGCTTTACAACTGTGGTCCCAACCCTTTCAGAGCATGCCTCTGTTCCCAGAAATGATTTAGGGGTTTGATTGGAAAAAGGTTAGCGAATGGGGATTAAGGGCTCCTTACTATCAGTAAGTCCACACATCTGATTTATGTGTAGGTGGTAATTTTAATTGAGGAGGACACACCATTTTGTGTGATGTAGTAAAGTGCTTTTTCCATACAGTACTGTAGAAAGTCTTAACAGGCACATTAGCAACATCTACCAGAATGAATGCCAAAAATGAAGAGGAGCAAAAATCTACAGATACTAATTGTGCAGGCTGGAGGTTCAGGAGCGCCGTCTTGAGACTTTAAGAATCGATATTGAATCAATTAAACAAAAAATAACGATTAATTGGAAAATCAATATTTTTACCCAGGCCTATTCCTTATATTACTCAAAGTAAGATAAATATTGGAAAATTGACGTTTTAGTGTACTATTCATTTATGAAAAATAATTTTACTTATATTAGTGTTTGTGGCATTGAATGCTTATTTGTAGTTTCATTAATATATTTTCTATACATTTTCTAAAAAAGACTACTTAAGGGTTGTTTATCATTGTTACATTTTTTTAAATCTAATACTTAAAATGTTAAATATTCTTTTATGAATGGTTATTTACATTTTATCCGAGTATGTAGTTATAGCTAAGGATCACAAAAACTGTTCCAAATGGTACTTTCTCCTTTTTGTTTAGTTGATCTGTTGTAACCTTAAAGTAGATTATGAACAGTCTAAATGTAGCTATATGTAAAAACTGTCTGTGAAAGTAGATCTTTAAAAAATGTGTACTTGTTTTTTTTAAAAACAGGATGTGCATCCAAAATATATTAATCCTCAGTAAATTAAAAGTTTAAATAAATGTTTGATGCCACAAGATAAGCTTGAATTATTCAAGTAAGTATTTAGAATAATAAATTACCTATTCCTCCTTTAGGTCACAATCATTGTGGTTAAACGGGTCACTGCTGCATTTTCTTTAATAGGCTGGTGAGTTCATCCACATTTTTTTTTGTTCTTTCATGTTAATGTGGTAATTATGAAAATGTTATATTCCAACCTGAGTTTACATTAGAGAAATAATAAACACAAATATAGAGATGTGACAATGTTTTAGAACTCTTTTGACTTTCTTCTTTATTGTATATTTTTAAAGGTGAATTTTATCAGATCATCTGATAAAAGTGTATTTTAGGTAGAAGGGGCTCCCTTAGTGAATGCAATTTAGAATTTGTATCTGCTTTGCTTTGACCCTGGTATAGCCTCTGATGGGCTTCACAGTAGATTGATCGGGTTCAAAAAATGGATTGGAGGATAAATCATAGCTGAGCAAACAACCCAAACGTTTTCAAATATTTAATCTATTTATTGAAGTCCCAGCCCCACTATGAAAAGCAATTGCCCTCTTGTGTTTAATAATTTAACCAGTAACTCTAATCATACATTTCCTTGTTTTTTAACTTCTTTCACACAACTTTGGATTGCTTTTCTTCATAGAACTGTTTAGGTTTTCAATTTGTATATATTTTTGAGAATGCTTATCTGTAGTCCTGGTACATTACCTCAGTATGGTTAAGGTTTTAAATTTGACTACACAGTTGTAAGTCATTTAATTACATTTTTTTCAACTACTCTGATTTGGGCAAGTCACCCAGGCCCTGATGTAGCAAAGCATCTGCAAAAAAGATATTTTTACCAGGTTGGTTTACTTTAGTTATGAATGCCTAATGTTTGAATGATTTTCTTTGAACATGAGCCCCATTAGCAAACACTTCCATGTTTGGAACATAAGTCCATAGTAATTGTTCCATACTCTTAAGGATCATCCGGGTTAATTCCGGAAAACATTAATATTCTTGTTAATGAGCAATTGTGGTGATCAGCAAAATGCTGTGCTCACCAGTGACCTTGTTTGCTAAATATTTTCCTGGATATCTGACATGTGGCTGGCTTTAAAGAAGATTTTTTTTCCCATTTCTCCTTGATGCTTTACAAGGACATAATGAGACCACAGAACTGTAGCAGCCATGCACAGAACTTTACCACATGCGTACTATAAGCATACAATGCCTCCCATTTATCTCACAAGTCACTGCCTGATATGCTTCACGCTTGTGTTACGTCACTACTTCAGCTGGATTTGCACCCCTACAGTATTATCATTTGAGGGGTATATTAGCTGGGGGCGGCACAGTGGTGCAGTGGTAGCACTGCTGCCTCACAGTTAGGAGACCTGGGTTCGCCTCCCCAGTCCTCCATGCATGCAGTTTGCATGTTCTTCCCATGTCTGCGTGGGTTTCCTCCCATGGTCCAAAGACATGCAGGTTAGGTGCATTGACGATCCTAAATTGTCCCTAGTGTGTGGGTGTGTGTGTGTGTGCGCCATGTGGTGGGCTGGCACCCTGCCCAGAGATTTGTTCTTGCCTTGCACCCTGTGTTGGCTGGGATTGGCTCCAGCAGACCCCCGTGACCCTGTGTTAAGATATAGCGGGTTGGATAATGAATGGGTACATTAGCTGGCCATAGGGAGAATTTTATAAAAACTATGGGGTCCCCTGCTTGCTTCGCTCGCCAACCAACCCCCTACACCCCGTCCTCCCCACCCCATCCTGCACTATGCAGAAGCCACTTTACATGTCTTCCAGTCAAGTTGTGAAGAGGGGATCTGAATGCACCCCAAGAAGGTGTGGTCACTCCTCCAAAACCCACTCTTAAATGGTGATACAATGGGAAACAAATACGATTTTTTTTTGCTTGATCAGCTCCTGGCTTGCTGCTGCTGCTGCTGGGCCGTGTGATCTGCATCTTGTGTGGCGCTTCAAACATTTAAAAGCCTGTACTGCAGCTGTCCTGCTCTTTGTCTTTTATTTCCCAGGCGTGGTTAAATCACTTGGCACAAAACCTCGTCTCGCAGGATGTGAGTTCTTGTTATTTTTTATTTTATAATTTAAAAACAGAATAAAAATCAGAAAATCTAACAACATTACATTAAAATTCGATAAATTCTGAAAAGAATGATGCCATACATATATATGTAGGTTTTAAAATAAGCCCAATTTAAAGCGTGACAAAAAAAGCGACATAAAACGTCACATAAAATTGTTGCACTTTTAGGCTTAGTATTTTATATATATATATATATATAGAGAGAGAGAGAGAGAGTAGATATATGGTTGTTCTGTATTGATTTATTTTTCATTGCATCTTCACTGCTGGATTATGAATGTTATGCTCATCTGGGAAAGGTGTAAGGTGCCACTTTCTGAATTGCCTGGCACAGGTAATGACATAATTTCTGTTACAATGAATAGTTTAGGCCATATGATAAACTATGAGTCCAGCTAGTTACTGTAGTGTCACGTTCAGAAGCATTGTGAGCAAGCTGTCTTGCAAATGCTACTTTGTCTTAAAATATATGACTCATGGGTTGACCCAGGCAACCAAGGCATGATGTTCGTCAAGTTCATATTAGCATCACAGTTGAGTTGTGTAGTAATGAAATGTCACTGCTCATGGTTAACAAAAGCAGTGTCATTCTCATTAGGGTCTGTGAGTTGCTCTGATTAAGTCAGCCATCACCATGATTAAAAAAAAAAAATGCAACCGGTCCTTAAAAGCTTGTTCCTTTCATATATGACCTTTGCATTATTTTCAAGCAGTGCCAAGCCATCAAACTGTTAGGCTATGAATAGGCTGTAGGTCTTGACATTTAGAGCTTTCTGTATGCAGATTGAATCACATCTGCTTTTGTTTCTAATCCTGAGAAGTGACAACAGGTAGGCTGAACTGAATGAAAAACAAAAAAAATCTTCAGTACAAGTACACAGCATTGGCCCTCTTGAAATGGAACCGAAATAGAATTTATATTATATTTATCACTTTTAAACTTTAATATGTTTGCCACATCAATGCACATTATAATAACGGCTCAGTGATATGAATTATTGTGCACGTGAGTCATCATTTACCTGGTTTGGCTGTGTTCCTCTACTTGATTAAGGTTGTTGTAATTTTCCAGTTTCTGCGAAATGTTCCATACTGATGGGTTACTTTTTCCCATCAGGTTTTCTTTTATAAATACTGAATTTTGCATGGAAAGTTGTGTACGCACATTTTGAGTCACTTATGTGCAAGTAATGTACAAAACAGGCATGTAGTGCAAACTGATCTTCAAGTCCTGGCTTGCAGAGCTGCAGCCAGCTTGCAAGCCATGCACTATAGGTCCATATTCTCTAAAGTCAAGCAAACCTTATAGGAGACCAACCTCCCCTTTCTTGAGTCAGAAAACAAATGAGATTCTATGAAATAACAATAGTTATGATGTAGTTATTACTATTTATAAGGCATTTCTATCTGTTTGATGGAAGAAAAAGTGTACAGATAGATAGAAAACAAGAAAGTGCAAAGCATCTTCAATTATGAATGTTTTGACAAAAAGATGTGCCAGCTGTCTCCCTTTTATCTGTGCAAATGTTTTGCACTTTTTTCTTCTGTTAACAAGATAGAAACACCTTGTAAAAAGTAATACATTTTTCATTATTATTACAGAGGATTTGTTGTGCATGCATCCAGTGCGCAGGTGGCAAGTGGGCTACATCCCTGGCCCCAGTTGTATGCTGATAGCTCCCTCTGATGACAAGAGCCAGATTATACTTGACAAGGAAATTAAAATCTTGATGATCAACCATACTGTTTAAGTCGTTGACCCTAAGTGTCCCTTTCATTAATCTGAGTTCACTCTGTATGCAACTACTGCCTATGAAAAGTCTGACCATATTCACTGTCAGAAGTATGCGATTTTATTGAAAGTCATAGGGAAATCACAGCTCTACAGCAAATACTGTATTATACATGTTCCTTTTATTATCAAGCATTCATATTAAGTCATCGTTTTTGTGATAGTAGTCCTACAGAAATGCCATGTAAGAAGAGTGCAAACTTTGTCCTTGCTTATAAGAAAATCCAACTTTGCTTCTGCTCTTCTACTACATTGTAATGCCCTAACTGCAGCTTTAACAGCCTTTTTTTTTTAAAAATATTCTGTTTTAGATGCACAACTTGTAACTAACTATGAACAACTGTGAGTAGATGTAGAGTATGCTCATCCAGCACGTTTTCTCATTTACCTGTTCTGTCTCTGCAATACTAATAGTTACTGTTAGTTTGGAATTATTGTGAACAATTTTTCATTGCTTGTAATTTGTTTGTTTTGAAACTTTAATTGCAGATAATCAAGTAAATAGTAAATTGAACTTAATTTTTATATATAATTATTCACCATTTGTTTAGCAAATCTGCTGTGAAATTTCAGTCTTGGTTTATTTTTATGTATTTCTTAAAAATCACTTTTGTTATAATAAGCATAGTTTAAACTAATTTAAAAAATCTTCCTGCAGCTTTTTCATGCTCCTAGTAATATGGCTGTTTCGAAAATACAACTCGTTGGCACAGGTAAGAGATTTTACTAGCCTTGTCCATTTTTAAGTTATAGAGAAAGGTACTAGAGCATAAATTTCTTTTAGCCATAATACTAAAAGTGTTGAAGCTTTGTTCATAACGTCAGTCTGCAAAGTCCTAAAAAATATTTTTTAATAAAATTAACTCAATGAATAAAAGTTTTTTTCAATATAAATGTTACGTATATATTAGGAAAATTTTATTTAGAGCATAGTAACAAAAAGTGGTTGTTGATTTTTCAAACTAACAGGAAACACTCCATAGAAATCAAATTGTAATTTTGGCTTTTAAAAAATGAAAAATCCTGAGTCAAAATAATACAGAAGCAATGATTTAGAAGCCACATAATACAGGGTGAGCCAAAAAGAAGTACCACATTTCAAACGTTTATTCTACAAAAATGCTATAAGATAAAGTAAATATTACGACACAAGAAAGGGTATACAAAATAGATTTTTTTAACTGTGTTTTAAAAATGAATTTTTCAAGTTGGTGGCCATTATTAGTGATACACTCTTCAAGATGATATGTGAATGCTCTCATGACTCGTTCAGCCATTTCAAGGGGAATAGTGTCCTTGAGGGCTTTAAGGCTTTGAGATTGGTGTGTGTATACCTTCGATTTGAGATAGACCCACAAGAAGAAATTGTCTCTGCAGCTGAAAAACACCCCCACAGCATGATGCTGCCACCGCCATGCTTCACTGTGGGGACTGTATTGGACAAGTGATGAGCAGTGCCTGGTTGTCTCCACACATACCGCTTAGAATTAAGGCCAAAAAGTTCTATCTTGGTCTTATCAGACCAGAGAATCTTATTTCTCACCATCTCAGAGTCCTTCAGGTGTCTGATGAGACCAAGACCTTAATTCTAAGCCCCCACAGTGAAGCATGGCGGTGGCAGCATCATGCTGTGGGGGTGTTTTCAGCTGCAGGGACAGGATGACTGGTTGCAATCGAGGGAAAGATGAATGCGGCCAAGTACAGGGATATCCTGGACAAAAACCTTCTCCAGAGTGCTAAGGACCTCAGACTGGGCCGAAGGTTTACCTTCCAACAAGACAATGACCCTAAGCACACAGCTAAAATAACGTTGTGTGGCTTCACAACAACTCTGTGACTGTTCTTGAATGGCCCAGCCAGAGCCCTGACTTAAACCCAATTGAGCATCTCTGGAGAGACCTAAAAATGGCTGTCCACCAACGTTTACCATCCAGCCTGACAGAACTGGAGAGGATCTGCAAGGAGGAATGGCAGAGGATCCCCAAATCCAGGTGTGAAAAACTTGTTGCATCTTTCCCAAGAAGACTCATGGCTGTATTAGCTCAAAAGGGTGCTTCTATTAAATACTGAGCAAAGGGTCTGAATACTTAGGACCATGTTATATTTCAGTTTTTCTTTTTTAATAAATCTGCAACAATTTCAAAAATTCTTTTTTTTGTCTGTCAAAATGGGGTGCTGTGTATACATTAATGAGGGAAAAAATTAATTTAAATGATTTTAGCAAATGGCTGCAATATGACAAAGAGTGAAAAATTGAAGGGGGTCTGAATACTTTCCGTACCCACTGTATACAGAAACTTTTACAGTCAGAGTTTGCATTTTCAATCAAATATCAAATGATTCTGAAAACAGTCAAATTGCTGTGATATGCTATCAAAACATACAGTATATAGATTTAGTGCCTGATTATGCAGAAGTTTTAAAAATCATCCTTAGTTAAAATGGCATTTCTCAAAAATTATTTCAGCATAATTGAAATGGTATACCTGTACATAACTAATGCTTTTAAAAAGAAACACAAGGAGGTAGATAAATTGGCACCTGAGATTTCTGAAAAAATGTACGTTGGATGGATGAGACTGAACAGTAGATGATTTCATTATGCACAATTGCTTGTTTGATGTGTATGTAATATTACTTGTTTGTCATCCAAAGCATCTAATATGAACCAAGATGCAAGATTAGTAGTTTCAATTCTTCCTTATATGTAAATGCAATGTTATCTGCAATGTACTAAATACTGAATTAAGTTACATTTAATAATAATACATTTTTTTATATAGCTCCTTTCCCATGCTCAATGCACATTTTTGTGTACATTTCACCAGGGAAGTGTGCAACCAGAACATAGTTTTTTCATCACTCACCTGATCTCCTCATTTTCAAAAATTTGTAAGCAGTGTCAGAAAGCACATTAATATAAGCCAGAGGTGCCCACACTTTTTCGGCTTGCAAGCTAATTTTAAAATGACCAGGTCGAAATGATAATATATATATATACGCATATATATATATATATATATATACTGAGTATACTTTATATTATATACTAGCAAAATACCCGCGCTTCGCAGCGGAAAAGTAGTGTGTTAAAGAAGTAATGAAAAAGAAAATGAAACATTTTGAAAATAATGTAACATGATTGTCAATGTAATTGTTTTGTCACTGTTGTGAGTGATGAGTGTTGCTGTCACATATATATATATATATATATATATATATACACACACACATATAAACATATATATATACATATCTATACATATACACATATATATATACACACACACATATATACATACATATATATATCTACATATATACACATACATATACATACACACATACATACACACACACACATATATACACACAAATACATATATATATACATACACACACACATATATAAACGTATACATACATATCTACATATATACACAAACACACATATATATATATATATGTGTATATATACATACATACACTCTTTGGGGTGCAAGCAACTGTTGCTGGGGGTGGCAGAATCCATCAAGGAAGAAAAATGAAAACATTATTTGTACAAAATCTTAATTTATTTATCCATTCCTAAATAATTAAATGGGCAGGCTATTTCGTATCAGTGCAATACGCTGTTTGTTAAAACGGATGACTCCCGCTCTTACGTGCAAGTCTGCGTCGATATTATGAACTGTCGTATCTGTTCAAGTTCTATTTAAATTTTAAATAGAAGGAATTTTTATTTAGTCGACAGAAATATCTTTGGTAGGAATGGTAAAAACAGACAGGAATATTGTTCTTGAATAAATCAACTCAAACCTTAAATAACTTATAATATTTTGCTCTCCATAAAAATATATCCTGTCTAAATTATACAAGTTAGAAATAAAGTAAATGTTAAAAGAACAAACATTCAAATTTCTTTACTCTTATGTAATTTTATATAAAAAATAAACTTAGATTTTAAATACTGTATCCCAAAAGATTTTGCTCTCCATAAAAATATATCCTGTCAAAATTATACAAATTCAAATATGAACATGCTGCATAACAAAACCTGGAAATATAAATAAAATGTGTTCTTTTCAGCAATAACAAATCAAATCATTCAGTTGTCTTTGCTCATATGTCATTTTAGAGCTGGACGCCT
>JANRMT010062831.1:29800567-29811609 GCA_026402145.1 Polypterus bichir lapradei
GGTAAGTACATCCATAATACCTAAGAAGATAATTGCAATCAGGTGCTGCAAATCATGTACACTTGATTATTTGAAGATCAATAAGAGCTACCACCTCTATATAAACAGAGAAATAAGAACCATGAGGTTGCTGGAAAATGTTGTTGTTGTTGTTATATACACAAAAATGTTCAGTACGCCTGTTTCCACGCTCACATCGCGATGTATAAAAACTAAACTTGGCATAAATCCATGCACATTCTCACGCCAGCTCAATCCATTGCATACACAAATTTTAGGATCATTTTGCAAACTGCCGGCACCCAGCGTCACAGCAGCACTGCTGTTCCTGTGTGGTTTTGTTTTATTTTTTATATTCACATCCCTGACACGGGTTTATCAAATACACTGAAAATAACCGCATATCGCTTATAAATTTAAGGCATCTGTTTGTAATCATCCTGTATCACTAAAATGGTTCATGGAATGGCCAAACTATTCCAAACACCACAGCTGCTTTAGCGTTGCTACTTTCAGTGCACCACTCACTGCCTCAGCCATGCGCACATTCTATTTGAACTTCTTCCATTTGGCAAACACTTCAGAGCCTTTCCTGCATGAACCTCACGGTTCAGAAGCAGTTTCACCCCAAGAGCTACAAATGTACTCAATCAGTCCATCAAGTGCTCCTGGTAGAACTGTTTGTAAACTTGCACTACAGTTGTAGTACTCCACAACCTGAGTCACTTTATGAACCATTTGCACTATATATGTACATGTATATTGCACTTATGCTTTCATATTGTATATTTTTCATTGTTTTTATTGTATTATTATTATTATAATTAATTATTTTTAAATATTATTATTATAATTAATTAATATTATAATTAATTATATTATTATTATTTTACCATTTTATAGGAAAACACGTTTATGGAGGATTTGCATATTGAATCTCATTGTACCATACAATAACATTAAGGGAATTCAATTCAATTCAATAGAAGAGAGTGAATATTTAAAGATGATGACAACTGGCTTCTAAGTCGATTTAGATTTCCAAGAGCCATCTTCTTGGAGCTCTTGATATCATTTTTAAGATGAAATGCATTAAAGTATGTATATTACATTATACAAGTAAATTCTTAACTTCATTTAAATAATGTATACTGATAGTAATTAAACACACAGTGGTAGCAATGAGCTGGTGCCCCATTCAGGGATTGGTCCTGCCTCGCGCTGTATGCTTGCTGGGACTGGCACAACCCTGGATGGACAGATGGATGGAATAATTAAACATGTACTATGAAGATATTTTAATGTTCCTTAAATGTTTTGAAGAATCAGCATTCTAAGGTAACAGATGGACTGACATTTATTACTGAACTTATTGTGTGGCAATTGGTTACTTGTAGAAAGAAAAGGAAGGACAGGTCATTATGTTTGAAAGAGACAGTACTGCAGAAAATAAATTATTTCATCGAGGGTCGCGCATGTCCCAGCAAACATCTTGTGGGAACCAGGAATAATCTCTGAACAGGGTGCCAGCTCATTGCTACCACTGCACCACCGTGCCCCTTGTTTAATACATGCTTTAATTCCTATCATCATAAAAATTATATCAAGTATACATCTTAGTATTTAAATTGTTCAGAGAGCTGTAATATCATGAATATTATTTATTCTGTGTCCTGTGGGCAATGATTCACCTTTTCACGCTGACTTTGATATCTGACCACTTCTTCATTTCAGGCACTGTGCAATTTTCTGACTTGAACTTGAGTTTCTCCCGCTCTGTATCACTCTATCAACTTCTTTTTGTTGTTTATACCATTTCTTAAGCCAATAAATAGTACGCTTTTCCTTGTCTCAACTTCACATTCCCTGAAATTCTTTTTTTCACATACTTTTTCCATTGTCTTTAAACCAAACACTGAACGGAAAGGGCCATTTATATTGATTTGCATATTAAAATATGCAAAATTCTGGGAGGAATCAGGGTGGGGCAGCAGGCGCATGCACAAGCGTTACTTTTCATGCTGACAGGGATTTATGTAGCGGAACTGTGTGGAAGTTGGTTTATGCATGGTTTTGTGTGTATGCACATTTCCACTTTTGTCCGAATGCCATGTTTTAGTGTAAATTCTACACATGGCATTATGCATGAGGCCCCTGATGCTTCCTGTCTTGCTATATGGTTCCGAGACATGAAAGCTATCTAGTGACCTGAGACGAATACTGGACTCCTTTGGTATTGTGTCAGGGTACCACTGGTTTGACTTTTTGTCATTTGAGCGGTTGCTCATGGAGTCCCAAATGAGGCACATTCATTGTGAAGGAGCATCAGTTACCCTGAGGATGATCCGGCTCGCAGAACCCTCATTGTTGAAGACCTGAGTTGCTGGACCAGGCCAAGGGGACACCCACATAACACCTAGCTGCGCCAGATAAAGGGTCATTTCTGGAAGGTGCGGACTGGACCACGTGTCTGCCTGGGAGTTGCCAACCAGGATCCCGAGCTGTTTTGTCATGTGATGCATGTTCCCCAACCTGACCTGAAGTACAGTCTGGAACATTAAGGTTTGTGGTAATACAATGTCATAGACAAAGTAACTTTCATTTGTAAGAATCTCAGAGAAGCATTTTAAGCCGCTGATGTGTTTTGGAGGGTTAAGTAGCAATTTCCAAAATATTTGAAGTTCATTATTTTACAGTAAGAAGGATAATTTATAAATGGAGTATTTTTAAGACAATTACCTAACTGCCCAGGAAGACGTACCCCTGGAAATTCACTCAAAGATCAGACAATGTGACGGTTCAAGAAAGTCAAGAACCAAAATGTTGCATCCAGGAATCTTCAGGTTCTAAATTAAAACTGAATGGTCACAGTTGTATTTATTTATCATTAAAATAAGGATGAACAAGTATAATTTTAACATACTCCAAAAGAGTATAGCTTCACAAAGTTGCAACTGAATATATCACAAGACTTCTGGAACAATGAAGACTGACAAGACCAAAATGAAAAACAAACACAATTAATACTACAAGAACCAACCTTCAAACATGGTTGGGGAGAGATGACAATTTTGTTTTATGTTGAGACCATAAGTCCCAAATGTCTTAAAAGAATTGTGTCCACTATAAACTCCTCATTAAACTGCAGTATTCTAGAAGAAAATATGAACGCATTTGTCCAGCAGCTAAAGCTTGACAGAAATCAATGAATGTCTAGAGCTCAGTTCAACAAAGCTGTGTATAAATGAATGTGATAAAACTTCAATTAACAAAATAAGTATAAGGAGGACCAAAATTGCTCCAATAATACATAAAAGAATAACAAACTCATACATATAAAAATGATTATTTCAAGTGACTGATACAGATGGGTTAAGAACACCCATTTTGACATGCGGCTTCTGAATGTTGCCTTATTTTGTTGAATAATGACAATGTAAAATCTGCTATGTACAGTTTGTCTTCTGAGGTTACATTTATCTAATATTAGGACTTGGTGAGAAAAATGGAAATGTAAACCATATATTTCAGAGATTATTAAGCAAAAAACTTGGATCACTCCAAAAAATGATTTTTAAAGCTAATTAGCATCTGGTAGTTGAGTCATGGCAACTGACGAAGCTGCTTGGATGAGCAGTGAAACGTATCTACCTAAAAAGAAAGAAGTCCAGTTGCCATGACTCAGCTACCAGATAATTTCACTTAGATGACAGAATCTTCACAGACAAAGCTAGTTAGTGTGTATTTACTTGTCAAGACTTAGTGCTATGATAAATTCTTTTAAGCTTCTTAATGGTTCAGTTATAACTCTTTTGACTTTGGCTGCTTTTTCCTCATTTCCCTGTTGAATTAATCTGATGCAGGGTAAGTGAATTTGAACTTAGAGCTTAGAGGTGGTCAATCTAATATTGTTGGTGTTCCACCTGCTAAAGAATGTCTTAATTGTGTGTGCAGGGTATCTGGCATTATTACTGGTGCTAAAAATTGAAGGTTTTAAATAAATAATTTATTTTTCCAAAGTTACAGTACACCTTGAAGAATTAAAATGTGTTCACAATTCCCAGCAGTGATCATTCCATTGCTTTGACCAAGTTCCCCTAGAGCACAGAATAAAATATACAACCAGAATGACAGTCAAAACTGTGCTTCACAGAAAGCTACAGAGTAACATCGCCATACTACCCACTTGTCTTATCAAATCTTCATGAAGCAAAAAATTTAAAATTGGAATCATTACTACAAAAGACATTCCACCAGGGGTGTTTTGCATACTACAGTCCCATTGCTTTGTTGACTTTCTGCAAGGACTGTTTCTAAGCTGCAACACGTCATATAAGACCATTTATTTTAAGATTTTTTTGCATTGTTAAAGCATTACTTGGTGACAGATGACTCTGCGAGCACTTTACTAGATATTCTTCTAGTTTTTTTTCTTCTAGTTTTGGGATGCCCTTTAGCACTTTCTGTAGATTTATGAGTTGTTTAAGTCCCTTAGTATGTTTTATAGCTATGACAGTGATGTCACTTTGATGCCATCTTGTTGATAATTTACAGGTGCCGCTTTTTTTGTCCTAGTTTTGCATGACCACAACTATACTGTTTATGTCTACAAAATCTGTTACTAGTTTCATTTATCTCTCTTACATCCGTTACTGTACATCTTTGATACACAATCCATATTTAAGATGGTAGGACTTTATCCATGCATTTGATTTGCTTAGAAAACAAAACAAAGGTCTTGTAGTTTTATTAGGGTAAACTAGATGGTGTAAGGACCTTTTTGCTCAATCTCTTTTTACTTCAGTTTTTGCTTAAGTGTACTGAACTTTCAACAATCATTACTTTTGACTTCATTCTGATATTCTGGCTCTATTGTCTGTTCCTGACCTTTTCTCAGCACATCCAGAAGATCCACTTTGGTGTGTTATTGCTTGATGTCTTTATCTTTGTTTAATATAAAACCATGATTTTATGTCTGTCAAAGGTTATCCATTTCCAAAGCTCTTCTCAAAGCACCCCGGGATTTGTGGTTACTAGTCAGTACATCTAGTTATTTTCTAAATTACACCACTAGCACACCTGGTTCAGGTAATCATTACTTAATTAATGTAAATCAAGAGTACTGTTGGTGGAACTTAACAAATAACATAAAATTCCTGGAGTACTTCGACTAGAGGTCTGTTAAGCAAACCTGGACTATTCTAGTCATCTCACAAGATCAGTACATCAGTACATTTCTGGGAAATTAAAGAAATTCTTGTTATTTTTTATCATGTTGATGTTTGTTTGACTTTATTTCAAAAAACACGAATGCTAAAGACAACTATTTTTTTTTTGGGGTCTGCCAAGACCTTTGCACAGTTCTACCCTTTTCCACATGACTAGATGCAGTTACTGGTTCTCAAAGAAAACAGTTATCCACACTAAAACCTACCATGAAAAAAATTAGTAGGAAACAGTTAAGCATGAAGAAAAAAATGGTATTTTGTGATTTCAATAGTCTTTTGTCAGTTATATTGTAATTAATGCGATTCTGAACAGATTTTAAAAACTTTGACATAATGAAACTTTAAAAATGCAAAAAAAAACCCACCAAATTAAATTATGATAACTTAACACCCAGTATCCTACATTTGATACTGTATCTTATTATTCAGAAAGAACATCACAAGCACTACCAAAGATATTGGTAGTAACCCTGAAAAGAAACACTGAGTGTTTCACATATAAAAAGACTGTGAGTGGAAAAGCTTTCAATTATTTACATACAAAAAAGGTTTCAAAAGGGTCAGAAGTGCCTCCGATAAAAGCTAGAGCAATTTAAGGATTAGCATCTAATTTGTTAATTCTGATCTAAAATCTGATAGAAAACTCCTTTGTACCATGTTCCTGTTACTGGCAAATTACATTAATGAACCAAACAGTAACTTGGTCACACAACCAGTAACTGGAAGGTCATCACTAATTGAATTACCCGGTTCTGTCAAGGCAATTTGCCTCAGTGGCCGGCTGATGAAACACTGTATATAATCATTATGTGACATCTCACAGAAGAGAAGCTTCAAATGTAATTGATTGCAGGTCTGATTCACAGCTGATCCCCAAGAGACTGAAATTGCCAATGATAGATTGCATTACTGGAGAGGTGTAGTTGAGGGTAAAAAGTATCACAGTGTACACAAGTTCTATTTATAGATCAACACCTCTACGATTAAATAAAAGTGGAAAGGATGCTTTTTGATGAGAGCATCAAACTTTAATTAAAATTAAATCTACATCAACCCTTGTTGAAATATGCTCCTTGTATAATTTTTTGGTGTGTTTTTAATACTTCAGTATGATTATTTTAGTCACTCTTCCCACATTTTGGTTTTCTATTTGAATCATGCACGCATTAATCTCTTCAAAAAGTCTATTGCAATAACCTTAAATTTTCTACCAGATTATTGCTGGGAAACACTGTGAAAGCTAAGCTGTCTCGGTTTCTTTGTTCCTGTAGACCTCTTGCATTTTGCCAGCATTTTTCCAACATTCCACCACAAATATATAATAGGCAGATTTACACTACAAATTCTGATCTGGTAGCATTTAATTTAGAGTTACAGTGCAGAAACTTTTGCATCAGATGAAATGTTCCATTTTATAAGGCAGTTCATGTTAATAGACAGTCAGTTGCTGCAGTAAAAATGCTAAATCATGTGTAAATATTCCTGACAAACTTCTAGCACTCTATTGTTTTCACTCCTGGTACAAATAAATAAATAAATGTCACTATATATTGGATGTGCCATGTTAGTAACAATATTTCTTGTTACGACAGCATTAGATATGTTAATGAATTTGTAAAAAGAAAAGATTTATTTAAAATAATGAAATTCACAGTTATAGCCTTGTTGATTGAATAGTTTTACATTGGGTGTAGATGAATCAATGGAATATACTATAACTGTTGATTTGCTCAAGAGAACTTAGTCTGTTAAAATGCAAAGTCTTTCTCTCATCTGGCTAACACCACAGTTTTTCCACTGATGTTATGACAAATTTGACAGATAGCTTGGGAAAGGACTTCATCATACAGGACATATTTCAGTTACGGAAAGTGTAACAAGACTCAAGTAAGATAATAATAAATGAAGAATGCTTCCAATGAAAAAGCAAAACGGTTATTTTGGCACCTTATTGAAGAGTGAGAGTAACTTACAATGACAGTATCAGAAATGCAAAAAAATTCCATTTTGCTAACACAGGGGTATACACCTGACATGTGGACCTCATCAGCTTAAAAAGCCCTCCTCTTTTTATAATGAATATAGAGTCTCACCAATTACTACATTAAATAATCCAACCAACTACACTTGTCAACATTAGCACTAATAATACACATGGCAGACACACAAAAAATAAAACATAATCCTAAATATCTTGAGTATTCATGTAAAAAAAAACTAGGGAGGGAGACAACATTTCCGTTTTAATGGTCAGACTTGGAAAGCTTTTGATCATACTAACACAGGCAAATTCATAAATGCATTCTAGTTTTTTCAGTTGGTATTCAAACTGGCTTTATCCTACAAATTTCTTGGGAAGTAGAAAGAAACTTCTGAGGAAGTTTAGTTCAATATGAATGCCAATGTGAGGTATGGAAATGTTTTGCATTTCAGATTAGCTTAATTAACCTATGTTATACAGTACTTTACTGCAATGTAAGGACTAATTTCAGATCTCCTTCAGCACCACTTTTAGCATATCTTATGCAGTCTTTAGCATACTCTATACCTTGGTAATTTTGTACTTTAAACTCATGTTGGTAAAGTTTAATACTTTTAGAATCTGTGCAGAACTTGAGTAAATACAGTGTGAACTACATTACTCAGAATACTGTAAGATAAACTGAACTGAAAACATGCTTGCTGTAAGATAACATGATGATCAGGGTAATTTATTATTATTACAATTGTCTTTAAAAATAATTTTGTCCATTTGCCCAACTGCAGTTTAGGCTTTTGGTCTTTAAAAATACAACCATAAATCTATGATTTTTAAGCAATATGACTTAAAAACTCATTAACTAATTTAAACTACAGATGTGTGTCAGAATCTTTTTTTAAATTGACAGTGTAGGGGGAAAAGACCCCTTATTTGTCCATGGCTCCAAAGAGAAAGAAAAAATTTTGCTGAATTACTGAAAGCAATTAATAATTAAAAAGTTGATTTTATTTTTCTATTATTAAACAAGCTTACCTTTATACAATATGAAAATGCATTGAAATACTAGTTTATATTTTATTTTAGTTATACTCAAGATATACAAGTAAATAACTTTTCTGTATGATGATGTTTCAGCAGATTATCATTTTATACTCTGGAACAATTACGGTTGTCTTCAAAATAATATCTGGTTTATTTATGTGCAGCACAATTGCCAGCAATGTTATTCTCAATTTCAGTTTTAAAAGCAGTCATTTTGCCACTTATTGTAATTAGAAACTAATATTTTACAGAAAATGTTAAAAAATGATTATACAAAAAAAATCCAGTAAGCACAGCTATATCACTACTTTGAAAGGAAAGCAAACTGACAAAAATTCAGAATGCTAAATCTTTAGGAGCAGGTAACCTCCACAGTGACCAGATTACTGACAATATCCATTAGTTTCAGCATGCATTATCTGATAGAGAAGGACATGGCAGAGGTATCACAAGCAGAAGGATACAAAGGGTGAAGGGTATAGTCGCTGTTACATGGAAAGGAAAATAAATCTGAATAAATGAATGTGGTCAGCTCTGCTAATGAAAATCGGCTTCTCTGTGTGCATGTTGCTTAGGTAAAGCTGTTAGTCTTTCAGAGGGCGTGCCAGTTCAAACAGTCATGCCGGCTTTAATGGGCTTGTGCAGCCTAAGTCATCCATCTCACAGCACCTGCCATCTATCTTATTCTTCTCCCCAGTGACATGTCTTGCATCAAACCACCTGCTTCAACAGGGATGATTAGGAAGCTCATAAGCAAATCATGTTCGCTCCTGGACTGGGGAATCAGTTTTTAAACACATATGGCTTTGTCCCTTCTCTTGGCCACCTTTGAGTAAGAAAAGGTTGCATTTCTCAAAAGGCACTATTCTTTTCAGTGTTGCTTCCTGTTTTCCTGAAAGCAATATAGGACCCAAAAAAGCATTTGCTGAACTTGGCTTAATAACAAAATGCTGCCACAGAACTAGTGTACTAGATTAAAATCCTCCAGAAAATTTATAAATCACACAATGTTTTGTAGTGTGTTGCCATTATCTCAAATTTGCTTTAAAACACAAAGTTTTAAAATATCCCCAGCAAACTCCACAAAGACAGCACAGAAGAATCACAGGCTTTTTCCTTGAGAGACCAGTTCAAAATAACCTTCATCAAAACACATGTCTGCATGGGCTGGCTTTACTAATATCGTTTTGTGCTTCAATGCACAGGAGGAAAATTGAAAATTGAAGTCTAATGAAAAAAAAAAAGCAGACAGACTGAGAGAGATCCTAGAGGGAAATGAATTTGACTCTAAAAGGTAAAATACTTAGATTCTAAACTCCAACATTAACAAATGGTTCTGTGTGATAATTTTAAATCATATTGTCCAACAGTAAGAAATAATACCACTGGTATCACAGTGCCCATCTTACACAATTTAAATAATGATGTAAAACAAAACACTTTTCAGTGTTTGAAGTCCTTGATATATTAATTTCTTCATCTGTAGATTGGAAACTGAGACAAATTACACAAGTATTACACAATTTATAAATTTTCTGATTGGACAAAATGAGTATGCCAAGAGGCAAGCTGCTTTGAAAATTTTACTTTGCTCTGCTAAATAAGTGAGTCATTATAAAATCACAAACTGCATTAAAACATCCAGTGCCACAAATATTAATTTCAAAAAGTGTAGAATCAAAAGACAATAAAAAAATAATGCACATATGTATATTTCTGATTTACTGCTTAATTAATCATTTAAGATATTCCATATATAAAAGCCCAGATCTACCTGCCACTGCTTGCTGATTATTATTAACTCAATGCAGTATTCATATATCAGTTGCATTTTCACACAGAAACAAAAACATGGAGAATGTAGGAGATTGCATTATGTTTGTGGGACTTTAGTGGTATTTTAGTTTGAAATGGAACCCTTTGTGTTACATTCAGATATCATCAACCCATTTGTGACTGTAAGAAATAAAATGATAAAATTAACAATACAGTAATCCTTTGCTATATCACGCTTCGACTTTCGTGGCTTCACTCTATCGTGGATTTTATATGTAAGCATATCTAAATATATAATGCAGATTTTTTGCTGCTTCGCGGGTTTCTGCGGACAATTTACTTCTGGTACATGCTTCCTCAGTTGGTTTGCCCAGCTGATTTCATACAAGGGACGCTATTGGCGGCTGGCTGAGAAACTACCCAATCAGAGCACGCAGTTAAGTTCCTATATGCTGACTGGCTCAGCAACGGAGCGCCAAATTCGATTCCACTCATTAACCAGGAAGTCTCATCTCGCTCATTCAGCATCAACGTGTTTCGCTGTGTAAAGAGTTAACTGTTGTGTTTATCTTTGTGCATAGTCAAGCACTTCGTTATGGCTCCAAAACGATCTGCTCCTGCTACTGCATCAGGAGCCGTGCCCCGGTGCCAACGAAAGATCCTAACGATTGCCGAAAAGGTAAAAGTTTTGGATATGTTGAAGTAAGGGAACAGCTACACCGCTGCAGGACACCATTACTGCATCAATGAGTCCACGATTCTTTTTATTTAAAACAGAGGAAAACAATATAACATCTACGGCCGCAGTGTCCTTTAACCAAGGGCACAAAACGACTTGTAAGTGGATGTAATAAGGGAGCAGTCCGGATGGAATCAGCTTTAGGGATTTGGATTGAAGACTGCCGGAAGAAGAACAACGGCGGTGCTACACAATCGCCTGAAGAGACTCCTTTAGAAGAGCTGTAATGCTCTCCTTTGTTGTGCAGTAAAATTATACTCATCGTTATCAGACAAGT
>JANRMT010062831.1:29824054-29841368 GCA_026402145.1 Polypterus bichir lapradei
AACATGCAAAAGAATAAGAAATCAGGAAGGGGGCAAATAGTTTTTCACACCACTGTATGTATGTGTATGTGTATATATATATATATATATATATATATAGATAGATATAGATAGATATGAGAACAACACTCATATCAATGACAAAACAATTACATTAACAATTATGTTACGTTATTTTTAAAATTTTTCCTTTTCTTTTTCATAACTTCTTTAACACACTACTTCTCCGCTGCGAAGCGCGGGTATTCTGCTAGTATAGATATATACAGACAAAATACCAATAACAAACAACACAAAAAATAGTAAAAGCTTAGTTAACCTTTTTTATCTGCTATAGAAAATGACACAATTTATTAATTCTCTTTGCTTAGACAGATCTTTTTCTTTCCTATAGAAAAAGGCACATAATTAATGAATTCTGATCATTCAGTTAGTCATTTTTTAAGCTTCTGTTTCCAGCACCATGGTGTTTCTTTGCTCAGAGCCAGTCTTCATTGACTCATCTACCCCTGTCTGTGTGTGTCTATATGTGAGTGTAAGAAGTTGCTCTGCAGTTTTACTTGATTTATGATGAGAAACTCGTAATAACCACAACTTTTCTTTCATAAAGTTATTACCTTTCAGTTACAGTGCCGTCAATACCATAATACTTTAGCAGGGTTTATCCCCTCTATTAAATTGCAATGAATAGTTTTTGGAATCATAGTAGGCATACTTATCGTTCAGTGTAAGCAATGCTTTATTTCTTTTCTAGTAGGATTTCTACAGACACGTTAAAGAATCTTCAGAGGTCTTTCATTCTTTGTTTTAGAAACCCATCTCCTTCACCTTTGTTGCATCTTCTGGTTGTGGTCAGTACTGCAGTTTCTATTTAAGGTTCAAACACACCAATGTGGTCCTCTTGTTGATATCAAAATTACGCCTACTGGTTTGGCTGGTGATTGATCAGCCCCCGTTGTTAGCAAGTAGAATGCTTGGCTTTACATATACAGCCTTCCTCTGCTTAAACACTTGTATTTTTACCAAGTTTGTATGAATGCCACCCTGTACAACTCCTGTTACAGACAGTATTCCATTTTCACAGTCTTGTCCTGGTTACCATTTGGGATAGGAGAGATTGCTGCAACTTTTTTACAGTACCCACTAAGCACTGCAGTCTGTACTATAAAGCAGAAGCTGTAGCCAAGTTGAGCAGTAAGGTGATAGAGGACAGTGATGATCTTGGTCTTAGAAGGGTTTTCAAAGGATGGAACAGATGTCTTTCCATTGGTTTCTTTGGTACACATATGCCTCTCCTTTTGGTTGACCATTGGTGCAAAGTTCTGTTACTCATCCTTCAGTTATGGTCCTTTGGGGGTAAATCTTGTGTTTCCGACAGACATGCCTGTGATGTTGCATGCTTTGGTATCGATCATCCTTTCAGATAAGGCAAGAAGGCTGCATTCTGGTGAGGGGCACACTGGCATGGAAACTGAGACTTTCTTAGTTGGCAGTAAGTGTATCTTGCAGCCTCTTTTTAAGCCAGCATTTGTGTTGTAGCCATACCAAAAATAGAAAAGAATAATGTCAATCTGTGCTACATGTTTTCCTTTCTTGCAATAAAAAGTAAAGAGTCTGGTGCACCATTTATGGGATTTTAAACAAGCCATTTTGTTATTTTAAGTTCAAAAATGGATAAAAAGTCAAATTATTAAAAAACAAAAAATGGAAAACATCTCTGATAGTTGTGTTTCAGTTATGTATTGTGTCATAAATTATTGCAGTATTACAATGTATCATTTATTTTCTTCGAGTCTGTAATAACTTGCTTCACAGGGTTTAAATGGTCTGCCCAGGTACTGTGTTAAGATAAATTTTATGTTGTAGATTTATGTCTTAACTATAAGGCGATCATCTAATGGCCAGTATGTACCTCATGCTAAGTGTATGCAGATGTATCATTAATGCCATGTGTTCATTTAACGTGTCCTCTGTGCAAGTCCATAGAAATGAAATCAAAATTTTGTAGAAATTAATGTGAATTTTGCAGTACCAGCAAAAAATCGCCTGGCACAGTGTGTTCAAGTTGAAACGTGACATCAGACTCTTTCTTTACTATCAACATGTGACAGCAAGCCACTTTGGAGATTCTACAGGATCAATGTGCGTACTTCGATGTTTGATGAATGGTTCAATGTGGTGAAGCACATCATCAAACTTTAATGCTGACATAAAAATGTATTCATGGTGCTATTTCTTGCATAGGCAATACAAGCATCACATGTTCTCCATCGTAATGATATGATACATTTTAAACGATCATTTTAATTTCCTCTTTAGTCTTCTAATTTATTTTGTCATTAAAGTAGAACCTCGTAAATGTCATCTTAAAACTGCCCCTGATGTTATTTGCTATGTGCTTCTTGGGCTTCCTCCTGCGCTGATAGCAGCGGCAGGCAGAGATTGCCACAAAGAACACATTAGATTTATGATATTCCAGCTCTCTGCTCATTTAGAATCCTTAGATTTATACTTGATAACACTTACATGATGAAATGTGTTAAAGCATGTATGTTACATTTTACAGATAAATTGTAAGGTTGCATGTTTGAATCCTGTGACTCCACTACATTGGGCCCTTGAGGAAGGCCCTTAACCTGCAAATGCTTCGTCCTGTACAGTATATGACGTTAATTTGCATCCAGCCCTGAAAGCAGGTCCTCTAACTTACAGGGAAAACTTGGGGGTTAGTGGCACTCCAGCCACCATAGAAAACCTCACACTGTTCCAGCTTGGTGCTGAGGTGTCACCCGCTGCACTCGGGACCCAGTCCAGGTTGTGCAGCATGTGGTGGGTGCGACAACACGTTATCAGTGCATGTTCCCAACATTCATTTAAATAATTAATACTGTTAATACTCACACATGTGGGGGTTGGCACAGTGGCAGAGCAGAAGCACTGCTGCCTCACTGTAGGTATTCACAACCCTGGTGTTCCCTGCATGAAGTTTGCATGTTTTCCTGATTGATTTCCACAGTGTGCTCCCGTTTCTTTCAAGGACATGCAGGTTTGGGGATTTGGTGAGACTAAAATGGTGTTAGAGTATATCTCTGCTTGTATTCACCTTGCGATGAGCTGATGCCCTGTCCATTGATTGTTTTTTCCTAGCATGTGATTCTTGCTGGAATGGTTGTGTCCCTGGATTGATGGATGTAATCATTAAACATACATCCTTTTCAGAGATATTTTGGCAAAGTATCCAAGGAATTTAATGGATATATTGGGCACTTCACAGCACAGCAAAGCCAAATGTTGTTTTCTCACGGTGATGATATTTTGCACTGCCACCTGGTGAAATCTTCTAGAGTAGCAGCAGTCTCCACAGGTGCACGTGTCACGTCAAGTGAAGTACAAACCTGGCCTAAAATGCTGTTGTATCTCTTTTAATAACCATTTCACTGCAGTGGGGAGTTACATATAAATATTGGACTGGACAGATCTGTGAGGTGTTTACATTCTTTTGCCTATTAGGCTATATGCACACTTTCTTATGGATTTCACATTAGCCAACTGCTGCACTTCTAGTGCTGATATCATAACAGACTAGGTATGGCATTTTTCGCTCGATCGCTTCAAGATGTGACAAAACTTAAATTAAATGACATACGTAAGTTGCATTGTTCAAACATTGTGCCACACGTCAGGGAGCTTGCTGAAAAGGAGAAGGACTTCAATCTGTATGTTTCAAGCTACATCCACAATTACAAAGGTAGGATCCAGATGTATTAAAAAGTTGTGTCTACTATGAACTTACAGTTGTGCTTGAAAGTTTGTGAACCCTTTAGAATTTTCTATATTTCTGCATGAATATGACCTAAAACATCATCAGATTTTCACTCAAGTCCTAAAAATAAATATGATAAAGAGAAACCAGTTAAACATATTAGACAAAATTATTATACTTGGTCATTTATTTATTGAGGAAAATGATCGAATATTACATATTTGTGAGTGGCAAAAGTATATGAACCTGTAGGATTAACAGTTAGTTTGAAGGTGAAATTAGAGTCAGGTGTTTTCAATCAATGGGATGACAATCAGGTGTAAGTGGGCACCCTGTGTTATTTAAAGAACAGGGATCTATCAAAGTCTGCTCTTCACAACACATGTTTGTGGAAGTGTATGATGGCACGAACAAAGGAGATTTCTGAGGACCTCAGAAAAAGAGTTGTTGATGCTCATCAGGCTGGAAATGTTTACAAAACCATCTCTAAAGAGTTTGGACTCCACCAATCCACAGTCAGACGGCTTGTGTACAAATGGAGGAAATTCAAGACCATTGTTACCCTCCCCAGGAGTGGTCGACCACAAAGATCACTCCAAAAACAAGGCATGTAATAGTCGGCGAGGTCACAAAGGACCCCAGGGTAACTTCTAAGCAACTGAAGGCCTCTCTCACATTGGCTAATGTTCATGTTCATGAGTCCACCATCAGGAGAACACTGAACAACAATGGTGTGCATGTCAGGGTTGCAAGGAGAAAGCCACTGCTCTCCAAAAAAAACATTGCTGCTCGTCTGCAGTTTGCTAAAGATCCCGTGGACAAACCAGAAGGCTATTGGAAGAATGTTTTGTGGACGGATGAGACCAAAATAGAACTTTTTGGTTTAAATGAAATGCGTTATATTTAGAGAAAGGAAAACACTGCATTCCAGCATTAGAACCTTATCCCATCTGTGAAACATGGTGGTGGTAGTATCATGGTTTGGGCCTGTTTTGCTGCATCTGGGCCAGGACGGCTTGCCTTCATTGATGGAACAATGAATTCTGAATTATATCAGAGAATTCTAAAGGAAAATGTCAGGACATCTGTCCATGAACTGAATCTCAAGAGAAGGTGGGTCATGCTGCAAGACAACGACCCTAAGCACACATTCGTTCTACCAAAGAATGGCTAAAGAAGAATAAAGTTAATGTTTTGGAATGGCCAAGTCAAAGTCCTGACCTTAATCCAATCGAAATGTTGTGGAAGGACCTGAAGCGAGCAGTTAATGTGAGGAAACCCACCAACATCACAGAGTTGAAGCTGTTCTGTACAGAGGAATGGGCTAAAATTCTTCCAAGCCGGTGTGCAGGAATGATCAAAAGTTACTGGAAACGTTTAGTTGCAGTTATTGCTGCAAAGGGGCTCACACCAGATGTTGAAAGCAAAGGTTTACATACTTTTGCCACTCACAAATGT
This sequence comes from Polypterus bichir lapradei, assembly GCA_026402145.1. Lineage (NCBI taxonomy): Eukaryota > Metazoa > Chordata > Cladistia > Polypteriformes > Polypteridae > Polypterus > Polypterus bichir. The sequence goes on from JANRMT010062831.1 coordinate 29,829,276, forward strand.
GTAATATTCGATCATTTTCCTTAATAAATAAATGACCAAGTATAATATTTTTGTCTCATTTGTTTAACTGGTTTCTTTTTATCTACTTTTAAGACTTAAGTGAAAATCTGATGATGTTTTATGCAGAAATATAGAAAATTCTAAAGGGTTCACAAACTTTCAAGCACAACTGTACATGGGACAAATATGTGATTATGTTAGGCTTCTTTAAAAAAACAGAATTTCAATAATTAGTCATTAAACTTTATTCAGGGACAGGTGAATATGTATATAAGCTCAATAGTGCAACGATGCTGGACATGTTATATCAGCCAGGGATGAGTCATAAAAAGAATTAGGTGGCGTTAGGTCAATGGCATCAGCACCTGTAAAAATGGCAATTCTGCACAGTCACACACATTTTTACCAGCTAGTGCGGTAAAAGGCAAACAACCCTTTTAAGGGTAGCGAGCCACCTCAAAAAGCCATGTAAAGGGCAGAGGATTCATCCATTGTGATGCTCAGCGCCAGTGCTATAATACATAATAATATGTGTCTGATGGACGTCTTACCTTGAAAAAAAGTGAATGTCTCTGTCTGAGCCAGCAAAACGGTGAATGCAAAAGCTAGCATCATTGTTAGGATCTCAATTTCTTTCCTCAGCTGGAGGATCTCCTCTCTGAGAGACATGCTTTCATCTAGTGCTAGGTCAATAACTGCTGAATCCGGAGCTGAAGCGTTGTCGTAGTACTTGAGGATTTTATCATCCACCTCCTCGCCCGGAGTGTTATCCTCCGTCGGTCTCTTTCTCCTCTTCCAAAGTCTTGAAAGTGGAATGGAGAAATTGTTCCACTCAAACAGTGCAGGAACCACACCCTTCTTCAACAGTCACCGCCCTGTCTTAGACCCTGGCTTGTGAAAATCCACTTTTTTAAAATGCTGTCTACAAACTCAAGTATGGAACTAACTGTAAAGCTCACTCTCCTGTTAGTGAAGATCCATTTAGATCAGGTTTCTGTGGAAATGTATATAAATTAAGTACCTTGATGTACTTACTGGAAGCTCGACATAAAGGTACACAACAATGTTCATCTGTACAGCTATCTGTACGCTGAAGCTTAAACTTCTTTTTCTCGGACATTCTCACCATTAAACAAAAATCACAACTACTGTATGGACAATGGAAATACCGAGCTGGCCGAACTTTCACCGGAAGTATGTTAGCACTACCATATACAGAATATGCATGTAGCCTATTGTGCAACAAATGTAGCAATGTGCCTCCCACAGTAGTACATTTTTAGGTGCTCTAATCTCATATTTTGCAGTGTCTGTATTCATCCTCATTTTTCTCACTTAATTTGCTCATCTGATCTCTGAAGCCCTCCAACAGAGTGAGAGCTTCTATACATAAGAGTTGGGACCTTTTTGATCTTGATTGTCCAGGTTTGGTTACTGGTAGATTGCCATGTACAAAAACATAAAACAAGTAGCTAATGGAGAAATGCTTGTACTGAATAAGGATATAGGAATTGAGAAATTTTAGTCTATGGTGGCATTGTCAGTTTTTAGAACTACTGTATTTAAATATTTAACTTTTTACTTTTTAAAAAAGTAGAATATATTTGACTTAATTATAAGTATACAATCATTTTAGTTTTTCTGAAAGGAAATGATTGCTTTTGTGAAACAGACAACTTAAATTAAACAAAGAAATAAAATATGAACAAATTCATTTATTTTCTAAATTACTTTTCCTAGTTAGAATTTCAGGGTTTGGTACATAAATTATAAACAGAATAATTTCTATTACATTTTTTTCAAGTGAACAGTAAGAAAAAAGTGTAATGACAATCAGCACTATAATATCACAAGTTAAGAAAAGAACATTTATCCCATGACACCCATTACCTAGTATTTTATAGTCAAGGGGTGTTCAGTGTAATGCCTGTGGGTTTTTAAAACTTTAAAGGCCATTACTGGTGGTTTTTCACTGCCTTTGCAACATGTGCAGCAGCTCTCAGTGATCTAAAAAAAGGACCTGATACATGCACAACTGTCTGTAAGAATTCTTGCAAGAAAGCATTCTTAGACTTAAAAAGTGTTCTCTGTTCACTTTTCAGTGCACACATGTATTTATACAGGCTAATTTCTCAGAACTGGGATTATGGGTCTTTTGAAGAAGTTTTTAGCATAATATAAATCTGAGCATGTAATTAACAACAACATACAATAGAGTACCTAATGCACAATGGCCCTCAGACAAAATTCTGCTGATGATATGTAAATACTAGGGGGCTTCGCTCGCCAAAGGCCTGTGCTATGCACCAGCCACTTCGCGTCTGTGCCACTTGCGTTGTGAAGAGGCAAGGAGACGCAGTTGCTCCCCCGAAACCCCCTCTTAAACGGTGATACAATCGGAAACAAATACAGTTTTTTCTACCTCCTCTTTGCTTGATCAGCTACTGGATTTGAACATTTAAAAGCCTGTACAGCAGCTGTCGTTTTGTCTCACTGCTGTATCTCTCTTCTCCCCCAGACATCCTCTGCTCCTGTTGGGGGTCCCGATCCTGAGGCATTCCCCTATGAAGAGGAGGATTTTCTATTCTTTTAATTGAGAGACGGAACTATCCCCTTAGACTACACATGGAGCCCGAGTTTTGAATAACGTTTCTGTCCCTAAAATCTCCTGTGTATCTGTGCAACTCTGTGATCCAAGTGTGACAGCGTATATGGATTTTACTTTCATCAAACAACAAATCTTTTAATTTTCGCGGATACGCCACTTCATTTGGAAGAAACACTATTTTTCCCTGATCGTATTACGAATTAGATGATCTACAAGTCTCCAACTTAAAGTTTAAATCTGAACAATATATTCAATCTCTTTTTGCTTTTCTGTTATTTCACCAAGTAAAAATTTCCATTTCTTTGCGCTAATGTAATACTATAATTTTTTTGAGACTTTCGAATTTTAGTATTTTCATTATCTCTAACCAGCTCTGCATGTGTATTGTGCAACGTTTTTTAATTCTTTATGACTTTCTACTTTGTCAACTACTCTCTGTCTTTTATTTCCGGCCCCAGGCATGAATAAATCTCTTGGCACAAAGTCTCATCTCGCGGGACTTGCTTCCAAAGGTTGTAAGTATGACGTGACTGGAAAGAATCTCATGTTAAAAGTCTCCGTCTCACAGGATTTTTTTTATTATAATAGAAAGATGTGATTGTGCTTGTGTAGGAACTGCAGATACATGAAAATGTACAGAATGCAATTCTCTCTTACATCTTTGATCTGCTTATGACTAACAATAAAGGACCTTTGACTGTTCAAGTAAATATTGCCTCCTTCTTTCTTTTCCATTGGTTCCATTCAGGAATTTATTCTCTAAATCTTCCTAAATCTTTTAGACCAAGGAAGGAACTAATCCTGGACAGGGTGCTTGTCATTCTCAAGGCATGGCCACACTCACTCATTCTGGATAATTCAGAGTTTCCAGTCTAACTACTTTACTTGCCATGCAAGTATAAGACCATGGATATATTGTTTTATAGAAATATCAATGTTTATTATGATTGGTCGATTATTTTGACTTTTATAAGGCATAGTGTCATAAAAATGTCATCTGTTATTCTGTACAAGTGTTTCTAATGAGCATGTTATATGAAAAAAAAATTGTAAATAAATGAAAAATTTGAGAACCTGCATATTATGTAGAAATCATAACATTTTAATTTTACATCATCATTATTATTATTATTATTATTATTTTCATTTTAATAGAAAATTCACTTACTTTATGGAAATTCTTTATAAAGGTATTAAATATGGTGGCATATTGACCATAAACAGCTTTTCTTAAACCATTTTTAATTATCATGAGTTTGGTTTACTTCCTGTATAATAACTCTATGCACTGTGATAACATCCATCTTCACTGAAGCACAAATTAAACTTGTTTATATTTTAATCAATATGTCATGTGTGACACTTGATTTATTATAGTAGTTAATCCCCTAAATTCATAGTATTAATTTATAGAAGCTGTTAATACTTGCATTTAGTTCCGGTGAAATTTAATCCGTTGGACTGGTTAATCTCTTTTGGAAAGAAATAAGTCATTAAATTTCCATAGTTACAGTACAATCAAATTTGCACTAGTTATCTATCTTGAGTGAAGTAACAACCTTTCGAGTTTTTATAGTTTTGAAAGAAAAAAGCACTTTCATTTTTGGAAAAAAATAAAAAAGGAGTTTCACTAGTTATTCTGTTTATTGGCCATCTCTCTGTATTTTAAGTTTTTACATGATTTATGTTTTTAACTACACTAATAAAATATTACTATGTTTTGAGAACATGTGCTGAATATTCTATGTGCCACAGAATTGTTGGACAGCACCATGGACTCTTACATAATACAGAGAAGGGAGTAAATTAAAATGTGCCTGATCATACATTTAAGTTTTTACTCCTGCCTTTTTGAGGAACTGCATACACAGTACATAATCATAGGTGAAATATGGACCAGTATTCTTATATCTTTGTAATTTGGCCATACTATGCATGTACTTGTTTTAAGACGAGCAATAAAGGAGTTGAACTGAAGTGGTTATCTATCAGATAAAAACATCATTTTTAGCATACAGCAAATTACATGACAGGGACCACATAATCATCAATCCATTGATTTTCATTGGTTCAATCCAGTTTTAGGGTCACAGAGATCCAGAGACTTCCCAAAGCAGAAATCAGCTCTGAATAGTCAAAAACAATTTAACTAGATGCATTTATAATTCCCAGTTAACCTATGAAACATGTATTTTGGTTGAAAATCCAGAGTACTCAAAAAAGTTCCATGTGGACATGACGAAAATTGCAAACTCGAGAGTTCTACACAGTCAGGATTAGAATACCTTTATCAGCTGCACTTTCACCTGCACTATTTTGCTTTTTATGAGTCAAACAAAAGGAAAAACAAAAATAAAACAATTTCCAATTGCAATTTATTCAAATTCCTTCATACAGAATTAAATGTGAAATTGATCCTTTTCACTAAATGAGATGGGAGAGTTTCATGAAAGTATTTTTTTTATGTCTTTAATGCAAAGGCACAGCATGAACTTTAGTTTCAGCATGTTCAAGCATTTATCCTTATCGCTTGTTGTGGCAAATGCAATACACGAATTAATAAACTGTATTTTTAATACAAATGATAAAAAGTACCTGTAACTTTTGAATTTAAATCTCATATTAACAATTTCATGACATTGGAAAGTCATTTTTTTGCATTATTTCAGGTTCACACAAAGTTTCTTCTTTAAGCAAGAGCTTTTAATCCAGCATAAGCAAGTCAGTTTACACATTTGACAACTTGATAGCAACAGTGTGCATTTATCTTACATTTATGGCTATTAAATTATAGCTTGCACTGCAAATGTAAGGTTCTTCAAGTACATTATTTTACACATAAAAACTCAAATTTGTTTTATTTTTTTTAGTTTTAATTTATTTTGGAAAAGTCAAACATTGATACAACTACTATTCAATCACATAAATAATAAAAACATATCATAAACAATAGTTTACTTTAAAATAGATCCAGACAAAACAAAAGAAAAATAGAAATACAATGGAAAAAAAACAAAAAGATAACAAGTTTTTAGCACCCGCCAAAAAGAAAATCAAATTGAGTGTTCTCACAAAAAGCACATTCTTAGAAAAGGGAGTCATATCAGAGTATATTCAAATGTGGACCTCAGTTTCAGTCTAAGGATTGAATTTCTGAAGTTATATTCAGCTGGTAGAATGTTTCTAGGGTCAAGGGCACAAACAAGATGCCTTAAGGTATGGATAACTTATCCAAGGGACCTCTTATCCAAGTTATCCAAAGATAATTTTTTCAAAGGACCTAGGAGAAGTTCTGCATATGCAAGTATTGGAGCAGAGGAGCACACGGGGAATGTAGTCCATATATGTGTAATTTTTTCCAAGAATACTACAAGACAGGCAAATAAGAAGCTGCTAGGAATGAATGTCTCCTAAAAGAAAGAGTGAATCTGGGGAAGAAACACCCCTTGGCCACAACAAGACAAATGGGGCCTTACTGTCTCTTTACCAGGGTAGGCAGCATGGAGGTCCCCTCAAAGACGTAGTACTTTAAAGGGAGCTAAAAACTTAAGAATTAAGGTCCTTTGAGCTAATGCTGACCCTGATAATGATAAAAAGAGTTTAATCAGTAAGAGGCTGGGTTTAACACAGAATATGAGTAGGCACTGCTTGTGTGAAGTAGTATGTGATGCTGTCAGATAGATGAGGTAGAATACCGTAAATACCCGCATATAGGACACATTTTTTTTCTACAGAAGTAGGCCTAAAAACTCAGGTGCGTCTTATACATGGATACAGTTTCTCTTTCGGTTTGTACACGTTCAGTTTCTCCCTGTGCAGCGAGCGAGCAAGAGAGAGAGCGCGACACCCACACACGAGAGCGAGAGTGGCGCGCACACACACACACACACACACACACACACACACGCGCGCGCAAGAGAGAGGCAGGCAGGCACACACGCGCACACGACACAGAGACAGACGCACGCATGCTCGTGCAGACGGACGCGCGTGTGCGCGAGAGAGGCACGCACACACACAGAGGCAGACGCTCGAGAGAGGCACGCACACACACAGAGACAGACACGTGCGCGAGAGGCACTCACAGGCGTTCCAGGCTCGCGAGAGAGGAAGGACTGGACGCATAAGGTAGAAAAGGCTTGTTTTTGTTTTCAGTTCTGTTTACAGCAATCGCTTCTTAGCGTGCATTGTGACAATGTTACTTTTCTTGGTGGTTTATTAAATTACGGATTTTTCCAATGTTCATTTTTTTTCCCTGTGCTTAAAAAAAAAGTGTTTTTAGCGAGCGGTTCCTAGCACTATAGTGTAAACTATTGCAGTGTTAGTTTTCTCTGTTGTTCAAGGTTTTCTCAATGTTATTCAATGCGTGATGCTCTCGGCGCATAGACAGGAGCGTCCATTGGACTTTATGATCGTGTGCGCGTGTGTCAGTGCCTCTCCTTCGCCTTCGATGGCTGTGTGACGGGGACAGAGAGGAGTGGTTTGAATCCAATTTGAATTTCAAGGTTTGTTTTCAAGTGACAGTCGGTTAGCAGTGCTGCAATTGTAGCTACCGGGGTATGCCTCAGTCCGTACGCGATTAGCCGTCGCCCTCGCACTGGCATTTCATGCCATTTCAAATTAAAGTATTTTTCAGGTGTAGCTTCGCTAATACTGTATCGATTTTGGAGAATGACACTGCGTTTGAAAGCTCATTTTACAATACATCCACCTATATGCCTTATTGTAACGTTTGGAAATTGTTTAATTTTGAATTTTCACATCACCGATACGTCGTTTTCGCCGTCTAGTATGTTTCTCGCTCTTTGTTGTTGTTCAGAAAGCCTCCAGCCTAACTCAAACGTATGGATACAATCACTGGCGCTGGCGGCAGCAGCTTTTAATTAGTAACTCAAAATCAGGATGCGTCCTATAAACAGGTAAACAGGTTTTTCCATGGTTTTTAGGGTCAAAAATCCACTGCGTCCTATACATGGTATCGTCCTATATTCGGGTATTTACGGTACTTATATAGGTAATGCATATTTTGTAATTTTGACTTATGTATTTTTTCATTGAAAAGAGTTTCCTCTCCAAAAGCAAAAAAATACACAAACAATAGTACCATTTTGTGTACAGAAACATTCCATAAATTTGAAAATATATGATCTTGAAGACTGCTATCCCATTCCCTATTTGCATCCAGTAACTAATACCCACACCTGCAACTGTGCAGCCCCTACCACCTTATCTTAGTCATTTAGCACACTGTGATGTCCTCTCAAAGAACACAAAACTATCAAATGTATAACATCAGTTTGAAAACTAAACTGTTCTTCTCCTGTCATTACATAGAATCAGTATAGCAATGTGCACAGGTTTCCCATTTTTAAACTAGTAGAAGTGGATTGTTAACTCCTTGTTTCAACTAGGATTTAACTTACTGTACATCATACTAATGAATAGTACTGATTTATATTCAAAGCATTGATCTTTAATATTGGATGCTTTATTCAATAAAACAAAAATTTATTGAACAGCACCAGAAAGATGTTTAACCCAGAGACTCCCCAGAATTATTTGGGGCAAACCCCTAATCTTATATACCAAACATGGACATGCTGGAAGTTGTAGCAGTAATTTCTGTCCATTCTCAGAATTAGGTTCTTTCACTAATAAGCATCCTAGATTTAGGTTTAGAACATAAAATGTTTTTAAAATCATAAATGTCTGAAATTGAAAGGTTATCCACAATTTTTAATTGGGGCTCTACAGCTTGAGAACACATCAATATTAACTTGTAACTTCAGTAGTTCTCACATGACAAGCGATACTGATTGGCACTCTTTAAAGTAGACCACAACTCTGCAGTCAATTTGTTAATTATAGTCTTTGTATATTGAAGTATATAAGCATCAACGTAAAAAATCTTATATTAATGTCTTGTCAATGGTATGATTTTTTTAAGAGAGGTTAAGGGAAAAGGTTGCCATGTTGGCATAGGGCAACGTTAAATCCTGCAGCTGACATCCATACAAGAATGTGAGCCACAGGAGAATGTCTGGATTCTTATTTACAGAATTTCTGTTTGTGTTTATTTTTGTTTATGTTTTGACATTTTGAGTTAATATTCCTATTGTTTTCTATGGTGCAGTGTGCTGCTAGGACATGTGTACCACATGATGCAAAGTCTGTGATGTCATGGTGGGTTAAATAAGATCCAGGCAAGGTGCGGAAAAAGTCTTTTTTAAAAAAAAAAAATAATGAAAAGCCCTGATGAAGGTCTTTTCCAGTTTCTTGAACAAATAGATTCAAGGTAAAAAATTCAGGTGTTGTTCCAGACCTTTTTAGTGTTGTTTTGTTCAGTGTACCTGTCTTTGGTTTTCCCTTAAATTTATTCCACTTGATTTTCTGCTCCAGATCAATTTGTTTTATTGAAGGATTTAAAAGTTCACAATATTGAGTCCTGCAAATGCCAATGTGGAAGCATAGAGCCTACTGGAGGGGGGTAGTTTGGAATCCCCAGTGTTAATGTCTTTAAATTGTTTTGATCTTGCATGGCAAATAATTTATTGCTTGTCTCATATTTTGTATCACATCTATAGTTGAATTATCTAGTTGAATTTTATGACAGGCTAAGCAGGTGTAATATTGTGAACTGTTATTAAAAAATTAAAATTATCTGGCATTTTTTTTTATTTGTTGATATTTTTTATTTATTGATCTTTATTATTGTTATCCAAGGTCACTTTCAACATTTCAGATATAATTTGTTACATGTCTTTTGTTTTAACAATTGGCGAATATACACATAAAGTTTCTTGCACATGGTAACTCACTGTCAGTAGCAGGATTTAAATCTCTAATGCCTGGGTTTGAAGTCCTAGGTCCAAAGCCTTAACCACTATACTACACTACCTCACAATAATATTAGCCTTTGATTTTAAAAAATAAATATAAAAAATAAACCTACAAGTATTGTCAGCAGGAAAGCCGTTAGTTAGTTAAATAGCACATCTGATATACCTGATTAAACTGTGGTACTTGAGGCCCAATGTCTTATGACATTTTTTGGAGGAAGCTGGGTAACACAGCTAAGTTTTTTTTTTGCCATTTCACCCAGTCCAGCTATAAGCTTTGAACATCTAGATTTGAACAGTTTATCCCAGTCTTCTCTCAAACGCTGTTGAAGACTGGATGGAAAGTGTCCATAAACTGCCATCTTCGGGTCTTCCCACAAATGTCCTCTGAATTATAAATCTGGGCTTTGGCTCGGCCACTCAAGAACAGCCTAGCAACCCCAGCACTGTCTTAGCTGTTGGCTTCAGGTCGTTATCCTACTGAAAGGTGATCAACAACAACATTTATTTATATAGCACATTTTCATACAAATGATGTAGCTCAAAGTGCTTTACATGATGAAGAAAGAGAAAAAAAGATGAAATAAATAAGGAGGAGGACAGAAAAAAAAAACTCCAGACAGTCATTCTAATCTGAGGTCACATACATTCTGGAGCAGATTTTCTTCAAGGACCTCTCTGTAGTTGACTATATTCATCCCAATTCTGACCAGTCATCCTGTCCCTGCTGTTAAGAAACACCCTCATAGCATGATACTGCTATCATCATGCTTCACTGTAGGGATGGTGTTAGCAGGTGTTGAGCGATGCCTAGTCTTTGCTGAATGCAATACTTGGAATCTGCCCAAAGAGTTCAATTCTTGTCTTACCAAACCAGAGAATCTTTTTCCTTATGTTCTTAGGGTTCTTTAAGTGGCGTTTGGGGAAAATCCGAGTGTCATATGCCTTTTACTCAAGAGTGTCTAAATGCTTGATTGATGAGTGCTGCTGAGATGGCCATCCTCCTTGACAGGTTCTCCTATCTCACCAGAGGACTTTTGAAGGTCTGTTAGAGTAACTATTGAGTTCTTGGCCACCTCCCTTGCTAATGCCCTTCTTGCCAGGTTAGTTTGGCCAGTAGACCAATTTCTTTATTTCACAGTTATGGAGACCATTGTGCTCCTGTTAACATTCAAAACTTTAGAAATGGTTGTATACCCTTGCTCTTATCTCTGCCTTACCACAGTTTTATCATGGAGGTCTACAGAGTTCCTTGGACTTCATGGCTTAGTTTTTAAACTGACATGCAGTATGAATTATGGACCTTATCTACATAGATGTGTGCCTCTCTAAACTGTTCAGTCAAATTAGGTTTCTACAGATTGATTCTAATCAAGTTCTAGACATATTTTAGGAATAATTAAAGCAAATGTGATCATAACCCAAGACTTTTCTCTCCTTACATTTTAAATTATGGGGTTGAAGCTTTATTTAAAATATTTATGGGGATGTGTCCCCTTCAGAAGTTACATGTCTAGGTTAATTTAATTATGGTACAATGAGTTTAAACATTAGAAACAACACAGGGTAAGTAAAAGAATTTTCTTTATTGAGTGGAGCATAACCCTTAACATCTCGAACCACAGTATGTCTTATACTGTTAGCAAGTCTGCTTTCTTTATGTTTTTGTTTTTAATGTAGATAAATCAGTTTGCTAAGATTTGATCCAACTTTTACTTATGGACATGCTGTATATAAAAAATTGCAGTAAATGATCTCATCCTCTGTAAACAGATATGATTGTCAAGACTGCATCAGATAAAATGTGCTGTTTCCACATTCCCGTTTTATATTTTTGCATTCCCAAGGAATTTGAAAAGCCCTCTTATTCTGTATATATGTACGTACAATTAGGAAGAATATTCTTCAGTTTAACTGTTTTTTGAAAATTCAGAAATACTTACATGTCCTATATTAATCTGTTCTTACTAGCAAGCATTATGTTATAGATTGTCTTTTTTGAGGAATGCTAACATGATGCCAAATTTACAGTATGTAGTTATTGCTCACTAGCTGTGGTACCCCTCTAAGACATGTTGAAATATAAGTAATTAATGTAGATCTCAGCATTAACCTTTGCAATGCACCATCTACTGTATGAATATATATTTTATTTCATAATGCATCTATACTAATAAACGGCAAAGCCCTCACTGACTCACTCACTCACTCACTCACTCACTGACTGACTCATCACTAATTCTCCAACTTCCCGTGTAGGTAGAAGGCTGAAATTTGGCAGGCTTATTCCTTACAGCTTCCTTACAAAAGTCGGGCAGGTTTCATTTCGAAATTCTACGCGTAATGGTCATAACTGGAAGCTGTTTTTCTCCATTTACTGTAATGGAGATGAGCTTGAAACCCGTGGGGGCGAAGTTTCGTGTGACATCATCACGCCTCCCACGTAATCATGCAGTACGTAGAAAACCAGGAAGAGGTCCAAAAAGCGCTGAAGAAAACATGCATTATATAATTGAGAAGGCAGCGAAACAATAAGAAGCGAGCGAGTGACATATACAACCATATTCATGAGTTCTGCTACTTCGGAAACAAAGCACGATGTAAACCTAAACTTTAAATTAAGTTCATAGACAGGCTGCCGCTGGC
>JANRMT010062831.1:29841768-29878501 GCA_026402145.1 Polypterus bichir lapradei
GATGAATGAAACCTGTCATCTTTACAACGATTGACAAACACGGAATGTAACTTGAACACAACACATCCTACAAATACGAACCTGATTGAAAGAAATAATGATAATCAAATCCTTGATGACAGCAACACTCAGTAAAACTCACAAAACAATTACTGTATATTGACAGTCATGTTACGTTATTTTTAAAATGTTCCCTTTTCTTTTTCATAGCTTCTTTAACACACTACGTCTCCGCTGCGATACGCGGGTATATATATATGTATATATATACCCCGATCTACATACTCGAATAATGGATACTTTATTCGCCATCAATGATTGTTTTGGTAAAGCCATATTCAGTGTATTCATTAGATGAACGGTAAAAAAGTAAGAGCGAGGGGAGGATGACTTATTGAGGCATGCAGGCAAAACCACAATAGCCCGCGGGCTCGATGTACGAAAAAATATATCTTTTCAAGTTCTATTTAGTCCATATGTGTCAAACTCAAGGCCCGCAGGCCACATCCGGCCCGGCGTGTAATTATATCCGGCCCGCGAGATCATTTTATATACTGTATTATTGTTATTAATGGCCCGGGCATATGAAGCGCTGGTAACACAATAAACTACAGATCCCATAATGCAGCGTTTCAGCTGCCTTTCCGAACACTTACCGCGTTAATCAAGTCTAGCTTATGATGCTGCAAGTTATTGTGAAGCTAGCCCACACGATGCCGAAGAGAAAAGGTGATTCTGAACATAGAGCCTTTAAAAACCGATGGGAGGCTTTGTATATGTTTACTGACATTGCCGGTAAACCCGTGTGTCTCATTTCTGGAGCAAATGTGGGTGTAATTACAGAATTTAATCTAAAACGGCACTATGAGACAAAACATCAGGATAACCTGAAAGACCTGAATGCAATGCACAAGATACAGAAAGCAGAAGAGTTAAAGAAGAATCTGACACTTCAGCAGACGTTTTTACCCGTGCAAAATCACAAAGTGATTTCAAGTGAAGCTACTTTTATGGGAGACACAAATGCACCAGTGCAACTTGCCCCACTTTCCCTGTTGCCAAGTAATGTTGAACCAAGTCGACACTACGGTGTTCCCAAATACGCACTTTGTTCATAAACTGAGCGCACTGAGTTCGCACGGCGCTTTGGTGACTTTGAAAAACAAAAAAAGAATTTTGTGTTGTTTCGCAACCCATTTGCTGTCGATGTGGAAACTGCTCCTTTGCAGATTCAGATGGAGGTGATTGAGCTGCAGTGTAACTGCACACTGAAGGCAAAGTACGATACTGCACGGCCCGCACAGTTTATTCACTCCATTCCCGCACAAATGCTCCAGCTCCGTCTACATGCGGCTCGAACCTTGTGCATGTTTGGTAGCACATATCTGTGTGAGAAGCTCTTCTCAGTCATGAAGACTAACAAAACAGAAAACAGGAGTCGCCTCACTGATGAGCACCTGCAGTCCATCCTGAGAATCTCCACAACACAGAACCTCACACCAAACATAAACGAACTTGTTGCCAAAAAATGATGCCAGGCTTCCAAATCTGATAAAATGACATAAGAGCAAAGACAACTGAATGACAACTGAACAAAATTTTATTTATGTTTCCAGGTTTTGTTATGCACCATGTTCATATTTGAATTTGTATAATTTTGACAGGATATATTTTTATGGAGAGCAAAATCTTTTGGGATATTTAAAATTTAAGTTTATTTTTTATATAAAATTACATAAGAGTAAAGACATTTGAATGTTTGTTCTTTTAACATTTACTTTATTTCTAACTTGTATAATTTAGACAGGATATATTTTTAAGTTATTTAAGGCTTGAGTTGATTTATTCCGGAATAATATTCTGTCGACTAAATAAAAATTCCTTCTATTTAAAATTTAAATAGAACTTCAACATATACGATAGTTGTGTGTGTATGTGTGTGTATGTATATATGTAGATATGTACAGTATGTATATATATGTTTATATACAGTGGTGTGAAAAACTATTTGCCCCCTTCCTGATTTCTTATTCTTTTGCATGTTTGTCACACAAAATGTTTCTGATTATCAAACACATGTAACCATTAGTCAAATATAACACAAGTAAACACAAAATGCAGTTTTTAAATGATGGTTTTTATTATTTAGGGAGAAAAAAAATCCAAACCTACATGGCCCTGTGTGAAAAAGTAATTGCCCCCTTGTTAAAAAATAACCTAACTGTGGTGTATCACACCTGAGTTCAATTTCCGTAGCCACCCCCAGGCCTGATTACTGCCACACCTGTTTCAATCAAGAAATCACTTAAATAGGAGCTGCCTGACACAGAGAAGTAGACCAAAAGCACCTCAAAAGCTAGACATCATGCCAAGATCCAAAGAAATTCAGGAACAAATGAGAACAGAAGTAATTGAGATCTATCAGTCTGGTAAAAGTTATAAAGCCATTTCTAAAGCTTTGGGACTCCAGTGAACCACAGTGAGAGCCATTATCCACAAATGGCAAAAACATGGAACAGTGGTGAACCTTCCCAGGAGTGGCCGGCCGATCAAAATTACCCCAAGAGCGCAGAGACGACTCATCTGAGAGGTCACAAAAGACCCCAGGACAACGTCTGAAGAACTGCAGGCCTCACTTGCCTCAATTAAAGTCAGTGTTCACGACTCCACCATAAGAAAGAGACTGGGCAAAACCGGCCTGCATGGCAGATTTCCAAGACGCAAACCACTGTTAAGCAAAAAGAACATTAGGGCTCGTCTCAATTTTGCTAAGAAACATCTCAATGATTGCCAAGACTTTTGGGAAAATACCTTGTGGACTGATGAGACAAAAGTTGAACTTTTTGGAAGGCAAATGTCCCGTTACATCTGGCGTAAAAGGAACACAGCATTTCAGAAAAAGAACATCATACCAACAGTAAAATATGGTGGTGGTAGTGTGATGGTCTGGGGTTGTTTTGCTGCTTCAGGACCTGGAAGGCTTGCTGTGATAGATGGAACCATGAATTCTACTGTCTACCAAAAAATCCTGAAGGAGAATGTCCGGCCATCTGTTCGTCAACTCAAGCTGAAGCGATCTTGGGTGCTGCAACAGGACAATGACCCAAAACACACCAGCAAATCCACCTCTGAATGGCTGAAGAAAAACAAAATGAAGACTTTGGAGTGGCCTAGTCAAAGTCCTGACCTGAATCCAATTGAGATGCTATGGCATGACCTTAAAAAGGCGGTTCATGCTAGAAAACCCTCAAATAAAGCTGAATTACAACAATTCTGCAAAGATGAGTGGGCCAAAATTCCTCCAGAGCGCTGTAAAAGACTCATTGCAAGTTATCGCAAACGCTTGATTGCAGTTATTGCTGCTAAGGGTGGCCCAACCAGTTATTAGGTTCAGGGGGCAATCACTTTTTCACACAGGGCCATGTAGGTTTGGATTTTTTTTCTCCCTAAATAATAAAAACCATCATTTAAAAACTGCATTTTGTTTTTACTTGTGTTATATTTGACTAATGGTTAAATGTGTTTGATGATCAGAAACATTTTGTGTGACAAACATGCAAAAGAATAAGAAATCAGGAAGGGGGCAAATAGTTTTTCACACCACTGTATGTGTGTGTGTATGTATATATATATGTATTTGTGTGTATATATGTGTGTGTATGTATATGTATGTGTGTATATGTAGAGATAGATATATATATATATATATATGTATGTATATATATATATATATGTATATATATGTGGATGTATGTGTATATATGTATGTATATATGTGTGTGTATATATATATATGTGTATATGTATATATGTATTGATAGATATATATATATATATATATATATATGACAGCAACACTCATCACTCATAACAGTGACAAAACAATATGTATATATATATATATATATAACTGTGTATATATATATGTGTATATATGTATATACTGTATATATATATGTCTATATTTGTATATGTGTATATGTATATATGTATGTATATGTATATATATATATGATGTGTATATATATGTTTAAATATGTTTTTGTCTGTGTGTGTATATATATATATATGCCAGCAACACTCATGACAATGAGAAAACAATTACATTGTCAATCATGTTACGTTATTATTAAAATGTTTCCTTTTCTTTTTACTTTTCCGCTGCCAAGCGCGGGTATTTTGATATATATATATATATAGATATGACAACAACACTCATATCAATGACAAAACAATTACATTAACAATGAAGTTACGTTATTTTTTAAATTTTTCCTTTTCTTTTTCATAACTTCTTTAACACAGTACTTCTCCGCTGCGAAGTGCGGGTATTCTGCTAGTGTAGTAATAAAATGGTTTACATTCGTCATTCCAACATATGGCTTATCACATGCATTTGTAGTAATAAAATGCATTACTATAGATGTTTGTGATACATCATCTGTTGGAATGACAAATATAATGCATATGTCCCCATTATATGCCATTTGATATGGGATTCTTAAAATCAGTGTTAAAGTTTGTAATATGCCATCTGTTGGAATGACAGAGACAGAGCAACCAGATGAACATAAAGATCAGAATAGGGTCTGATTCTAATCAAACACTGAATAAAAGTGAAACTAGGTCCTTTGAATTACTCAAAGCAAATTTAGCAGTGATTGTTTTATGCAACTGTATTCTTTCCACTACTATATATGTGAATGGATATTGTGCAGACTTTACCTACTGTATCTGTTTTAAAGTTTTAGTTTATGACTTTAATAATAGCATGCTTATTACTTTAATAATAAAATTTTTTTCTTAACAGAAGATGATACTGAGCTTGACAGTTGCTGGTGCTTTGGATAGTGTTGCCTATCTTATGGTAAGTGAATGTGTGTAGTTTTTCTCTTAAATCATACAAGCCTTATTGTAAATAATGTAACACTGAAATATAATGTGTTTATGTTGTCATAAATATCTAAAACAACAGCTTTTGTTTTTTTTTGTAAAATAGACATTCTATTTTATTTTTGATTTTAAAGATTTCAATTAATGAATAAAGTATACATCAGAACTAATGCAGTTCTACATCTCATTAAAAATGTGGTCATCTTCCCACTCCTCTACCCAGAGAGCAGAGAAGGAAAAGGATTTAAGAAGATATCACTGAAAAGTGCCGAATTTTTGAAAAACGTTAACAAGAGATCATCTTGCCTAGTTATTAACTGTAGCAGTAGACATTTCTAAATAAGTTAAACAAAAAAGATAAAACCAGTGTTGAACAATCTTCAGTTCAGGAGGATTGCAAAACCTAATAAAAAAATGTCTTTTTGAATGGGAAAGGGGAATTTTCCAGTTTAGTACACAGGGAAGCAAACTAGACACTATAGACTAAAAGTTCAATACAAAAGAATATTCCCATAACATATGGAGAAAAGTACTTGAAACACCAAGTCAGTAAGAATGACATCAATCAGCAGATATGACCAATTTTATAACAACTTCTTGGAGAAAGAATGTTCTATGAATTATCTTTCGATGTGAAAACAGGTGGTTAGGCTTTTTTTAAATACAATGTCATATCCCAAAAAAAACACACCATTGATTTTAAAGTATAATCTGCAATGATTATGCAATAAAAATAAGGTTGGATGAGAAGTTGAAGTGAACACATAGTTCCTGAATTATGCACAATCTAGAGCTGTTAGAAATATGATCAAGCACAATAATGTCTTGGAGAGGTCAAGGAGGTCTATGTACATAGATGTTCTTCAGATGATAATTATTAAATACAGTTTGCATGTTGCACTTCTGTATGGACTCAAGTCATCTTTCAAAAGTAGTTGTAGTCTACAAGATCTTGTATTGCAAAACAAAATATTGGCAAGTTTGAGGAGGCTAGCTATTAATGACTCAAGGGAAAAAAGATAAAAGCACAAAGATATAATTCCAAGTCAGGTGAAGAGAGGCCATGACATCTTTGGCATGAGTTAGTGTTGTAATCTGGATTTGATATTATGAAAATAATATAAGAGGGGTAGAAGAGGGATCACAGAACTGACCATTTTCAGGTAACCATTTTGATTGCAGAAAAAAAGACTAAACAGTTAAGAACCTGAATATGTGGTGGTAATTTGAGGAAGAATTTTTATTCTTATTATGTGTCCCCAAATATGTAAATTGATTGGATAAATAAATGCTGTTTGGCATACAATTGGTGGTACATTTAGTATTAAGTAGTAACAAAACAAATTTATTCCAATTAATCTTATATCCAGCCATTTTTTTCTAATAAAAGATAAGAGGAATGCCAGCTAGAGCATGGTTCATGTTTTTATTTATTTATTTATTGTATGGATTTTACAAAAATCAATTTAAAAAAGTGAATTAAAAAAAACTGAAATTTAGCTCAGCTTCTTCACAGATTGATTTCATTATGACAGGTGATTACTTCGTCCTATCGGTTGGCATTATAGTTCACACTGCCCCAATATGATAATTAGGGCTGTTAGATTAAATCAATATAACAAGTTTTATCAATCCTTTCACATTAATTCAATTTTCTGAAGCAACATTTTAAAAATCGGTTTTCAGAAACCTAAAGTAGTTGACATAAAGCCTAGTTCTGAATGAATTTACAGAAGCAGCAGCTGAGATCCAAGATTGTGGTCTATTTTTCAGCATAGGGTTTATTTTAGGGGGGAGCTATGACCAAACGGTATAATGCTTTGGGTGACCTTGGCTTAATAAAAACCTGGGAACCCCTGCACTAAACTGTTTGCATTTAGTCAAATGATACTTGTATCAATATGTTACACTGTAAACTAAAATAATGCATTTAGGACAAAGAAATTATAGATACATTGTTTTGTTAGTCTTGAATGTTTCACTTACAAGTTTTTAGCCATCTTTTTAATTATACTTATTTATAAACTACTTGATATAATTTAAAGATAATCTTTAAAATCAGACTTTATTTTTTAAGCATATTAAACTGGGCAGGTCTGCTGCGCCCCCACCCATTTGAAAACCACTAGTTTATTGTAGTCTATTGAGGATTAGTTTATGTAGGCAGACATGTTAAATTTTTGGAAAATACATTTTTGTAAAAGGCACAGGTGTTATTATTTTGAATTGAATCGAATCACCTCACAAATCTTTGGGTACAAATTCGAAAATTGAATTAATAAGTCACCATCAATTTACAGCTGTAATGATAATATGTGACAATTCAGCAACATTTCATCAGTTGTCTGTTATGGATGTCCACAGACACAACTAGAGTTGGTGGAAAGATCTTGCCTAACTTTTGTGATGTTACACTGTCCGTACTCTGTTCGATGTTTGTTGAAACTGCTTTACGTGGAAACTGAAACTATCTTGAAAGGTTACTCATCATTGTGTTGTTCAAAAATTGTGCTATTTTGGTTGCTATTAGCCCTTCCTATGTTTGTTGCAGATTGAAGCCCGGTGAAGCATGTTCCTCTGCAAGGCCAAGTGATGGTTTTCTTGACCTTAGCTAAATTGGTGGAGCATTGAAGATGTCATTCAGACAGGCAACATTTTTAATCATTTTGTTGCACTCCTGCAGTAAACGTTCTTTGCACTAGGGATGTGGTACGGCGATGTTACCGAGGGCAGGAAGCCACTCACTAGGTGTTGAGCACATGGTGTCTGTGATAGCTCTCATGGCGGTGTTCAGTTATATGTCAATGTCCTTGGTGTGTTAGCCGTTAAGCCTTACACAGCACAGTATTTTCCTACTGAGTACATGAGGGCCAAGAATGATGTTTGAATTCAACTGATGGGTGCTTCTTTTACGTCAGAGATCTGTCACGCGTGACCTTAAGATACGTAGGGCTGAAACTCTGTTTCAGTGTAAATCCATTAAGCAATGCTTTTCATTTGTCTGTTGGCTAGGTGATTATTAATGTGAAAGCAGGAGGTGACATAATCTCTGCCATTGTGAAGCTTGGCTTAAGGCCCCATATTTTGCAGTGGTTTTTGAGGCCAGGTCAGTTAACGTTACTCACTCTTGATGATGAAAGCCACTTTGTTGATTTGCAAATACCATATCATCAACATAGTTTAATTTGCTTGATGCTGTTGAAGACAAGTGTAAAGGTTAAACAGTTAACGGTGCAAGAGCTGAGCCCTATGGCAGGTCATTGCTGAACTTCATTGTTGCACTATGGTCACCATTCAGGTGTACACTGAAATAACTATTGCTGAGTTGAGGCATGCGATTAGTGACCTTGTAGAGCATTCCCTTCTTCCAGACAGTGTCATTTGCTGCTGTAAGGTCAATAATAGCCACAGCTGTTTTTTTTATTGACATTAAAATCCCTATTCAGTAAAGTTTGTAAGTGTAAGTATTTGTTCAACAGGAATGATTGTCTAAGTATCTGAACTGATTCTGATGTATAGCAGTCTCTCGAGTACTTTGAAGAAAATGGAAAGTAATGAAATTGGGTGGTAGTTTTCAGGTACATTGTCTGATTTGCCCGGTTTGGGGTGTGCAATAAACTTTGCCCTTTTGAATGCTGATAGAAGTTTGTTGGAAGTGAGGGTTTTGGAGCACAAGCATGTCAAGCAGATTCTGTAAAATTGGCCATAGTAGAGAGGAATACTGGGTATATTGCATCCGTTTGTGCTGCTTTACTGGTCCTCATTTCTCCACTGATTTGAAGGGGCAGAATATAGACATACAGGTATTGATTGAATTTCTTATCAGGTCTAGCCATTGATAACTCCACAATGCAAGCTGCAATATGGTTTGGGTTGAACTTCCAGTTTTCTTGGCACATTCCAAGCTTTTTGACTGAAGTGCTTGAAATTCAGTTGGTCTCGTCAGTTGTGAGAGATGGACGTCTAGAACATTGCTCTGCAGACAGTGGTTTTATTTAGCTTTTTTTAATTATCTGTCTGAGATACCCAGGAAGATTCAATTACAAGTATATCCAAAGCATGAGCAGGAGAAAAAGGGGTCAGAAAGAGAAGGAAAAGGTAGCTAAAGATACATGAGAGTCTAAGCCAGTTCAAGTTTATGTTACGGCCTGCCACAGACTGAGTTGGAAGAGAAAGGTGAAGGGATGGATCATCCAGGACTTTATGTTGCAGCATTGGGTTTAGCCAACAGCCAATGTGGAAGCAAAACTGCGAGTGATGTGGGCAACAAGAAATCATTGATCTTAGGTTGGATATTCAAAGTCAAAGTCAAAATCAAAGTGAACTTTATTGTCATCTCAACCATATACAAGTATACAGAGAGACGAAATTGCGAAGCTCAGGGTCCACAGTGTAACAACATGATGTGCAAATAATAAATTAAAAATAGAATTAAAATTTAAAAATTTAAAAATTAGAAATTAAAACAAAAACAAGACAAGACATTGTGCAAAGATAGGACAAAGAAGTAGCAGCAATATTGATGTGTAAGATATGTAATATAATAAATAAATAAATAATAAAATAATAGATATAGATAATACAGAGATTATCAGTGTATGATAATAGTTGTTTAAGACATGTGTAAACAATGACAGGTCAGAATGTTTCACAGCAAAAGGATATCAGGAGTGTCAAAATACTTAAAGGTCAGCATGAGATTTTCAGTTCTTTTCTACATGCACACTCATCTTTGCAGGACATAGTTTTCATGTATAAAAGTTCTGTTTTTAAAGGTGGTTGAGGCTGTGTGGAAGGTCCCAGGGGGCAGCCTGGTGTTAAGGAGTCTAACAGCTTGGGGGTAAAAACTCTCCTGCAGCCTGGCAGATTTGGCTTTGATGCTGCAATATCTTCTCTTGGATGGCAGAAGTGTGAAAAGTCCATGTGAGGGGTGTAAGGGGTCCTGCACAATGCTGCAGGCCTTGTGGACACTGCGTTTGTAAAATATGTCCTGTAGTGAAGGGAGGGGCACCCCAGTAATGTTCTCTGCTGTCTTCACTATCCTTTGCAGGCGCTTGCGGTCGGATATGTTGCAGTTTCCATACCAGACAGTGATGCAGCTGGTCAGAACACTCTCAATGGTGCCTCTGTAGAACATGGTGAAGATGGAAGGGGGAAGACGTGCTCGCTTCAGCCGCCTCAGGAAGTGTAGTTTCTGCTGGGCTTTCTTGATTAGTGATGAGGTGTTATGTGTCCACGTATGTTCCTCAGTTATGTACACACAGAGGTACTTGGTACTCCTATCAATCTCCACATCTAAACCGTTGATGCTGAGTGGGATGTGGGCAGGGCGTGAAGTCCACGATTATCTCTTTTGTCTTGTCGACATTGAGAGAGAGATTGTTGTCTTCACGCCATGCGGAGAGCCGTTTCACCTCATCTATGTATGCTCTTTCATCATCCCTGCTTATAAGTCCCAGCACCGTCGTATCATCCGCAAACTTGATGATGTGGTTGGTGTTGTGTGTGGCTATGCAGTCGTGAGTCAGCAGGGTGAACAGCAGTGGACTAAGTACACAGCCCTGCGGTGCTCCAGTGCTCAGTGTGATGATGCTGGAAGTGTTGTGGCCCATCCGAACTGCCTGGAGCCTCTCTGTCAAGAAGTCCAGGATCCAGTTGCAGAGGGTGGTGTTCAGGCCCAACCTGCTCAGTTTTACAACCAGCTTTGGAGGGATGATTGTGTTGAAGGCAGAGCTAAAGTCTATGAATAGCATCCTGACATATGTGTCTTTTTTATCCAGATGTGTCAGGGAGAGGTGAAGGGCAGAGCATATGGCATCCTCATTTGACCTGTTTGAGCGGTATGCAAACTGAAGAGGGTCAAGGGAGGCAGGGAGATTAGTCTTTATGTGTGACATGACTAACCTTTCGAAGCACTTCATTATGATTGGCGTGAGTGCAACTGGTCGGTAGTCATTTAGGCATGTCACTGATGATTTCTTCGGCACTGGTATGATGGTGGTCGACTTGAAGCATGCTGGGACTGACGACTGGCTCAGAGATGTGTTGAAGATGTCTGTGAGGACACCAGCCAGTTGACTGGCACATTCTTTGAGCACAAGACCAGGTATGTTGTTAGGTCCTGCAGCCTTGCGTGGATTGACTCTGGGTAGAGTCCTTCTCACATCTATTATGGGGAGACAGAGTGCTTGGTCAGTGGAGGGAGGTGTTGCTTTTCTCACAGGCTCTTTGTTCTGTGCCTCAAACCTATATTGGGACAGAGTAAGGCCTTTTTATCCCCAATGTCAACTACAGCCGTGGCAAAATGTTTTGAGAATGACACAAATATTAATTTTCACAAAGTTTGCTGCTTCTATGTTTTTAGATCTTTTTGTCAGATGTTTCTGTGGTATACTGAAGTATAATTAGAAGAATTTAATAAATTTCAAAGGCTTTTATTGACAGTTACATTGAGTTTATGCAAAGAGTCAATATTTGCAGGCCATTCTTTTTCAAGACCTCTGCAATTCGCCCTGGCATGCTGTCAATCAACTTCTGGGCCAAATCCTGATTGATGGCAGCCCATTCTTGCATAATCAATGCTTAGAGTTTGTCAGAATTTCTGGGTTTTTGTTTGTCCACCTGCTTCTTGAGGAATGACCACAAGGCCTCAACGGAATTAAGGTCTGGGGAGTTTCCTCGCCATGGACCCAAAATTTTGATGTTTTGTTCACCAAGCCACTTAGTTATCACTTTTGCCTTACAGCTCGGTGTCCATCATGTTGTTCTCCATTCTTTTCAAAAAAATTGTAATGCCGGGCCACCTTGTCATCAGCGTCTTTGTTGTGCAAATGGTTCAATCAGTACTGGCAACAGGCATCCAGCTCACTCATCCCCCACCGAGGCACCTTAAGTCAAGTCACACACAAAATTCTCAGAGCATAAGTTCTTTGTCTGGGAGTTCTGGGTGTCTGGAATTATATAGAGTAAATAATATATTGTTATTTGGCATTGTATCTTTGATTGAGGGTGCAACAAATAGTTCTGACCAGGCATCAACCACAGGACCAACTGTACAATAGAAATAAAATCTTGCTATACTTTTTTATATGCCCTGCTTTGTGCCCCAGTAAATACAAATTATTGTTAATATACTACGTAATAATCCAATTGTCCATCTGTCACTCAGTATATGAAGCCTATGCAGGAAGCTGCAGGAAGCACTTTAAGACAGAGAAGTTTTTATCTGTTGCACCTCTTCATGATAATCACCTTTTACTACCCTCTCAAGCCTATACAATTATTAATGTTTGCAAAACATCCAGGATTAAAACACTGCTTTCAAATTAGAACTTTTGCTTAAAAGAACCTGCCCAATTTTCCTCACCTCCCTCCTAGTTATATTCCTGAGGAAATACTGACCAGTGTTGAAGATTCAGGCAGCATCTCAACAATATATGAAAACATTTCAAAGTCCCTTTCTTTCAAAGATCCCAGGGTATGGTGGGAAAACGATCTTCACTTAACATTTCTGAAAAGGAGGGAAAGGCAGCCATACATAGAATACACTGTAGCTCCAAATGTGCAAAGCATTTAATTATCCAACTTAAAATCTTTTATCAATTACATTTATTTCATTTAAAACTGTCCAAAATGTATCAAGGCCAAGATCCAACCTGCAAGCTTTGCAATTACGCTCGAGCCTCACTGGCCAAATGTTTTTGGTGTGCACCACATTAATATCATTCTTGACAAAAATCTTTGAAAGCCTATCAGACAGCTTTTTTTGTCACAATCACTCCTAATCAATTAACAGCAGTGTTTGGTGTACTCCCAGATGGGCTTAAAGTGGAGAAGGACAAGTTGATTGTAATTGTCTACACCACACTACTAGTATGTAACTCATTGATATGCTGCACATTTATGTGACACATGCAGTGAATTGAACATTTTAATAGGGGATCATGATTGGGGCAAAATTAATAATTCACTGTTATTGCCTTTGATATTCTAATTGCAATTATTTATTTCAATTAACAGTACAATGAAAAACGCACCTTGTCATGCCAACCGCTATCCTGTTATTGCCTTTACACACAGCACAGTGCAACCATCATTTTGTAGAAAACCATTTTAAAATTTATTATGAATTTGTTACATGCTGGATTAGATGGAAAATTGAAAATGTAGTGTTTATTTTTATTTGTTACATTAAAAATACAACAGATTTATAAAATGTGTGTAACTGTACTTTTTAATACAGTAAATCACTTATGTAGAAATATTTATAAACTAAAGTTACACTATAACACAAACAGTCATTCTTTTTTTCAAATTTAATGTTCCTTCTGAAAAAACAGCCCTCGACACTACTTGCCATTCAAAAATGTAAAATGTGGGAAATGTTAAACATGAGAATGTGAAATTGGGGTTCTGCTCTATTAGGAAAACAAATAATGCATGTAAAAATTAACGAACATGGTAAAATCTTAAATGACAGTAACATAAGATTATAAAGTTAATGTAAACACAACTTGGTAGTTCTAGTGTGCTGATATATAAAACCAATAAATTTAACGGTGTTAATATAAAGCAAGCTTGAGAAGTATTTAGATAGTAACACACAGTTATATTGTGCTACCAGAGTCAGTTCTTGAGCAGTGGCATCCCCATTCTTGAGGAAAGTATTGTACTGTAATTAAAATGACATTTTCAAGAAGCAACATTGGAAGCATCTGCTTTTTAGCATATATTCCTCATTTAATATAATGATCTATTTTGTTCAAGTGTGCTTTCATAGTTCTACCACAACTTGGCTGTGTGTGTAAAAAATTCTGCTTGTTTCAGATCCATTTTGATTTTTGTCTTACATTTGGAATAAAGTGAATACGATGTGACTTAGGAAGAATAATTGCAGGAGGGGATGACTTCTCTTACCCTGACTAACAATAATTTTTATAACCTTCACTGCATGCAGTTTTAATAAGAGCAATGTCTTTTGATAAACAAAACATGATGACTACTGTTATCTGATTTTAATTTTGATAGCTTGCTGCATACAGACTTTCTATATTTTAAATGACTTTTCTTAGTGGATACTTACTGCTCTAGATGTACCATCCTGCTATCCTTTAAGCTAAAGAGGAAATATTACTTTTGTTAATGAGTGAGAGATTGAGTCAGTTAGTGAATCAACTTTGAATTATATCTTTATAGTAGGGATACTATTCTTTGCCTAGTGCTCTGCAGATAATTTAAAATGCT
The DNA here is from genome assembly GCA_026402145.1 of Polypterus bichir lapradei. Taxonomy (NCBI): domain Eukaryota; kingdom Metazoa; phylum Chordata; class Cladistia; order Polypteriformes; family Polypteridae; genus Polypterus; species Polypterus bichir. The sequence goes on from JANRMT010062831.1 coordinate 29,855,905, forward strand.
CCCCACAAAAATTATACCTACATCTAAGAAGTATCTAAGAAATATTCAGCGTCATCCGGCACTCCACACTGGCATCCAGTTAACTTTAAAGTTTATTTTAAAATCCTGTTTTCAACATATACATTTGTAAATGGCCCAGGCTCAGTTATCTTACAGAATTTATTCATTCATATATATTAGAATGTGCATTATGGTTTCAAGATGCAGTCCTCCTTAAATTTCCAAGGATAAGTAAACGTAAAGTGGGAGGCAGAGCCTTTAGTAGGAGTACACCCACACTCTGAATTGAAAAATAAAGAGATTTTTTAGTTTGAGCATGTCAGAGCAGAAGACATTTTATGTTAGGATAGTACAAATGTATTACAGTGGCTACTGAGGCCGTCGTAAAGATTTTAACTAGTTGTAGCAGTTATTTTATTTGCCATTTATTAATCCCTTCCTATTTTATTTGTTATCATCTTGATTTCCTGTATTAATACTTACTGGAGTGGATGCATTATTGCCCAAAATAGACCCATGATCAGATACGTATTCACTCTTGCCAGCTGTACCATGATAGAATGAAGAATGTAAGAGAGTGGAATCTAAAGCTAATGGTATAAAAAAAATATTTTGGTCACCTTAAGAGACTTTGAACACATCTTTACTGAAATGTAAGTCTTAGTTGATGTAAAGGATGAAATCACGCAAATAATGAAGATAAAGATCATTTTTACTTTTAATACTATCATAATAATATATTTTAGTGAGAAATAAGATAATTTTTATGGAAAATAATAATAAATAAAAAGTTGAATGCCTAATATACGTTACATAAAAGTGCACTCCTTTTTATACTTTCTCTAAACTATTTGGGAAGAATTTTATTTTTACCTTTATTCTAAAAAATCTGTAGTGTTCTCTACTCGACTTTCTCATATACGTAGAACATTTGTTCTTGCTTTGTGCCCCGTGCCAGCTGGGATTGGCTCCAGCGGACCCCTGTGACCCTGTGTTAGGAGATAGCAGGTTGGAGGATGACTGACTGACTATATGAATATGTCAACTTTTGAAACAAAACATGTACCAATTCAAATTACAAGTTTATTCGATAGTTCTTTTACCTGATTACATAAATGTTCAATTACAGTGTTATTTTGTGTTTGTACCATGTAATTTCTTTGCATTCTTGATAAGTTAAATAACAGTTATAAATAATAATATGTGCAGCATAGTTAATAAACTTTTACTAAATAAGATGAATAATTAGATATTCCTAAAATTATATATTATTCTAGACCTGTCTTAAATCTTTCATTTAGTTTATATGAAAAATCAGAGCGCAAATGTGTATGCAACTGATTAATTTTCTTCAGCCTTTGTGATGCTGTTTGCTTTTTAATGGTGATTTTCAAATAAAAAATTAAACTTGTAACTCACAGTACAAATTTGATGAAAAATCAAAACATATATGAAAAATAACCTAATTCATGGAATTAAATGTAAGGACAAAGAAGTAAATGTGTAGCGCAAATCAGAAAGGTATGGTATGTAAATTTCAAAATTTTTAAAAGTATCTACAGTATACTTTAAAAATTATATCTTACTGGAAAGTTATAAAACACTGATTTCATTGATCGCAATTACCAATAAAACAAATTTCTTTCATTGACAAAATAACAATGAAAAAGAAACTTACCAACTGTTAGTGTTCATATGTGATAAGTATTGAACACAAATACACTAATTTGTGTAATTTCACTAATGAATTAATAACCTTTCGTGGAAATTCAGAACCAGCACAATGAAGACAATTTCATAAACACTATTAAATCACTAAAAGTACTGTATTTTAAGCACAAAACCAAAAAAAAGCAAAAAGTAAAAAAAATAACAAGTACCTAAATGTCAAAATATGATAAACCTGCTTCAACAATATCATAGAATCAACTGTCAGGAAAACATATTGAAATGTTGTCAGTCAGTCAAAGTGGTGGGGTACATTCTAGTAAATCCAGAGCTCTGGGTAAAAAATATAGACACAAATTTAATGCCTATAAAAATGTCAGTCCTATGAAGCAGTAAACTTTTATTATACCAGATGTGTCACAATAATCTATACCAAACATCGGAAGTATACTTCCATGTACTAACTATAGTTAGTTATTTTGTTAAGGGCATTGATGAGTGCCAATTTGCAAGTCTTTTGTAAAACACCACACGTAAAGCATAAAAAATCTGGATTGTTCTCTTCTCAGCTTTCTTTATACCTGTTCAAGTAAAGTAGATAGCACTTCCAGTTGTCCAATTATAATGAAACTTCATATCTGTGTGTTTCTTACAAAATTTCAATCACTTATCTTTGTTTATAATACAGGTTTATATTTGCAAAGAACTACTTCCGTTAATTTGATCCAACTGAAATTTTACATCTGATTGTTTTTTTGGTCAGTAATATACAACTTCCAGTCACCTGATCAAGATCAAAATTTATATCTAACGATATGTAATGGTCATACAAAAATTTTAATTATTTATCTCTATTTATATAATGATAGTAATGCATATGTAATAGTGCTGATACCTGTTAAGATATTATTTCTGGTTATCTGATTAAGGTGAAATTCTGTATCTATGTGTTTCATACCCTAACTAAAGATGATATAAAATAATTTCAATAATTTTTCATTTCTTCTAATGCATTTTCACATGAACAACTACTATACAAAATTTCAATAACTGTTTATTTAAACTATGTACCAGTTTAATTGAAAAATTTTGAAATTTGTTCAGGTATAGTACCACTTCCGGTTGATGTACGTTGCTCATAAGTTCTTAGAAATCTAATATTTTTATATGACATCCATATCCCAAATTTCATTTATCTAGCTTAAAGTGTTCTCAAGTTATCATGTTTCCATTCATACCCACAGACAAACACATACACTAAGACACAAACAGTCTAAATTGCTGAAATGGTCAAAACATGTTCAGGAGCACAAGAAATGTGGAGATTCATCAAAATCTTGAGGATGAATTTTTTTTCATGATTACTATACTTTCTGTATACTATGTATACGAGAAAGTAAAAATATGATTGGTGCAAATCTGAAGCCACAATGTTGGGGAGAATTTATTTGATTATAAACCTTGTCTTCATACTATAAATTAAACTTTGCATTCCTGTTAAAATGTGGGGAAAAGAAAATATTCAGATATTTTTTCCTTATGTGTATTAGGGAGACATCCGGCCAGATGGATCCCTATGCAATTTCCAGGCTTGGTGGCTAACATATTTTGGTGAGTATCTGTTGACTTCTAAAGTTACAGCTGTATTCCTGATTTTTTTGAAGAAAGATTGAGAAACATGAAAGTGTGAATTTTAAAGTTTTTAATAATATATACTTTTCAATTACAGAAACTTTGAATTTCAGTTACATAATATATTGTTTTATTTATAAAATGAAAATTACAATTTATTATTCATCAGCACTGGTATTTTAACATCCAAGAAAAGTCTTCTGTTTAAACTGGTTAAGGAATTCTGTTATAAAGTAGTGGAATAGTTTGCTTTGGTATTGCTGAAAAATAATTAATGACTAGATTATCTTTGTAAATTCTTCACATTCTACAATTTGGCAGTGTTTGTGTGAGATTAAATAGGACATTGTAGTTTTATATTGTAATGTGTAGAGTACATGTCCTTGGAGCTCATAGTTATGATATATAATGCAGACATCATGCCACATGGCATTCCAAGAGTAGCTTTGTGAAAGTGAAGTTCTACCAGACTTATTCCAGTGGATGCAGTTTTTGCGGAAACACTGAACAAGTTACTCATTTTTTTACTTATAGAAGTAGACAGTAGTATAAAATATTAAACATGAGTTAAAAATCATGGTGATCAAGGGCCATAGTGGCTGCAGGCTTTTTCTCTAACAAATTTCTTAATTTAATGTCAATCTGCTGTTAATTTATCTCTGTTTTATTAGGTGGTTTGCTCTGGATTCATGCTGTCTCAAGAAATGATTAATATTTTCACTTTTACCTTCTCATTATAATACTGAAAGATATTTCAAGATCATATAAAGTAACCTTGATCTTGTTTATATATAATCAAAAAAAAAGCTAAATTTGTGCCACTTTTACCTTCCCATCATTATATAATTGCTTTTTTAAAAAAATAAACATTGTATTTAAAATAATTTTATTTTAAGAAATATTAAAATATTTATTTTAATTTGATTTTTTTCTTATTTGTGTGTTTTTTAAGACACTGGTTGTACTTCTGTATTGTTCATGTGGGTGTATCTTGGACAAAATTGTGTGTTACTGAGTGTATTTTGTTCACTTAAATAAAGAAAAAAAATCTAGAAGGTCAATTCTATTGATTTTTCCGGAAGAGTAAAATATAGGTTGGGTGGAATTTTTCACAAAGACTAATGATAAAAGGTACTATAAACAGAATACTTTATTTTGGTAAATACAAAGCAGGAGATTTAGCTTTAGTTAAGAAATGAGTTGAAATAAAAGTTGAGAGAGAGAGAGGTTGAGAGCATGTGCTGATACAGCATGTTGCAGCACCTACCCCATGATGAACCACCTGGAATCGAGTTCTAGACATATCTCAAGGATAATTAAAGCAAACAGGATACCCCTCACCACAGTCTGAAGTTCCATTGTAAAGGGTCTGAATATTTATATGAATTAGAGATTTCAGTTTTTGATTATTAATACATTTACAAACCTTTTTGACCTTTACTTTGTCATTTTAGGTTATTAAGTGTAGATTGATGGCTAAAAATTGCATATTTATCTACTTAAAGTTAAATCTACAACTCTATAAAGTTTGCATAAAGTGAAGTGGTTTGAATAATTTCTGAATTCAATGTATGCCTCATTCTGTGCATGCAGAAAAAGCAAGATCTGTGTGAACAATTTCAAGGAAATAGTGACAGGCATATTGAAATATATGCAGATGCTTGGGTGAGTCTTGCTTATATTTAAAAAAAAATATTAAAAATAAATCATACCAGAATATGATTCATGTTGTGAATCAAACTGGTGTTATATGTACAGTTTGTCTCTTTTTGGTCAGTATTGTTGTTGGTACATTTTGACCAAAGTTGTTTTAATGTTTGAGTAGGATTTAATTGCATGACCTATTGGAAAGTTTGAACAATTAGTGGCGGAGGTTGAAAGAAGTCTTTCTGTGTAACAGAAAGAAAAAGAACAGTGGGGCAGGAATCTATCAATAAAAGTTTGTAAGGTTGAAGTCTAAGCAAAACAAGAGTCAGTCCGTAAAGTTTTTCTTTGATTTATTTGCTTAAGTACTAGTGTTTGGCAACATACTTCCTTTGAAAAATGTATTGTTCGGATACTGCTTGCTAAAAGTGAGCAGCTTACATATAATGACTGCAATAATGTCATAGGTAACATAGTACATGCGTTATGCTCTCAGAAACCAATTAGCATCATAGTGAAAAGACATACAAAATTCTCATAAAATTCAGATTTTTAAATTTGAGGTGCAGATAAAAGCAAATACATAATTACTTAGCAAAGACCCCTATTGATCACCACTCTTAACATGAGCCAATTCTAAAACAGAGGGTGATGGTGCGAGGAACCTCAACAGCAAATGACGTTAGGGGTCGTAGTGCACTTTACACCATCAACTTTTCGATAGTGTTAGAAGCCATTAAGAAGGCAAATTGAATGTTAGGTTATATAGCACGATGTGGGGAGTACAAGTTCAAGGAGGTTATGTTCAAGCTTTATAATGCACTGGTGAGGACTCATCTGGAGTACTATGTGCAGTTTTGGTCTCCAGGCTACAAAAAGGACATTGCAGCCATAGAAAATGTTCGGAGAAGAGCGGCTAGGCTGATTTCATGGCTGAAGGAGATGAATTATGAAGAAATATTAAAAAAGCTTTTCAGTTTAAACAAAAGATTGACACTATAATCCTTGAAACCTATGAAAAAACTCATAATCCCGGGCCACCTTAAATTCCTTCACATCGTCAGCATGGCACTCACTGCCAGATCTAAACACTAGCATGGCAAATTGCTTGCATAAGTGACTTTAGTACATAGCATAAAAGTGTGCAACATCCGAAAATGAATACAGTAATCCCTCCTCGATCACGGGGGTTGCGTTCCAGACAACCCCCCGATAGGTGAAAATCCGCGAAGTAGAAACCATATGTTTGCATGGTTATTTTTATATATTTAAGCCATTATAAACTCTCCCACACTGTTTATAAATATTCACCACACAGTTATACAGTAATCCCTCCTCGATCGCGGGGGTTGCGTTCCAGAACCCCCCGCGATAGATGAAAATCCGCAAAGTAGAAACCATATGTTTGTATGGTTATTTTTATATATTTAAGCCCTTATAAACTCTCCCACACTGTTAATATTATTAGAGCCCTCTAGACATGAAATAACACCCTTTAGTCAAAAGTTTAAACTGTGCTCCATGACAAGACAGAGATGACAGTTCTCTTCAAAGAATGCATGTCAGGAGCAGAGAATGTCAGAGAGAGAGCGCGAGAGAAAAGCAAACAATCAAAAAATCAATACGTGCTTTTAAGTATGCCGAAGCACCGCAATAAAGCGCCATTTTTTAGAGGAGCTTCCGTATCCCCTAGGCAACCAGCCCCTCTGCTCACACCCCCTCCGTCAGGCAGAAAGAGTGAGAGAGACAGAGAAAAGCAAACAATCAAGCACCACGCGGGAAGCACATCGTATATCATTGAGGAGTTTTATTTAATATGTAATACATGCTCTGATTGGGTAGCTTCTCAGCCATCGGCCAATAGCGTCCCTTGTATGAAATCAACTGGGCAAACCAACTGAGGAAGCATGTAGCATAAATTAAAAGACCCATTGTCCGCAGAAATCCGCGAACCAGCGTAAAATCTGTGATATATATTTAGATATGCTTACATTTAAAATCCGCAATGGAGTGAAGCCGCGAAAGTCGAAGCACGATATAGCGAGGGATCACTGTATATACTACTCACAAACATACGTATCGTATATCATTGATGAGTTTTAATACGTAATACAGTTTTAAACATATTGTAATTGATTAGGTAATATAAAACTAAGTGAAAAATCTATAACATGCAAATGCTGTACGTAAAACCAAAATGTTATTTTAAAGATACTGTAGAGCGTCTCCGATATCACATATGTTACAGCCATTTAGATACAGGCCACCTGCAATAAATACCTACAATGCAAGAAAAATTGTATAAAATGTGTGTACATTTACAATAAACGTACGTACGTGTACTAAGTACGTAGAAAATTAGTTATGGGTACTCACCAACAATGACACGACGACTTGTCCGATAATGATGAGTTTAATTTTGCTGCACAACAAAGGAGAGCATTACAGCTCTTCTAAAGGAGCCTCTTCAGGCGATTGTGTAGCACCGCCATTGTTCTTCTTCCAGCAGTCTTCAATCCAAATCCCTAAAGCAGATTCCATCCGGACTACTGCCTTATTACACCCACTTACAACTCATTTTGCGCCCTGGTTAAAGGACACTGCGGCCGTAGATCTTATATTCTTTTCCTCCTTTTTAAATAAAAAGAATCGTGGACCCATTGATGCTGTAATGGTGTCCTGCAGCGGTGTAGCTGTTCCCTTACTTCAACATATCCAAAACTTTTACCTTTTCGGCAATCGTTAGCATCTTCCGTTGGTGCCTGGGCACGGCTCCTGAAGCAGTAGCAGGAGCAGATCATTTTGGAGCCATAACGAAGGGCTTGACTATGCACAAAGATAAACACAAAAGAGCTCAAAAGTTAACTCTTTACACAGCGAAACACGTTGATGCTGAATGAGTGAGAAGAGACTTCCTGGTTAATGCAGCGGAATCGAATTCGGTGCTCTGTCGCTGAGCCAATCAGCAAACAGGAACTTAACTGCGTGCTTTGATTGGGTAGCTTCTCAGCCATCCGCCAATAGCGTCCCTTGTATGAAATCAACTGGGCAAACCAACTGAGGAAGTATGTACCAGAAGTAAATTGTCCGCAAAAACCCACGAAGCAGCGAAAAATCTGCGTTATATATTTAGATATGCTTACATACAAAATCCGCGATAGAGTGAAGCCGCAAAAGTCGAAGCGTGATATAGCGAGGGATTACTGTACAGCAAATATGTACACTAATGGTCAAAACACCTCAGTTTTTCCAGTTTTTCTTCAGTTGAATTGCAATGAATGACCTGAAATGGTGAAAAGGTAAGCAGTGAAATATAATAGGTTCAAATTTAAAATTTAGGTTAGTAAAAACTGAAAAAAAGAAATTTATGAATATTGCAAATAGGCCTTCTTCATGGAACAACTAATAGGTTACATCCTACAGATAATCTGCATCAATTAAAGTAAATTAAGCCTTGCATGTTGCAGCAAACAGTTTGCTCCAACTCCAAGTGTTCCAACTTCTCTTGATTACTTAAAAACTCTCTGTTTGTCTTAAAGCAGAAATGGAACAGACTGTGTTACTACACTGCCCTACGTGGAAAATGTTACACTGTAGAAAGTTGTAAATTCCAGTGATAATGGCCAGAAAACTGCAATTAACAAATAAAATAAGACAGAGTATTATTACCCTTAGAAGCGTAAGCCTTTCATTTATAGAAACTTAAAAAAAAATAATCTAAGTGTCAGTGAGTACAGTATCCTACACAATCCAAAGGCAATTGCAAACTGGAAGAAATTTTGATAGGAAAAGATCTGGCAGACCCAAAGTCCCTATCCACTCAGAAGACAAGTTTCTGAGGGTCACCAGATTGCTTGAAATGTACCTGAAACAATGCTTAACAGTGGGCGAAAAAAGTAGAGCCTTAATTTCAGTTGTGAAGAGGAGACTTTGTGCTGCATGTTTGACAGGGTGAGTGGCAGTAAGAAAGTCATTCCTTAAAGGACAAAATAGGGTCTTGAAATTCTGGCTGTGAATTACTACACACTGGGTGAATTTCTTATGGACTGATGAATCAAAATTTGAAATCTTCGGTTCATCACACAGGGTGTTTGCACTCTATTGAGTTGGTGAAAGGATGGTTCCTCAATGTGTGACACCAGTTGTCAAACCTGGAGGAGAACGTGTGCTGGTCTGAGGTTCTTTTGCTGGAGGTACAGTTGATGACTTGCACAGAATGACTGGTATTCTGAATCAAAAGGATTACCACAGTTTGGCTGTTATATCAGCAAAAGGCGGCAACTTTGATAATCAAAAATATGAATAGAATTTTGTAGACTAAATGATTCCTTCACTTATTTTCTTATTTCCTGTTGTTTATTTGTTCTATGCCTTGATTTCATAAAACATTAAGACATTAAACTGCTAGCATTCCTATAGAAACTGTTAAAACTGAGGTGTTCTAAAGCTTTTGATAGTATAGATAGTAATAAACAAACACTAGACACTAATGAAAAAAGTCAAAGGGAAATGTTAAATTCATGGAAATGAGAAAGTCAAAAGAACATTATGTGGAGAAGTAACTTGATCTCCAGAGCCAAATGTACAAAAAAGAATACAGAAAATAAAAGCAAAATGAGCATTAATTTAGATTTAATTTCTCCTAAGTAGCACCAAGCAAAAATATGGTCAAAACTAGGACACCATTCCTTCAATAAATCTTTTATAGTCCAGGCCTAATGACACGTTTCACTAAACAACACAGCTGTGAGCTACAAAATGATGGCATCAACAACAAAAATAAACACCCAAAATTTCGATGCGATGACATCACATTTATAACAATAACATTTTTGAATACTTAGAAAAATAAAAGTATCACATGCCAAAACTGCAAAATGAGGTAGTTAATATTACAAAACAAGAATTCATGACAACCATGCTTGAAAAAGAGTAATAGGTATTTTACAGAATTGGTCTCATTTGTTTATTAGACATTGCTACTTCAGATATTTGTTCCCCATGAGCCCTGTTTCGCTCTCATTTCTTTACTTTTTTTGGAATACTGTGCTTTTTATTAACATTAGTGAGGATTGCAGTAAGAGTTAAACTGAAGCTATCCTCAAGTTGAGCCATAATTTAATAGCCAATTCAAGCTGCTAATCTATAATAATAAAAGGCAAAGCCCTCACTCACTGACTGACTGACTGACTGACTGATTGACTGACTGACTGACTGACTGACTGACTGACTGACTGACTGACTGACTCATCACTAATTCTCCAACTTCCCATATAGGTAGAAAGCTGAAATTTGGCAGGCTCATTCCTTACAGCTTACTTACAAAAGTTAAGCAGGTTTCATTTCGAAATTCTACACGTAACGGTCATAACGGTCGATAACGGTCGACAACGTCCGCCATGTTGAACTTTCTTATTTATGGCCCCATCTTCACGAAATTTGGTAGGCGGCGTCCCTGCGCTAACCGAAACCGATGTATGTACTTATTTCGATGGTATGACGCCACTGTCGGCCGCCATATTGAATTTTCCAACGTCACCAATTTTCAAACTTCCCGTGTAGGTAGAAGGCTGACCCCATCTTCACGAAATTTGGTAGGTGACTTCCTTGCGCTAACCAAAACCGATGTACGTACTTATTTCGATGGTATGACGCCACTGTCGGCCGCCATATTGAATTTTCCAAACGTCACTAATTCTCCAACTTCCCGTGTAGGTAGAAGGCTGAAATTTGGTAGGCCCATTCCTTACAGCTTACTTACGAAAGTTAAGCAGGTTTCATTTCGAAATTCTACGCGTCACAGTCATAACGATCAACAACGTCCGCCATATTTAACTTTCTTATTCATGGCCCCATCTTCACGAAATTTGGTAGGCAGCTTCCCTGCGCTAACCAAAACCAATGTACGTACTTATTTCGGTGGTATGACGCCACTGTCAGCCGCCATATTGAATTTTCCAACATCACTAATTCTCCAACTTCCCGTATAGGTAGAAGGCTGAAATTTGGCAGGCTCATGCCTTACAGCTTACTTACAAAAGTTAAGCAGGTTTCATTTCGAAATTCTACGCGTAACAGTCATAACGGTCAACAACGTCCGCCATGTTGAATTTTCTTATTTATGGCCCCATCTTCTCGAAATTTGGTAGGTGGCTTCCCTGCACTAACCGAAACCAATGTACGTACTTATTTCGGTGGTATGATGCCACTGTCGGCCGCCATATTGAACTTTTCAACAGTCTTTGTTACTTATGGGCCCATCTTCAAGAAATTTGGTACACGGGTTCCGAACGCTAACTGAATCCTACTTACGTACATATATACGTCCATAGCCTGCAGCTTGGTCACCATGTGAGGCGGCGTTGGGTCCCCCATCCCAACGCCTCCCACGTTGTTGGCTGCCTGCCTATATAAGGCCGTCCGTCGCTCCAGTCTCTACATTCCCTTCCTTGCTTCGCCACGGGATTCAAGTCTCCCTGCTGATAACTACAACCTTTTTGTTTAATCCACGGCTTCTCCGCTGTTTTATTGTTTGTTTATTACAATTATAGTTATTGTATAGGTATTTTACATTTACTTTACATTACTCAGGTACCCATTTCCTTCATCATTCCAACCCCCATTACCATGTCTATCGAGGTAATCACCATCGATCAAAGAACTGTCACTTACCGAGTGGTTTCCATGCCCGGAGATGGCACCTTCCTTTTCCATTTTCTGTGTTACATATTGCACGGCCATATCAGGCTCACTCTTGATATCCGGAAGAACATTGTGTCTTATGTATTGAATGACTGGGACAGGTTCAAGGTGTGGACTGATGACGGTACAGGAGATAATTATACTACACAGGAGCACTATAAGAGTGAAATGCTTAAGCCCTTCACCTATGGTTCTGCATGTGAGTTGATGGCTGCCGCTGAATTGTTCGGTTGGTGCTTTCAAGTGTACCGAAATGGTCAAATATTTTACACCTTTCGACAACCGCCAATGCCTCTTAAACATCTTACATTCACAGGTGACGATTTCAGTAGTGGACACTTTGATGTTTATGAATGTTTAAACTCTCAAAAGCTGGATGTGAAGTTATCGATGAAACCGGTTGTAAGCTTACAACGCTTGAAAGATGCCGGATGTCACTTCAACACAAGTCCTGCAAATACTGTCGTAATTGAAACAAACCATGAACCTCAAACTGATTATGACAGCAGCAATCCAAGCTGTGAGATTTGAGACAAGATTACTGTTCACATGGCCAACTGTAAGTTGCATGCTCAAGAGTAAGCTCAGCGCACAGCTTGGTCATGTTACAACCGGAGGGCCGAACTGACAACGTGGTATACAAAGAGATCCTTAACAAATAATTATTGGCATATTTTCCCTCAGTTTATAAAGGTTAAATTTTCTTCTTAATAAAAATTTTAATGCAGTACTTCGCCGCTGCAAAGCGCGGGTATTTTGCTAATAGTTTAAATATAAGGTGTATTTCCAGGAGGAAACCATCAGATGGTTTTCAGTTAATACACTAGTTTTTACTTTACTGTTAAATTACTGTTAGATTTTAAAATAAACTCTATTGCTGTATTTCTAAACTGTGGTGAACTTTCTATAAATATGATGTTTGTGGCCATTTGTTATCATACCAGTGTGTGTAAGTAGCCTCAGCACCTGTGATCAATTGGGTACAGTTATTCAAGTAATAAAAAATGTGACCAATATCTATTTTTATTATACTACTCTATAAACAACAAACAGAACAGAATGAACATGGGCAGAACATTAATCTGGCCTGTGTAAACCGCACATAAAAATAAGCATATTGATAAATTTGACCAGCAAAAAAAAAAAAAAAAAAAAAAACACATTTTCTTTGATGTGATATATAAAGTGGAACCTCGGGTCATGACCGTAATTCTATTCAAAACTCTGGTCGCAACCCGATTTGGTTGTGACCTGAAGTAATTTACCGCATAGGATTGTATGTAAATACAATTAATCCGTTCTGGACCGTACAAACTGTATGTAAATATATTTCTTTAAAGATTTTTAAGCACAAAAATAGTTAATTATACCATAGAATGCACAGTGTAATAGTAAACTAAATGTAAAAACATTGAATAACACCGAGAAAACCTTGAACAGAGAAAACTAACATTGCAAGAGTTCATGCTATAGCCTTACAAACTGCTCGCTGTAAACATTTTTTTTTCATGAGTTTTAAGCACAGGGAAAAAAGTGAACATTTGAAAAATCCATAATTTATACAAAAACTAACCATAAACAACCAAGAAAACTAACCTTGCAGGTGTTCACGCATAGCCTTATGAACCAATCACTGTAAACACTTTTTTTTAATGAGTTTTAAGCACAGGGAAAAACAACAAACAAACAAACATTTGAAAAATCCTTAATTTATACAAAAACTAACCATGAACAACCAAGAAAACTAACGTTGCTTGAGTCGAGTTCTGGCATCAAGGAAGTGAGGTGGTACTGGGTGGAGAGGAGATTACAGTTTTGAGGTAAAGTCTATGACAATGCGGGTTCGCTGAATGCTCCCATCTCGCTTCCGGGAGCCCTTAAACCAGTCACCGTCGGTAATGTTACCGATGAGCACGACAGTGAGCCACTACTGTACAATGAAGCAAGGGGATGGTGCAAAAAGTGCCAAGTGCTTTTATTAAAATCAACAAAACAATCAAAAACAAAGTCCAAATTAAATAAAGTGCAGCGCTTTCAGAATCCATCAAAAAATTAATAATCCCATAAAAACAAGTGAAGTGGAGGTTAAAATCCAATAGAAAAAAGTCTTCATTAAATACGAGGTTAAAACAATGCTGGAAGCAGTCTCTTTAAAAACAAGCATGTTGCATTCTTTAACTGGTGACCCCCGTTGCCTTCTTGGCCTTATGCGGCCAGCTGTCCTTCTTCTGGTCACTCCAGCTCCTTGATCGCTCAGTTGGTGCGACTGCTTTCTTCTGCCCCACTAAGTGTCAGTCAAACATCCCTGCTTGGGCTCACTGTCCAGCTGCCTGCCTGCGAGCACGCGCTTGCTCGCTCCCTTGCACCGGTTCTTTGCACACTGCTTCCTGCTTACTTTCTCACTCTACAACCTCCATCTTTCTTTTCTTTTTTCTCCCTTTAGCCGCCTCGTGCTTCTATTTATGAAGAGGACGTGGCAGCTGTAGCACGGCGATTATTTATTTATAACTGGCCTCTTGACGTGAGCTGTAGACCTGCTATACCACAGAGTCCCTCTGCGCGATGCACGTCTGACCGAGAACAATGTACTGTACAGGGAGAGACTGAACACGTGCATAAATAACCGGTGCATACAAACCGGAAGGGAAACGAAATAGAGCACGAAGACTTCACATCGAATGCACAGGGAGAGACTGAACACATGCGGAAATCATCGGCGTGTACGAACCGGAAGGGAAACTGGCTTGTTTGTCACCCGAGTGTGTGGTCATGAACAGATGCAAAAGTTTGGTGAACTTTTTGGTCATAACATGATTTGTATGTGGTCCGAGACGTTCGTGACCCAAGGTTCCACTGTACCATATTTAAATGTCAGGTGCTAATTGAACAAGTTAATATAGCTTGGAGTAATTTACTTGTTTGTTAACCCAGTTATTCATAGCTTACCACCTTTAAAGTTTTTTTTGTTTTTGCCTAAAAAAATGAAAATATGTTAAGATTTTTAATATTTTAAATTTACTTTTGATATAGGCAGCATAGCACTGAATTCCATTTGTGTTTGCTCGAGTAGACTTGTAGCTATGTCGATGTTCCCATTTCTTGGGTGTTCTTTTTTTTTTAACTGTAATATTGATTTGACCTTTCTTCTTCAGGATCATCACTGACTAGAACTTCCCCCAACCTTCATTAATTGCTGTAAAATAAAGCACATGTTTTAGGATTAAAACTAGTTTAGGCTTCCTCACCAAAACCAACATTTTGATGCTTTTCAAAATTTCTTCACTTCTTGAAACTCAATTAAAAATTGTTACCTGTGACTAATGAGCCGAACTTCAAGTTTAGAAGTTTGATATGTTCTGGAAAACACATTAAACAGCCAGGGTAATAAATATATCCTATTCACGAAGACTATTGTTTCGTAATTAGCTAATAGTCTAGTGCTAAAAACACATAATAATTTACAGTTTAGCCTTAAGCTAAAAAAAAAGTAACATGTTTTACACTATGCCTGCTATACTATCCTTGATTTACAAATATGTAAAACATTAGTCTTGGCATAGATTAGCAAAATAGTGGCTTTACAGTTGTTAAGTTGAAATAAAATCTACCTGTATAATACCTGTATAATACAGTTAAAAAATCTTTGAACTATTTTACCAAAATACGCACAATTTAATGCATTTTGTTTCTTTTAGGGGGCTTAATTGACTTAAGTAGAACACTAAATTTCTTTGATGTTTTAGCAGTTTTATCCTCTAATGCTTTATTCATGCCTTAGAATTATTTATTGTAGTGAGCCTCAAGTTCAACTTAAGGTGACTTTTTAAAATTCATAATTGAATGAATATGAAGCATCAAATGGTTATTTTTTTGTATCAGTGCTCAAGTAGATGATGCTAAAATGTATGACCTTTTGTACATGATTCATTTAATCAATACTGTAATATACATCTTTTCATGTGAATTTACTTCTCAAGTTTTAACTGTGACCTGTGCTTGAAGCATATGAACTCTAAATACATTTTATAGCTTTTGTAGTGGATCATTAGCTAAAAAAAGGTTATATTTGGTATTTGCTTCATGTATTTTCTGACCAATTAATTTTTACTTTGGAATTAGAATGCTGTCCGTTTTTTGCATTCTTTTTTTTATGGACATATTTTAAAAAATACAATTTAAAATTACCCTATTTTCAATATGGAAATAACATGAAAAATCAGGTTAAAGTTAACTTTTTAATTTCGTATATTTTTGCAACAAACTTAATAAAATACATAAAAATCCAGGTTGTGATGGTTTCATTACACATACTCAGGGAAAAATTTGGAACCACCAATTAATCAACCCTGCATATCTTTGGAGATGTAGGAGGAAAGCTGTAATTCCAGTAGCAATAATACCTGACACATGTAGAACATGCAGACTACACATGAATGACGACCAAGCAAATGATATGAATCCAGGTAGTCAGGTTTTTGAAGGAGCTCCATGCCACATTTACTTACGATAACATTTTGACAAATCTATTTAGTTCAGCTGACCAACATCAGTGAACCCAGACAATGGCCACTAAATGGCCATTAAAATCTATTATAGTTTATTTTAGACCATGCATTGCGGAGCTATATTAAAGAAAATGTGGGGAAAAATCTCTGCTGGGTTTGCTGATCTGTGAACTTGTTGTCAAAACAATAATCAGCTTTTAACATTACACTATGGTACTTTTTGTTAAGCCAAACACATACACTCCAGAATTTCAGAAAATTGCCATGATTCAGAATGTAGACTGTGTAATCTCCTTTAGGAAATGGATTAAAACCAGAAGCTTTTGTCTTTTAAATCCTGAGCCTGTCACTGATTTCCCTGTATAGTTTTTAAGTTTAACACCTGTGTAATTTTCTCTATAATGGAAGTGTATGCAAAGACTTTATGGTGTATTATTTTTTTATATTTTTTATTTTAATGCGCCCTAACCCTGAACTTTGGTTTCTTATTTATTAACAACTATGACACCAACACTTTGGTTTTGCTTCAAATGCCCTTTAATGGCATATTTAGCTAAGCAAAGAATTATGTATGTACGCTGTCTGTATATCTTTTATGATATTATGAAGTAGCACTTTATTTTCAAAAAAGTGCTTCCAGTATAATTCTAACTAAACAAATTGCATGTATAGAAGTTGTATTTATACATACATAGGCAAGGGCTACATTACAGATTTTGCGAAAAAAGAATTTTAAAATGTAAAGCTTTTTAGAAGAGAAGATGGGCTGGTCAATACAGGTATGTATAAAACATTTTCAGTCCTCCACATGAACATCCATTAGGTAATTAACTGTTTGAGAAGGACTTACAGTTAGTTCTAAATGTGAACACACAGCTATCTAAAGAGACATCTAAAAGGATAAATGCATACAGAGATGAAACAGAGTTGCACTAAAGCCAAAAGGCAAACAATGCATGTGTCTTAATCTTTCACTAAAACCTGTGGAACAAATGGAGAGGTATATTCCCCAAAGAGTGAGGGATTTAGCGGAATGGTGACAGACATCAACTTTTCTATTTTTCATGACTTTATTATTTCACAGACATTATTTCCTTCATGTGTTATTCGTATTTATCTATAACAGACTGTGGTACCTACATATTCTCCCAAATTGCTCTTTAGCCTGCAATGTTATATTTTCTGCATCAGGGAAGGAGTCCAGCTTGAAGAATCTTAACTCCACTGTCTTACACACTAACTCCTCCAGTTTCACTAGGCTCTTAGCCTTGACAATGCAGGTTGTTGTAGAATAGCAAAACCATTAACTTAGCCCCACAAACTTGCTATACTTCCTCATGTTAGGCAGAACATTTCTCTCTTCTACTTTTAAACAAAGTACTGTAGAGAGAGAGGGAACTTTTAAATAATTGTTTAAACTAACTGAAAATTTTCAGGTTTGCATAGTGTTTAATGTTTGAGTCTGTTTCAGCTGTTTCAACTGTTTTAGGTAGAAACATAAGATAAAAACTTTAGTGGATGTTCTAAAACGTGGAAAAATGTGTTGTGAACACACTGCAAAGACCTGAGAGAAATGGAGGAATACAAGCTCCTAAAAGATAATTGTTTGAGTCCAGAGAAAATTAACAAACCCTGAAGAAAGCATAATACTGTGCAAATTGGCTTGTCAATCGTGTGCCTGCTGACTTTTCAAGACAGCTGGTATTTGAACTTAAAGCCATCCTATTCATATATACAGAGGATTCAGAAATTATTCAGACCTCTTTAGTTTTTGCACACTTTCTTGTGTTATACATTTTATTTTAAATTAATAAATGTTCCATTTTTGCCCATCAATCTACACTCAGTAACCCATAATGACAAAGTGAAAGCATCTTTTAAGACAAATTTGAACATCTCTTAAAAAATCAAAAACTAAAATTACTCATTCAAATATGCCTTCAGAACCTTAACTCAATACTTTATTGAATCCTTCTTGGCAGGAATTACAGCTTTTTACAGCTTTGAGTATTCTTGGATAAGACCAGCTTTGCAACTGTGGACTTGGGCAGTTTATCCCATTCTTCCTGACAGATCCTCTCAAGCTTTATTATACTGGGTGGGAAGTGTCTGCCTCTGCACAGATGTTCTATGGGGTGTAAGTCTGGGCTTTGGCTGGACTACTCAAGGACAGTCAGAGACGTGTCCCAAAGCCACTCCAGCATTGTCTTGGCTGTATGCTTCTGGCCATTGGGGGGCTAAAAGGTAAACTGTTGCACCAGTCCTTCATTCATCCATCCCTCTGTATTTGGATGCATTTATCCTTCCCTCAGTTCTGACCAGTTTCCCTTTCCCTGCCGCTGAGAGCCACCACAACAGCATGGTGCTGCAACTACTACGCTTTACTGTTGGGATTGTATTAGGTAGGTGATGAGCAGTCCGTGGTCTTTTCCTGACATACTGTGGTACTTGGAGTTCTGCCTAAACAGTTCAGTGTTTGTCTCAAAGAATCTTTTTCTTATGCCATTAAAGTCCTTTAAATGCCATTTGGCAAGCCAGTCTACCATAAATACCTGAATGATGAAGTGATACTGTCATTGTCATCCTTTCAGCAGATGACCTAACCAAGTCCCTTCTTGCCCAGCAAGGTTATTATAGTTAACAAAAACTAGAATCAAAACTGAAACTGTTATAAAAAAAAAAAAAAAAACATTTTCATAAACTGAAATAAAATAATCAACAAAATCGAAATGAAAAACTAAACAAAGCTATTAAAGTAGCTGGAAAGACTAACTGAAATAAAATATAAATTTACTAAAAATATTTTTAGTTTTAGCTTTTGAATGAATATCCTTGCTGCTAGTCTTTAACTCTTGTAAATTTTAACTCTAAAACAGAAAGTAATCCACCATGACCCACCTGCATATATTCATCCCCTATTGAGAAGCCCAGACGGGGGTAGCAGGGGAGTCACAGGTATTAAGGCACTGGGCTTCTTGTTGTTGGTTTTTAAAAGAATGCTTCCTGTTATATTTTAACCTCATTGTTTTAAGAAGACTTTTTTCTATTGTTTTTAACCTCCACGTTTTCACTTGCTTTTATTGGATTATTTATTTAATGACTCTTTTGATGAAGCACTGCACTTATTTTAAACACTTTGTTTTTGGTTTGATTGTTTTTAAGTAAAAGCACCTTTGCACATTTGTACATCATCCCCTTGCTTTGTTGTTGCCTCACTGCTAAGCTCATCAGTAACATTACCAACGGTGTAGGGTTCAAGGGCTCCCAGAAGCTGATAGGGAGCATGGAGCCGAACTTGCGTTGTCACAGTCCACAGAAAACTCCTTGCACTTCCTGGACTGTATTTGTCCTGATATGCAGTATGAATTGTGGGACTTTATATACACAGATGTATGCCTTTGTAAGCCCTGTCCAATCAATTTAGTTTGCCACAGGTAAACTCCAATCAAGTTATAGTTTTTGATTTTTCATATATTTGCAAACATTTCTGAAAACGTGCTTTCACTTTGTCATTATGGCTAATTGAGTGTAGATTAAAGGGCAAAAATGGCAAACTTATCCATTTACAATTAATTAGCACCATAAAATGTGCAGAAAGTGAAAAGGGGTCTGAATTCTTACTGAGTCTTTTATGTATTGCTTCATTAATATTTTTGTAGCTAATGGAATTCATTTAATTTGCTTCTAGTTTTGATTTAATTCTTTAATAGTAAAAATTATTGCACATTGTTTCCCTGTATCATTTTGTTTTCTGTTGGATGATACCATTTTGGCATCATTTCCTAAAATGTTTCTATGCCAGAATGACCCGAGTGTGTGATGGTTGATATCAACATTGTGGCGGTATAAACGTCAGCTCATTGCACCTCCTGGTTATAGGAGACTGTGGATACAAACTAACTCTTAACATGCATTTGTTGTTATTAGATTCTGTAGTTCAAGAAACCTTCACTCTGAATTTCAGTTCTTTGTTTAGTGGTTTGATAATTGTTTTTTTTGACTTCATAGTAAGGAACTTGGCCGGTTATAATTGACTATGTCTCATTTCCTGGTTCTTTGTTCTAATATCTGCCACAATTTGGCAAAACAGGAATTGCTGACATTAATTTTATTCAAAAGTTATGATTGTTGTCAAATTTAACCTCCAATTTGTTCAGAAGATGGTTGAGCCTCGTGTTACTAGTTAATGTGATTAACTTAATAGAAAGAAATATCTCACTGATATCCTATATAGTAAGGGCAGGAATGAACTAATTAGCATAGTTTCATAAATAAAGCAATGAATACTTGCCTACTAAGGTGTTAAAAACTTTCACACTTTTATTTATCTTCTGAAGACAAAGATAGGTTATGTAGTATGAGAATAATGTGTTGTTTTTATGTACATTTTCAGGCATGCTATAAAAAAAGCATCTTGGTATATTTTTATATTAGTATAGGAAAGCATCAGTGTTGTTTTGTACCTGTTATGCATTTTTCTACGATCAATGAAAGGCAAAAAATAACACATTATTTGCAAAATCATTAGCAGTATGCCTGGATTTAGATGCTGGTACCTATGGGACATTTATGCATTGTTTGTAAGATGATCCTGTAGCCAGATGCCCCTGTAGTGAAGATCATTTGACTGAAATTACAAGTTTACATAAGTTATGGGAGCAAATCCTATCAGACTCTTTTTAATGATGCAGTTTTAGATGTGTCTCAAATGCTCAAAGAGTAAGAGTCTCCTAATCCAGTTAAGAACATCCTATTTATACCCAATTTATAAATAAAGGATACTAGCAAAGAAATTTAAATACAAAAAATGTGACAAAGCTGTGAGAGTTCCTTCCAGACAATCACATATTCTAACTTTCGTCACTTTGCACCTACAAAATAAGCAGTGGGTGAACAACATATCACATGTATGCTTGGAATGCTTCCATGTAGCTTTAAGTTAACCATGCAAGCTAGTTGGCCCACATTGAGGTTAAGTAACAGAGTAAACGTTAGCTGCCACTTTTGCTTCTTTGAAAGTGACCTCTCATCATTTATCACCTCATTTCAATATATACCCGAGAACAATCTGAACAAAAGTACACAGATATCCCCAGAATGTTTGAGAAGAGCAATGTGAAACAACAAAATATTTTTAAGCTCACCTGGAGGAATGTAAAATAATATGCAATGTATCATTGTAGATTATGCCAGTTGACATTATTATAGTACAGTATATTAGTTTGTTTTTTTTTGCTTCTGGAGGTAAAAGAGAAATTCACATGACACCCTTACCATTAGAACAATAAATATATAACTACTTGCATTAAAAAAAGCTGTATTTCAGATATGAATCTTGAAAGATTCAAGGACTTTGTAAATAAATTTTTTGAACCTTGAAGGTTAATATGACCTGTTAACCTGCTTTGATTTTTCTCATAGAAGACAGTACTAGTTGTTAGTTTAACTTTGTGTTGTTTATTTATACAGCCTACACACTAATAGTTCAGACTGACATGATCAGTCTGCCCCAGATTGTTAAATAAGTTAACTATTTTTGGCAACTGTGGCCTGATGGAGGATGATTGTTTACATATGTATTTTAAATATATTGCTATAAAGAACACTTCAAAGTATATGTATCATAATTACTTTGTAAAGTAAAAGAAAAAAATTAAAAATCAAATGCAGATTGCCTAATGAATGTTTCAAATGTTATATTATTTAAGTATTCAATGATTATTAAAACTTTGTTGCAGCTACAAAAAGAATATGAAAATGTTGAAGCTGTGGAAAACTTTTACTTTGACCATACCTTTTCAAGAGCATGGCCAAGGGACCACTTCATCAGAGGACTCCAAATAAACATCAGTTCTTCTTATATTTCATAATTTACACAATTAAAAGAATGTAGTTTTGTATAAGCCTTAGAAGTCATATTGATACACCTTTTTTTCATGTAACCCCTTTAACTATTTAGCAAGTAATTTTATTAATGCTAATTTTTAACAAGCTGTCCTAGCACAGCTGCAGATCATAAATAATGCACTGAAGGACCCCAGGAATTTTTGTGTTTTCTTAAAGTGAACAAAAAGGCTCAAACCTGAAGTGCAAGGAGTCATTTTCGAGTATTGGGGTGCCAACTGGATGACCCTATTTTATAAACAAAACTAAACAAAAGAGATGCATGGTGGCACAATGAAAAAGAAGGCTGTACAGCTGATTATGAGTTTGTACATTTTGAGCAAAAATAGAAAAGTAATTCAAAAAGTCATCATAATACAAGTTTACAGATATCCATTTTGAATAAGCCATTAATATAAAGAATTATATTGATGAGACAATGTGAGCGCAACCCCCATGCATCCTGTGGTGGTACCATTTACCTCAGCAGAGCTAAGAAGGTGATACCCAACTGCACATGTGTTTATATATATATATATATATATATATATATATATATATAT
>JANRMT010062831.1:29888501-29916545 GCA_026402145.1 Polypterus bichir lapradei
AGTGAGTGAGTGAGTGAGTGAGGGCTTTGCCTTTTATTAGTATAGATTTATATATATATAGTAATAATAAGACAAACACATGTCAAGAGTCCCATATACTGCAACACATAGGTCTAACTTTGAATCAAACAGAAATTCATTAGACAACAAAACAGTGGGAGGATGGACATTAAAAGTAATCGGACCGGAAATTGGTAGGTGGAATGCAGGGAAGGCGTGATGGTGGATGGTTAGAAGACGTCATCAGTGTGGGACTGGAGGGAAAGAAGGAACCTGGAAGTGTTGATGTTTTGGCTGTCCGGGCTGGATTATAGTGGCGGCGTCTCGTCTTTTCTGCAGGAAGAGAGAGAGAAAAGTTAGTACACCGCCTTCGTCCCCTGGCACGGGTTGTCACGCTGCTCGTCAGGTCCTTCAGCTGCTCCCTATGCGCTCGTGTGTGACAATTTATACTAATAAAAGGCAAAGCCCTCACTGACTGACTCATTCACTCATTCACTCACTGACTCACTCATCACTAATTCTCCTACTTCCTGTGTAGGTAGAAGGCTGAAATTTGGCAGGCTTATTCCTTACAGCCTACATACAGAAGTTAATCAGGTTTCATTTTGAAATTTTACACGTAACGGTCATAACGGTCGCCAAAATCCACCATGCTGAACTTTCTTATTTATGGCCCCATCTTCACGAAATTTGGTAGGTGGCTTCCCTGCGCTAACCGAAACCGATGTACGTACTTATTTCGGTGGTATGACGCCACTGTGAGCCGCCATATTGAACTTTCCAACGTCACTAGTTCTCCAACTTTCCATGTAGGTGGAAGGCTGACCTCATCTTCATGAAATTTGGTAGGCGGCTTCCCTGCGCTAACCGAAACCAATGTACATACTTATTTCGGTGGTATGATGCCACTGTCGGCCGCCATATTGAACTTTTCAACGGTTTTTGTTACTTATGGGCCTATCTTCAAGAAATTTGGTACGCAGGTTCCCAATGCTACCTGAATCCTACATATATAATAATATATATAATACATATATAATCCTAAATATACATACATATATACGTCCATAGCCTGCAGATAAACTTATTTGGTTCAGATGGTGTCAAGCGTGTGTGGTGACAACCAGGTGAGTAGTGCAAAGACAAGTGTGTCTTGCCTACAGTCAAGCATGGTGGTGGAGTGTCATGGTTTGGGGCTGCATGAGTGCTGCCGGCACTGGGGAGCTACAGTTCATTGAGGGAACCATGAATGCCAACATGTACTGTGAGCCTGTAGCCTTATGGTTAAACAATACATTTATTCAATATGCTTCTTTTTAGATGATCTACCATGTACTTTTGATACTATAGAATGCCCAGTGGGGCAGGATGGCTAGTTCACCTAGTTCTTCGGAACTGTAAGTTTTTCTGTTATAGATTCATTTTCTTTAGGAATGTTGTTGATTGGAGTTTATATTTTCCTCACTTCCATCTGACAACATTAGTTTTAATGTTGATTGACTTATGTTATCATATATTTATGATGTTTACTGACATTCTCTTTGAAGTCTGCCCTGCTGAATTAAGTGGAAATTTCACT
This sequence comes from Polypterus bichir lapradei, assembly GCA_026402145.1. Classification (NCBI taxonomy): domain Eukaryota; kingdom Metazoa; phylum Chordata; class Cladistia; order Polypteriformes; family Polypteridae; genus Polypterus; species Polypterus bichir. Next base: position 29,890,081 of record JANRMT010062831.1, read on the forward strand.
TATTTTGACACTTTCCATCAGAGTCATGTTGCCTGCAAAAAGATTCAACATGCACATAATGGCCCAATCAAGGGAAATCTTGAAGATATGAAAAAAAACATTACTGATATCTGTTAGCCAGATCCCACCAAACCACACTAGATAGATAGATAGATAGATACTTTATTAATACAAAGGGGAAATTCACTAAGAGCCATATTCTCCAAATGTTTTCCACTATCAATAACAGATCTTTCCAAAAGTGGCCAACTGAGTAAAATTACTTCAAGGGTGCAGTGTAAAATCATACAGAAAGTCACAAAGCATCCTAAAAATACTTCACATCTAATTCACTGCAAGCTTCTGTTTCCTTAGCAAAGGTCAGTGCTCATGACTACACAATAATAGTACAAAAATAAAGTTAGTTGGCAAGCAGCATGGTCAGAAGTATTGCTAAACAGGAAGAAGATAAATTTTTGCCTCTCATTTTACAGAAAGCACATTGATGATTCCCCAACCTTTGATAGACAGCTGAGACAATAGCGAACATGGGTCTTATTATGTCCAATATAAGGCAAACACAGCATTACACAGTTAACACATCATACTAACAGTCAGTAGGAATGTTTTGCTGCTTTTGGACCTGGAAGATTTGTCCTTCATAAAGTGAAAGTTTAAGCTTAAACATTGGTGTAGTTGACTCATGCAGTAAGACAATGATCCAAAACACAAAAGGAAGTCCATATTAGAAAGGCTGAAAAGTTTTAAAGTTTAGACTGACAAAGATTGTAATTAACTAAAACAGAGATGCTGTAGTAGAACCAGAAACAAATAGTTTATACTCTAAACCAGTGCCGGACTGGGAAGCTTATTCTGGCCGGGAATCCCAAGTCTAACCCAGGCCACACAATATACATCAGTTTTTTTGTACAGGCACAGACTCAAAATACCAACAAACACCATTTTGTCTTGGAATCTTCTATGAATGAGGAGACAGTAGATTCAGCTTTGACATTTCCCTCTTAAATATTAGTCTCAAGACAACCTCTGGTAAAGTGTGGAACAACACTTTATAAATGTAAACACTTCATGAATAAATAAACCATTTGGTCTATAATATTTATATCAAAGTAAATGTGCAAAAAGCACTGGACTTCAAAAAGTAGTTGTCAGTGGAATCCACAGTGCATAGATTATGTTTGCAATTTCAACTGTGAGTGTGGAATCTGCACAGCCATTGTCAGTGGTAATGCTGAATGCTCTTCCACAAAATTTAAAGTGTTGGTCATAAAAAAACACTTTGAATTTCTTCAATAGACAAAAGACTCAAAAAATGTCCCAGTGCCACAGAATTCTGTCAAGCAGTTTTTAAAGAATGAACATAGTAAAGAAAAAACTATGAAATATTTTGTGTAGCCTATACTGGCACTCCCTCATCATAGCACTAAGGTTTATTGTCAGAGCGTGGGAGACACACTTTAAAAATATTAAAACAAAGTAAAAACAAGACACGTTCATTTACAAATTATTAATGAAATAAAGAACAACAGGTACATTTAAAGACCCAAATCATTCCACTCACATATGTGTTTCTTTAATAAAAAATAAAACATTTAGTGTAGCTATTCAGCCACTCTGAGGGGAAAAAGGAAAAAAAAACATTACGCTACACTTCATTAAAATTTGAAAGAAAAATAAAATAAATACACAGTAGCAAATACCAAAACCCATAAAACATCCAAATATAATTCAAAGTATATTATAAACTTTTAAACAATCTTCATATATAACTTTAATCACAACAGCAACTGACGTATGCACCTCCCATCGTAAGCTCTCTTGTTTAACCGTCAGAGCGCAAGATGCACATGAAGTCAAAACTTGACTTGAACAAAAACAAGAAACCATCCAACAAGAAACCAGAAAAGAAGCCCTCCAACATTAAACCAAGAGGATTTGTGCCCACTACAGAGTAATAATGCAAGCTTGTTTTCCAGTATCTATACTAATAAAAGGCAAAGCCCTCACTGACTCACTCACTCACTGACTGACTGACTCATCACTAATTCTCCAACTTCCCGTGTAGGTAGAAGGCTGAAATTTGGCAGGCTCATTCCTTACAGCTTCCTTACAAAAGTTGGGCAGGTTTCATTTCGAAATTCTACGCGTAATGGTCAAAACTGGAAGTTATTTTTCTCCATTTACTGTAATGGAGTTGCGCTTGACCGCCGTGGGGGCGGAGTTTCGTGTGACATCATCATGCCGCCCACGTAATCACGTGAACTGACTGTCAACGCACTATGTAGAAAACCAGGAAGAGCTCCAAAATACGCTGAAGAAAACATGCATTATATAATTGAGAAGGCAGCGAAACAATAAGAAGCGAGCGAGTGACATATACTACCATATTCATCATTGCAGCTACTTCGGAAACAAAGCAAGGTATAAACCTAAACTTTAAATTAAGTTAATAGACAGGCTGCCACTGGCGTTTTTCATGCCCACGGGTAATGCGGGATACAAGTTTAATGAGAGAACGCAGGATATAAACGAGAGTTTTGATCACTTTGTAACTAAGTTAAAATTGCAGGTGAAGGGGTGTGCTTATGCAAATTCCGAGAGACTGTGTTTGTGGGGGATTGACAGTTAAGGCGGGTGGAGGAGTCACGTCATCATATCCCCTCCCATTTACCTCATTTCGCTCTGAGCTGAGCTCCGCGGCTAACGCCGTCTTCTGAAGCAACTTCGTCACACTGCCACCTAAAGTCAAAACTTAAATATATAAAGTCAGCGCTGGAATATATAAAGTTAGCGTCGGAATATATTGTCATGCTTGGGTCACAGATTTGCACAGAGACACAGGAGGTCGTAGAAACAAGAAGGATTTTTATTCAAACACTGCAAACACATGAGCTTAAACGTGCTCCATGACAAGTCAGAGATGACAGTTCCGCTAGGAGCAGAGAGAGAGAGCGATAAAAGCAAGCAAACAATCAATTTTCAACTGACAGGCGCTGCACAAGGCTTTTAAGTTAGCGGGGCAGCGAAACAATAAGAAGCGAGCGAGTGACATATACTACCATATTCATCAGTACAGCTACTTCGGAAACAAAGCAAGGTATAAACCTAAACTTTAAATTAACTTAATAGACAGGCTGCCGCTGGCGTTTTTCATGCCCACGGGTAATGCGGGATACAAGTTTAATGAGAGGACGCAGGATATAAACGAGAGTTTTGATCACTTTGTAACTAAGTTAAAATTGCAGGTGAAGGGGTGTGCTTATGCAAATTCCGAGAGACTGTGTTTGTGGGGGATTGACAATTAAGGCGGGTGGGGGAGTCACGTCATCATCTCCCCTCCCATTTACCTCATTTCGCTCTAAGCTGAGCTCCGCGGCTAACGCCGTCTTCCGAAGCAACTTCGTCACACTGCCACCAAATACTCACAAAGAAATCCACAAGTTAATACACACGCTGTCTCTAGACTTTCTCCACACTGAATCCTCCAGGCACTACTTACAAAAGGTTACATTGACAATCGTGTTACGTTATTTTTAAAATGTTTAATTTTCTTAGCACAAGCACAGCTGAGAAGCTTCGATGCATGTGCTCCATAACGCATTAAAAAATAATGCATTTAATCACACTTTGCATTACAATCAAAGGGGAAGTTTTGTCAATGCATGATTTTCTGGTACACCGATTACATTGATCAGCGCATCCCAATTCATTTTAGCCTCGCACCACCTTGGTTTGAGAAGAAGTATGAAAAAATATGAGGTTAACACACAAAAACAGATCACCAATTCAAGCTTTATGAATAATCGATTCGCCATCAATAATTGTGTTGGTAAAGCCATACTCAGTGTAATCCTCCTTCCATTTTATAATTTTTCCGCCACTAGCCATGATTAAATGAACGGTAAAAAAGTAAGAGCGAAGCGAGGGTGACTTATTTAGGCAGGCATATATAAGACAGCAACACTCATGACAATGTCAATCATGTTACGTTATTATTAAAATGTTTCCTTTTCTTTTTCATTACTTCTTTAACACACTACTTCTCCGCTGCGAGGCGCGGGTATTTTGTATATGAATGACCTCCAGAGAGCGCGGAGACTTTTGATCATGTGAACGTGTCTGCAAAAACTGGCGTCTCCTGCCCAGCAAAAGTCGAGCAGCCGGCGCGCGCGCATAGCTGTGCCGGCCTTTGAGACGCTGACTGCGCTTCTGCCTTAAGTCAAAGTGAGCACTTTTAATTTTTTTCATCCTCCCCCTGAGCTATAGCCCAGACAAGTGCAAACACGGGACCCCTTTTCTACACCGCGGCAAAATAATATTAAGGCGCTTCGCACTTTATTTTGCACGTATACGATTATGAGGTCGTCAGCTCGGATTATGAAGACACGCACAGGAGTGAAGGACTGACAGTGCCATCACAGCCGATTAATAGCTGGGACGTCTCACCAGTCTGCACAAGACCCACCGCGACTGTCCCCAAAAGGCGCTCATATCGTCACCGAACACATCTCTCTATACTATATAAAAGAAAAAGGCAACTTTCCTTTCTTTACACCTTTTTTCCTTTTATCCCAAATCAAAGCCTTTCTCTCTTAACACTGCAGAGGACACAAAACTAATTTTCTTTAATTGCTGGTAAGGCACATTACCAGAGGCAGAAATTTGGACTTTCACATAGAAAATGTAATTTCTATACCACAGCCGTCGTGTAGCGCCTTTCAAAAGGGATCTACTACCGAGAGATGATCCATATACATTTTAGCTGCTGTTAGTACTACTTACCTGTTCTGTTATACCGTCTTTAAAATGTAGTTTACCCGCAACCACTCCAGTAGTGCTCAATGTACCTTTACTTCATAAAACGTTAATGTTTTACTGTTTAATAACTTATAGACTACATTTTATTATTTTTCCCTTGCACTCAGTGATCAAAGCTATACACACACATATAGACACATACATATATATATACACATATATATATATACCTGTGTGTATGTTTGTATGTATGTGTATACACACACACACACACACACATACATATATACATACATACATACATACACACACACAAATTATATATAGATAGATAGATAGATACTCAAGGGGAAATTCACATTTGTGTGTGTCTGTGTATGTATGTATGTATATGTGTGTGTATATATGATGTAGATAGGTATGCATATATATATATATGTGTATATGTAGATATGTATATAGATATGTATATATGTATATAGATATGAAGATATGTATGTGTATATGTATGTATATATATATATGTAGACTCAAATCCATTATGACAGCAGCAATCCAAGCTGTGAGAAAACAGTAAAAAGGAGGCGTGTCAGATGTCGTGGTACATTTTCTGATGCAACTAGACGAAAACAACTTTGTGACGCTGCCGCCAAATACACAAAACAATTACTTTGACAATCATGTTACGTTATTTTTAAAATGTTTCCTTTTCTTTTTCTTTCCTTCTTTAACACACTACTTCTCCGCTGCGAAGCGCGGGTATTTTGCTATATATATATATATACACACAGATATAGAACTAAAGTAATAGGTAGCGTGTTACAGAATTTTTAGCTTTTTCTATTATCAATTAAATTATCAATTATTCAATTGGTGTGAATTGTTGCTAATCTTGTATGCATATTTTGAAACCATTTTGTAGTAAACAAGTTTCTGCTTCTAAACAAAGTGGTAATTCTTTGAGGACATCTAGGGATCTGGTTGTAAATGTACCATTTTATCTTTCTTTCTTGTAGATTGGAGTGCTTTGGCTTGGGTTTGTCTTATTACCCTAAATCTCTACCTTAACTTGGTGAAAGAAAAGAGAACAGAGAGGCTGGAAATGTAAGTATCCGATATATCAATTTAATTTAGAAGTACAGGCACCCAAAATAATTTAGCATGCATTTTACTTTACAAAAAGTTGTTAAATCATGATTAGCACTGTAGGAAAATGTGGGAGAAAATAGGAATTGATCAGTGTTAATCAATAATTTGTTATCAGTTTAGCCTTTGACAAGCCCAATAATTAATAAAACAGTTTGATAACAACAACAACAACAACATTTATTTATATAGCACATTTTCATACAAACATTAGCTCAAAGTTCTTTACATAATAAACTCCTACATGTTTTTTCCTTACTTCTCCCTTTAGGTGGTGTTTCCAGCTGTTAGATTTATATTAATGTAACTAAAGTACACTAAATTTATGAAACAGATCAATACAGCTTATTAATAAACACAAGGATAATAGAAATGTGATAAATGCATATACTGTAGATAGATAGATGTATAAGGAGATAAAACAAACAGGATGCAAGATGGGCAAGACAGAGACACATACTGTATAATACAGTAGTGTCTGGCTACCCTTTGTTCATATAGAAATATTTAATTTTACTAGCTTTTTACAATAGTGTTTCCCTTTGTAATTTTAAATTTATGTCACAGTCTGTTTTCACTTGCTCTAATACACAGCTGTGGGTAAGAAAGAACAATGTTCCGATTTAAAGCGTTTGTCCCCAAAATAGTTAAAATCTTCTTAAAACCAGTTTATCTGATGAAGTCACAAACTTGTCACAGTAAAAAAATCAAACATAAGAAAGCAGGTTTTTACTTGCTGTTTGCTAGCTATTTATATATATTTCTAATATGTATAGGATCAGATTAAAAGTTTTATGATTTCAGGCCTATACAATGATTTCTGATGCTTTGTGATGTTGCTTGTCATTGCTCTGGGATTCAGTGAAGAATGTTTTTGAGGTGGAGTACTCTTGGTCGCAAGTTTTTTTGTCTGTGGTGTGGATTTATCTTCCTCTGCTTTTAGGGTCTCCAACACTTCAAATCAAAAGTGGGGTTGTTGTGGTGTCTTATGTTTCTGTACTCTGGTTGTCAAAAAAGAAATAATGACAACTTTCTGTCCACGTCCCATTTAATAGTCTTGTCAGCTGGAAGACAAGGAGTTATGACGACAGCAGAAGTGACATCATTAATCCCGTTAAGGAGTGGGCTCTTCGGAACTGAGAGCAGAAATGAAAGTGTGATTACAGTGCAGCACATTTTCCTTTTCTTGTGTAACCCTGAGTTTCCAAGAAGACCAAACAAAGATTAAGAAAAATCTCTGAAATGCAACCATGAAGAAACAGTACAGAACAGTGTACAGTATTCAAAATCATACAAGAAACCTGTTCAAGAAAGTTTTAGGTGTAAAATTCTTTCCAATGATGAAAATAATGAAGGATGAGGGTTGAACTAAAGTAATTCAATGTGAACTAAGAAAAAATGAATTATTTTTCCAGGCTACTATCAAATATTCCTAAATGTTTAATATTTTTGTTTTTTGAAAGTAATGTCAGCTTGAAGGCTGTCGTCATTTCAGGATCAATTAATGTCAAGTGGCAAGTCATGTAAAAACATTCCTTTTAACATACAAGAGAAATACATTGACACAGTGGATATTCATATCAATTGCTAATAAACAAGGAGATATATCAGAACTCAGTGGAATATCTTATAAATTGTCAATTCGTTAACAAAACTTCACATAAAGCAACTCTTTCAAAAGACACCTAATGGAGACTATGGACTGATAACTAAGTAAGCTGTAGAATTAGGGAATACAACCTGGGGTCTAGGTAGTGTATAACATTCTTTTGATTTTGTTCATACACTGCAGGAGTGTTAAAATTAACATCAAATAATTTTGTGATTGTCCCTGTTATAACATTTTTGACTGTAAAGTTAAACAAGCTTCCTTTCTGGCAGAAGGGGTCCTTAAATGAACAATATTATGTAAATGCCATTAAATTGTGGGTAAGATGAAATTGACTAGATTTTTTACATTTATGTAACAGAACACCATGCTAATGGTGTACTGGTGATAGCCTCCTTAAGTTGCATGGCTGCTTAATCTTAAGTTCCAAACTTCAAGAATGTCTCATATCAGTTATTAGCAAGTGGTTTTAACCAGACAACTGTTTTGAAAAATACTTATTGCACTTCTCTCGAGTCATATCTTCTTCTGTGAAGAAGTACTAAGATACAGATGGTAAATTAAAAATAAAAAAAAACACACAATACTGCATGCCTTAATGGGAGAAAGGCTTAGTATAATTGATCAGTACTAGCACTTTTAGGCATCCCTAATAAGCAAAACCCTCCCTGAAAATTACTTTGAATTATCCCAAAAAAGGTCAACAATGCCTTTTTAAATTCTAAACTTTGAAATTAAAGTTTGAAGAGAAGAGATATACAAATGATATAAATATTACAAGCCTGAATACAGAGAAATTTTAATTAAATTCAAAGAAAAGGAATGCAATGCAGTTATTCAAAAAATACATTCTAGTCCAATATGTCCCAAACACTCCATAATTCAACTGAAAAACTTCAATCAATCACATCAACAATATCTCATTTGAAATTGTCTAAAATGTAACCAGGGCAAGACTGAACTTGTGAGCAGTGTCATCGGGCATCTGCATCACTAGGTCATGTTTTTGGAATAATCCTCAACTGAAAATTTTGGGAAAACATTCCGTATATCTCTCAGACAGCTTTGAATCTAAAATCACTTCAAATGTCTTAGCAGCAATATTTGAATATTTTGCAGTATTTGATGCCCTAAAAGTGTAGCATGATAAATCACTTATGTTATCTATGCAACACTACTTGCATGAAGACTTATATTTTGCTCAACTGGTAAAATGTTAACCCACCTTCTGTAACTCATTGGGAGAGCAGTGTTATCTCAAATTAGAAAGCATCAAATTCTCTTGATAAAGATCTGTTTAAAGATTCTTCAGAACTTGGCAAGAACTCACTAATATAATTTTAATGTACATAAATATACTGGGCTTGTGCTTAAATTTGTGTTACTCCATCGTCTGTTTTACACTAAACAAAGAAAAAATATAGATAAGGTGACTGCTTCAATGCATTATTTGCCATCTAATTATTGGAATATAACAAAGTGTCGCCTTCTTAATAGGCTGATTATTTAATAAATGTGCACAAAACACAAAGGGTGTAGCTTTCTCATTTAATTTAAGTCTAACAACACGCATGATACTCAGGGTTTATTATTGTAAAACAGAAACTTGACATAAAATACATATTATTTACCTTTTCCTCTTAGCCCAAATTTGAGTATGCCTTCACCATCTACTATAGGTTTTTATTTTGCCAATCCTGAACACATCTCTACTTTCTCTTCTATTGCTTTTGCTAAAACAGCATTATATTATCATGTTTTCTTTTCTCTCTGCAGTCCCTTTGTCCAGCAGCAGCAGTGTGCTTCTGCTGTTTTCTGCCAAATTGTTAAAAGGTTAAACTCAGCATTCAAACCTGGGACTTCAGAAACCTCACCCACTCTTAGCTTGTGTGCTAATGAATTTACTTCTGACACTTTCCTCATTCTACTTACCACACTGACTTGCAGTATATCAAGTTATAACTACAGGTAAAATTCTGTTACAACGAATATCATTACAACGAAATTTTCATTACAACGAAGTATTTTTATGGTCCCGACAGTTTCCCCATATGACACAAGTCTATAGAAATCTTGTTACTACGAAGTACATTCAGCAGATTCTTTCATTACAATGAAGTGCCCAAAAGACCTTGAAATGCCTAAATGAATCATCCATAGAGCAGTTAGTTCTGTGGTCGCAGCTCAATTTTGCACAACGATCCCCCAAGCAGAAACATTGTAAAAAAAAATTATTTCTTTGAACTTTGCTCATACTGTTTTTTTGCTGTTTTTGTTTTTGGTGGTTTTCAGTGATACCTTTTGCTTATTGCTTGTCAACATTTGAAAAACATCCTTTGGAATTTAAATCATTGTCACCCTCCTATAGAAACGGCAGACATGAAAAAACGATAACTGTTCATATTAGAAAAAAAAAACTTTAAATTTTTGCAGCTCTTGATTGCGGCAAAAAGAAAAAAGACGTTGCCAGTGAATTTGGAATTTCGCCATTGAAACTGTCAATTTTCTTGAAAGACCAAGCAAAAAAAAGAAGAAAAATCTCGGGTTGCAAATGTATGCGAACTGCTGCATTTGAAGATGTCGAAAAAAACGTTTTTATGTGGTTCAGTGATGCTCTTTCAAGAAACATTCCTATTAATGTGGCACTCATTCAAGAAAATGTGAGATTTCTAAACTCTCTTGGGACCTTCTCTAACTGGACAACATGCCGAAGAGCGTCCCGAAGTGTGATCACCGCGTCTGTGTTTATATGGTACAACAGCAGGCTCACAGATAGCTGCGTCTTTCCACCAAAGCAAACTCGATGGGTGATGCAAGGAACATTGCAAATGCAGGGAACAGGATTACTTGGCCACTAACCTTGCCACGACCCTGCCTGACTGCTGTGTCTGTTTATAGGAGAGTGGCAGATCACGCTACAATAAATAACCGTGTTGTTCCTGTTTCAAGCTGAATAAAGCTGGTTTTGCTAAAGTACTGAGACTCAGCGTTGTGTTTTGGGGTGTAAGACAGGGACTTATAGCGTGACCATGATCTTTAGGATTTGCTTCTGTGGCGCCTCACTGCACGCTGTGAGCCTGCAGTTGCCCTGCCCTGGCAATGGACAAACAATCTTACACAGACGTAGCAATCACGCTCCGGGATGCACTTTAGCGTGATGTTCCTTTTGGGTGGGGGGATCCCAAAAGAGTTCAGAAACCTCACGATATGAAGAAGAAGAAACAGATGATTCAGCTTCTGATTGAAAACTGTGCTGCCCACAACATGCTTCTGCATTTAGATAATGTTTGCGTTGAATTCCTGCCACCCAATTGCACAGCAGTGCTTCAGCCATTGGATTTGGGCATCATTCGCACTCTGAAAGTGTATTATCGCAAGGATATGCTGAGAAAAATTCTCGTCAGCTTAACTTGTAGACAGGACGAGATTAAAATTAACATGAAAGAAGCTATTGAAATGATTGCAAATGCCTGGACACAAGTGAAAGAAAGCTCTATAGTGACAAATGTAGAATCTCATTACAACGAAATTTTCATTACAGCAAAATATTTTTTAGGTCCCTGGAAGTTCGTTGTAACGGAATTTTACCTGTATATTCAAATTTATCTTATTTCTTTCTATCATTTCCTCATTTTTTCAGCAGGTTGTACCATAAAGTCATTTCCATTACGTCAACAAAGTCTAGAATCCTCTCACCCTGAGCATTTCTCAGGCTAAGGCTGAAGCCACCATGAACTTCTTCACCTCATGACACCATAAGCTTTATTCCGTATGTCATCCAGCCATATAGTGAGGCTATGATCATCAGTTATTTAACAACAATAATTTTTAAAGCTTCTACACATATATTCCTCTTCAGAAACACCTGGTGTGAATGGCAAGCTTTTAACAATCTTAGACTGGAAACAGTAGAAACAGGTTGCAGCTCCCAATGTCTTTTTTTTCAGCTGGAAAGACAAGAGAAGAAGCTAATTGGAAGAGCTATTAGTTCAAGAGTTTTTAGGAAGAAATGTGAGGTATTGTGGGTGGCTTCAATCGCAGTTAATTGGCAAACATGTATAACTCATCAACTGTCATTAAGATATGATATTGCAAAAGCTCTTATTCATACTCACTTATAGCAACAGAACTATTTCTTGAAAGTGCTATGTGTCTTTTCTCACTTTAAAATCTGTGTCCAGTTAAGTGGTAGTCTTAATATTTCTTTCTATATCTAAATATGGATGTATACATTACAATTTCATGACACAGGGTCTGTGAGGTGTTTCATTTTTTGAACCATATACACCTGTGGACTTCAGCACAACAGCCACTGATAGACATTCTACCAGGTTTGTCTGATTGCTTTTTAAGCTGGGGCACGTGATGAAACATTCCCAGTTTGTCTTCAGCAGGTTTTCATTTTTCTTCAACTAAGGTAACTATGGAGTATGCATTTTGTTACAGTGGAACACAGGACAAGAGTTTATGACCTGTTCTGGAATGACTTTGGGCAACTTCTAGTCAGAGCACTGGTTGTAATGTGATAGTCCTTGACACACTTACTCTGTGTCTGGATACAAATTTGTTAACTGAATACTATTTTTTTTTTGTGAATTTTTCATGTGACTTTAATTTTTATGATTGTCTACTCCAGTGAATCCATTTTTTTTCACACTGTTTAGGAAAATGTGTTGAGTGATTCTAAAAATATATATTGTAACTCAAAATAGACCTGTTGTAAGTGAGCAAAGCCAAATGTGTGTGATGACAGTATATGTTGGACTGCTTTCTACCTGGCTTTAGATCCTCTCTACTCTCAGCACCTGAACATACATGTCTGCCTCATGTTTTATTTATTTATTTTGAATTTAAAGCAGTGGAGCTCTTTATTAATAGTATTATTGTTTTGTATTGCAGAGAGCAAGAGCTTGCCTTGGTGTCAATGTGTGCAGTGTAACAGTAGCTCCGATTTTCATGAAATTGTATTTGTTTCACTACAGTGGTATTATTAGGGCATAAAGCAAATATGGAAGCAGTGCTTTCCTGTTTTAGCAGTATGTTGTAATAAAAACTAAAGTGACTTGCATATGGCACATAATGTTTCAGCGTCTCATTGTGTTTACTACAGAAAGGTTAGAATAAAGTGACATGTATAACACAGCATTAAATACCTATTCACATAAAAAAACAAATACAGTGATCCCTCACTATATCGCGCTTCGACTTTTGCGGCTTCACTCCATTGCGGATTTTAAATGTAAGCATATCTAAATATATATCACAGATTTTTTGCTGGTTCGCGGATTTCTGCGGACAATGGGTCTTTTAATTTATGGTACATGCTTCCTCAGTTTGTTTGTCCAGTTGATTTCATACAAGGGACACTATTGGCGGATGGCTTAGAAGCTACCCAATCAGAGCATGTACTACATAGTAAATAAAACTCCTCAATGATATACGATATGCTTCCCGCGCGGTGCTTGATTGTTTGCTTTTCTCTGTCTCTCTCACTCTATCTGCCTGACGGAGGGGGTGTGAGCAGAGGGTCTGTTTGCACAGAGGCTGTTTCCTTAGAGGATACGGACTTCACATTGCTCCCTTCTTTGCGGCAGGCCGCTTTATCGCGGTTTTTCGGCATACTTAAAAGACAAGCACGTATTGATTTTTTGATTGTTTGCTTTTCTCTCGCGCTCTCTCTCTGACATTCTCTGCACCTGACACGCATTCCTTTGAAAAGAAGATATGTTTGCATTCTTTTAATTGTGAGAAAGAACTGTCATCTCTGTCTTGTCATGGAGCACAGTTTCAACTTTTGACTAAAGGTTGTTATTTCATGTCTAGAGGGCTCTAATAATGTTAACAGAGTGGGAGAGTTTATAAGGGCTTAAAATATATAAAAATAACCATACAAACATATGGTTTCTACTTCCTGGATTTTCATCTATCGTGGGGGTTTCTGGAACGCAACCCCCGCGATCGAGGAGGGATTACTGTAGGGCTAAACTAACTTTTGAGCAATCTCCAGATGTGACTACATTGTCAGATATCCTCTCAGATGTGACTGACACTTCATTCCCTCAGTACTTGTTTCATTTTGTGTTTGTACCTACCTTTTCTATCCACAAGAATTTGCCGCTGCCTCTTGTTTTGTGATACTATCTAGTAATGCTTCCTCCCCCACATTTGATCTAAATTGTTTCATTTTCTACTGCTTGTACTTCATACACCTCTTACCTTTTAAAGCTGGGCTTTCCTTGTTAATTACAACGAGACACATAGGTATATCAAGCAGGTTTTGTATTGTTGGCCTGAAACCAAGTTACATACGGAATTGTGAGATTTGAGTATTGTTACACCTTTATATTTTATTATCTAAAATTTTAATTTATTTTAAGGTTCATTGCAATACAAATTTATTAAAAGCTTACATTCTTGGAATATATACTCTTCCCCACACCTCCATGCACACTAACCACATGCAGCAGTGCTATTTTGTTGATTGGTATCAATCTAGCTTCAGAGGTGGTTTCGCTGCACAGTGAGTTTCCAAAGCTTTACTGCCTTGTGGAGCAAATTTCTATTTGTAGTATAAGGTGAGAGTGCAGTTAATGCTACAGTCTCTCTACAGACAGTGAAAATGGTTGCAATCACTTGTTGATGAACAGTCACAATATCAACCATGTGCAAAGACTTTCATCCTTGTGTCTTTGTACATTTTCAGGTACAATATGATTTTCATCCAACAACTGTGCAAAATTCTACAATGCTGAATGATATGAAATATTTATGGTTCATTGTAAATTTGTGAAAAATGCCCAGCAGTCTCCACTAATGTAGTACAGCAGAAACTGAAGATTTTGTGAACAATCAGAGAAGGTTAGCTCATGATACAGATTACTTGTTAACTTTTATTATGAGTTTCAGAATACCCCGTGGTTTTCAGTATAGAAAATAGTTTTAATTACAACCTGAGCACAGTTGAACGATGAAGTAATTCCTCTAGATCAGCGTTTCCCAAACTCGTTCCTAGGGAACCCCTGTGGTTGCAGGTTTTTGTTCCAACCAGCTTCTGTTTTTAATTGAACTCCTTGGCTAATTAAGTGATGTGTTACAGTGCATCCGGAAAGTATTCACAGCGCATCACTTTTTCCACATTTTGTTATGTTACAGCCTTATTCCAAAATGGATTAAATTCATTTTTTCCTCAGAATTTTACACACAACACCCCATAATGACAATGTGAAAAAAGTTTACTTAAGATTTTTGCAAATTTATTAAAAATAAAAAAATTGAGAAAGCACATGTACGTAAGTATTCACAGCCTTTGCCATGAAGCTCAAAATTGAGCTCAGGTGCATCCTGTATCCCCTGATCATCCTTGAGTTGTTTCTGCAGCTTAATTGGAATCCACCTGTGGTAAATTCAGTTGATTGCACATGATTTGGAAAGGCACACACCTGTCTATATAAGGTCCCACAGTTTACAGTTCATGTCAGAGCACAAACCAAGCATGAAGTCAAAGGAATTGTCTGTAGACCTCCGAGACAGGATTATCTCAAGGCACAAATCTGGGGAAGGTTATAGAAAAATTTCTGCTGCTTTGAAGGTCCCAATGAGCACAGTGGCCTCCATCATCTGTAAGTGGAAGAAGTTCAAAACCACCAGGACTCTTCCTAGAGCTGGCCGGCCATCTAAACTGAGCAATCGGGGGAGAAGGGCCTTAGTCACGGAGGTGACCATGAACCCGATGGTCACTCTGTCAGAGCTCCAGAGGTCCACTGTGGAGAGAGGAGAACCTTCCAGAAGGACAACCATCTCTGCAGCAATCCACCAATCAGGCCTGTATGGTAGAGTGGCCATACAGAAGCCACTCCTTAATAGAAGGCACATGGCAGCCCGCCTGGAGTTTGCCAAAAGACACCTGAAGGTCTCTCAGACCATGAGAAACAAAATTCTCTGGTCTGATGAGACAAAGATTGAACTCTTTGGTGTGAATGCCAGGCGTCACGTTTGGAGGAAACCAGGCACCGCTCATCACCAGGCCAATACTATCCCTACAGTGAAGCATGGTGGTGGCAGCATCATGCTGTGGAGATGTTTTTCAGCAGCAGGAACTGGGAGACTAGTCAGGATAAAGGGAAAGATGACTGCAGCAATGTACAGAGACATCCTGAATGAAAACCTGCTCCTGAGCGCTCTTGACCTCAGACTAATATAATGAAATCAACAAAAGAGAGTTAAGCATTTAAATCTATAGCAAAAGCAGAAATATTTCTAAATGTCTTATAAATGTAAAAATCATGCTGCTGGGCTTTTCTGAATGTCGAATAAAAGAAAAAAAAATACCAGCTAATCAAATGAGATCAGTGTTATCAAGTGTTGTCACTGATTAGGAATCTGGTTGGAACAAAAACCAAGTTTGGGAAATGCTGCTCTAGATGATAGGGATTCTTTTGTTTTTGTCACAGATTTTGCCTCTTGTTTTCTGGTACATGGAGCCAAAATTTGCTGTTGCTCTATAACATTCTAAAAATGAATCATAGTGCTTTGTAAAGGTATTTAGTCCCTTGACCAATTGTTTTCTTTTTTTTTACCTGGATGGTGTGTCTGATATTCATTATAAGGCTACCATTCTGCATATGCAATTCTTTTATTTAATCTGATTTGACATGCATAAAAACCTCTGCATCTATGGATTCGTCTCAGTTATTTTCAGCATTCAGTGTTTTTATTTAGGTGTCTGTGCATCAGAAGCCTGGATTTATATTCAAATTATTTTTTCTTTTTTTCATTCAGTGACTTAAAATCGTACCTTCCTCTTCATTTAATCTGTAGCTATGTTTGGCTAGTGAAGTTTGACCACCTGTGATAAACTAACAAGTGTAGTTTATAGATGTATCCCCACATGTTGTCACAACTTTTTTTTTACATTTATGTTCCAAATATTGTATGGTACCAGGAAGGTTTTACTTGGACCTGTGCTTCTAACCATATTACTGGCACATAGCTGCAGTTTTTTATTCAAGATTGTGTTATAAGACACATTATTGGCCTTCATTTTGTCTTATTCTATTAACTACCATTTTCATGCAAGCACAGTTGTGCACAAAATTTAAAAATCTATAATCCTTATATATAATTTGATACTATCCGTATGTATGGTGTTCTCGTCAATACCCCGTATGTATGGTGTTCGTGTCAATACCTCGACTCTATACAAGTTAGAACCATGCAATGGGACTCTGCCTCTGTAGTCAGACCATAATGTGGCAAATGCGGACACAGTATTGCATGATTGGGTAAAAATGTTCGAATGCTTCAGTTACGCCGCTGGACCGCCAAGTATAGTAAGTCGGTGTTGGTTCAAGCAGATAACAGTAAGTTTGGTTGGTTTTTGGAACGTTGGTTTGGTGGGGTGTACTTTCCAGGACTAACATCGTCGACTGACTTAAACCCTTCGACATCTCCGGAACCTTAAATAATTTAGAACGTATCGCCATTTGCTTGGTATGTTGAAATCTATCTTTGGGCAGTTCGGTTTTGGCATCCGTCCTTCTGACATCTATTGGCAAACTGAGTAATGACAGCTGAGTATTAACAATGGTCATTGTTTAAATTTTAGCCGATCTCAGATCTAAAATGACCATGCCAACATAATTATTACTCCGACTCTGATTAAAGTCGTAAAATACGGTTTGTTTTGAAAATTTGTTTGCCGGAAAAAATCAAATGAGGTGCGTCGAAGAGCTGAGTTCACGTCTTGCAGCCCCGTTTAAACAGGAAGCTCTTCATTACATCGGCTGAAAAGGTCTATTTTAAGCGCAAATCAGTGCCATGATAACAAAATCATTTCAAGGACTTAAAAAACCAAATAATTCTTTGCAGAGAAAGTATGGATTTCACAAACGTAGAATTTGTAGCCTGATTGGGCTCCCAGTCATTAGTTCTTACATATTTTCACAGTTTATAGTTTGACTTACTATGATGTGGGATAAAAACTCTAAAAGAAGTTAGTTGTCTGCCTCATGTGAAGGGCATCCATATGTTTTACAAGCAGTCTTAGGCTTAAGCTTTGGGGAAAGAGAGAAAAGAACTTGGTGAAGTAAGGAGGTCAATTTGAAAGAGAAATAAAGACAAAAAAATGTCCCATTAGGTTTGTTACCAGGTTGGTCTATGTCACACCTTAAGAATAATACACACACATAGATATACACAGACAGACAGTGCCCTTTGAATGACGCATACACAAGTGGTTAATCTCTAGCCCTTTAAACCAAACAAATGCCTTTTGAATAACACAAGTACAACTTGTCACTCTCTTAGCACTTCAAGAGACTTACTTAATATCAGTACAAACAACATACAATGTTTTAAATATATCTCAGACCTAAATATTACTTTGGTCCCAGGAATATATTTAAACATACAAAGGCTGAACATCCTCGGTTATAGGTCATTTATCAACCAAGAATGCCTTACTTTACGTACTGTTCCCTACTATTGGGTGGAGCTCTCAGCTTTAATAAACCTTGATTCAGGTGCTCTTAATATATACCTTATTACTTCAATCACTCTAGATATGAAAACAAAATATACAAAGTTAAAAGCAGCGTGGTATTTATTACATGAATAACAATACCAAATAGGACAAGGGACAATAGAAAATAAGACTGATAGTAAAATCTGGATATGTGTAGTCTTTTGTAAAAAGCTTATGGAAAATAAAAGATACCAAAGATGAATGTCTCAGGGTGGCATTGATTTAACAATCGAAATTCAAGAAATGCTTTAGCTGACGATCAGATGAAAAGGTTGCACATTGCTCTGTCTTCTCCTCTTTACGTCGCTCTTGCCCTCTTCTGACGTTGCTGCTCTGTCCTCTTCTGAAGTTGCTCTCAGATGAGGCTTATTTGCAACACGTGATTGATTTTCTTATCAATGTCATAGTTTTCTGCAGAATTTCACTAGTCCAAAAGAAAACAGATTACTCCCCCCCAGCAGTCCTCTTTTTATCTGCAGGTCATATGCATATGCAGTCCAACTAGAAGTCCTTCTCATAGCATCAAGCAGCAACATCAGTCACAGTACCTTTATTATTATTACTATTATTATTATTATTCCAGTGAGCATTACAATATATTTATGCAAGCAATCAGTTTTTTCCAGCAAATTTGTGCAAGTCAGCAGGAATTTGATACCATATTATTTCTTCAAGCAATATTTTAACATTTGTCTTGGTGTTATTCAAATTTACTTCTACATTCAAGGAACAGGTGTACCAATATGAAAAGTCTGACTTACTCTTTGAATTAAGGAGCTGATGAAGCTGTGCAAAAAAGCTGTGTTTTATAATTATATAATAATGAGTTCTCATTTTTTTCCATTAATAATATTTTACTTGAGTTTCTATTTTCAACAGTTTATCTCTATCCAGACAATATACATAGTTTAGTGAATTATTAATTAAGTCTAGATCTTTTTTCTTTCCATGTAGTGTCCCAGAAATCTGTTGTCTTCTGGCCTGTTTGGAACTTTTAATTTAGTAAATGGAAAGGATTTAAAGATCAAGTGACCCTGGTCATTTGTACAGAAGTACTTGTTTGTAAATTATATCTAAGTGGTACACTGTATATTTCACACTTTTATCTTATACACATTAGGTGTACAGATTTAATAAAGCTACATCTTTTCTGTTTACAGGTTAACAATAGTATTAGACAGGAGTGTAAATCTTTTTAATCTTTTATTTAGTTAAGAATTTACAGTGCTAGTGTAAACAGAAAAAAGAAATCTACAGGTGTGTGTAAAGAGCTCCAGAGCTAAATCATATCACACTTTTATAATTAAGTGTGAAAAAATACTAATATCAAAATGATTGTTGTGCATGGAATGAAATATTGCATATGTTTGGTTTCCTGTTAGTATTTTACCTTGTGACCATGCCTTTGATAAGGGAGTTAATAAGAAGAATAGATGGTAGTATTTTATTTGTTATTTTTAACTGCTAAATTATATTATTTTCTGTGAAGTATGTTAAACTGAATTAACCAATGTCTACCCTTCAAAGTCCCTATGTCCTTAGCCAAGAAATTACAAAAATACTCTCTACTACCTTGCCCCAATTGTATCCCAGTGACATGTTCATGATAAACATATTGTCTTCAGAAATGTCATTGTTGGCATTTCAGGTACTTTAGAACTCTTCAGTTTACATCCTATTTAGAATTTCTGTTCAAATAAATATACAGGCAGTTACGTACGAGATAGGAACTGTAGGTTTGTACTTAAGTTGAATTTGTATGTAAGTCGGAACAGGTACATTATTTTAATAAATGCTATTGTTGACCGACTGTGTCCAAGTGCTCTGCCAATGAATGATGGAGTTTCACCTCTTTCTGACCTTTTTATTATTTCTACTTTATTTTCAATGGTGATGGTTTTTCTCTTCTTTACTATATCACCAGCACTTGCATCAGATTAGTGTTTCAGAGACATTCTTGAAGGGTGAAGACAAAAGGTTAAGATGAGCTCTTCTGCACAGCACTGTACACGCTATCACAGCAGGAAGGCACCAGACGTCAACACGTCTGATGTATAGGGTGGTCCAGATCTAATTATGCAATTTTCATTACGCTATAACTTATTCAGTGTATTACATAGAAAATCACCTGAAAAATCCCGGACCATCGAGAAGTGTGCGAACTGACGACATGAAGAATTGTCTTCACGCTGTACTGGAATTGTCCCATCATAAATCAGTCATCCAGACGATCTGGATCTGCATAATTAGATCTGGACCACCCTGTACTGACAAGAGACAACTTCCTGTTATATGCGTAACAGTACAAGCAGGCTTGCTATTGACAATGAATGGGGGCAGCGAGGGGTGGTTCATCACCAGTCCACCTCACAGTCACCTCCACTACAGTATGCTGCTTGCAGAGTTCGCCGCACCAAAGCCCCCATTCAACACGCAGCCATCCGAGGCACACTACAATGCTACCCCCCGCCGGCCCGTTCACCCTCAGTGGCCTCCGTTCAGCCACAACCAGGTCACCGCTTGCAGCATTACCAGCCGCCCACTGAGAATGAATGGGCAGCCATGTGTGGTGGGCGGGCAGTGAAACTGCTTGCCGCCGGGAGCCGCCAAAGGGAAGGTACACTGCGCGAGCAGCAAAATCGCCCCCCTCCAGCCTCCGTCTAGCCACCGCTTGCAGCGTTACTAAGGCACATGCGTCGCAGCTGCGGCCCTGTTCGTATGTCGTGGGTAGGATGTCCATAACCTGGGGACTACCTGTATTTCCTTTTAGTGTGTTTCTTAGAGCATTGATAAATAGCTCCTAATGTGGTGATTTATTTATTATAAGAATAAATATCTAAACAAAGAGGAAAATATCTTTATCATATTCTGCATTATAAACTTCATTTCATTTTCATCTTACCTCATTCACAATTTCACATCTGCTTAAAGAATTTATGGCTACAAGTGGCCAAGAATATTCCAGCAACACTTAATATAATACTTTTAACAGCCCTGGACAGGGGCACTGTCCATTACATGGCTCATTTATGAACAAACCCAAACTGTTTTCAATTTACAGTAGCTAGTTAAAATACAGTAACCTACTCCAATCAGGTGTTTTTTAGGGTCGGTACCACTGGATTGGCCAGCTCTGATTTCTCTTTTCTTTATCATTTTAGTCATTATTGGCACTATAGCTTTTTTGCTGTTTAAACATGCATTTAAAAAAGTATATATTTTTGCATTGTGTACCAGCTAGACAATCTTAATTCTTGAGATATTGTAAATACGGATTACCGTTTGAATCATGCAGTGCTAATTTCTTACCAAAACATATACAGATAAAATTTCATTATAACGAATATCTTTACAACAAAATTTTCATTACAACGCAGTATTTTTATGGTCCTGACAGCTTCCCCATATGACACGAATCTATAGAAATCTTGTTACTACGAAGTACATTCAGCAGATACTTTCATTACAATGAAGTCCACAAAAGACATTGAAATGCCTGAATGAATCATCTACAGAGCAGTTAGTTCTGTGGTCGCAGCTCAGTTGTGCACAACGATCCTCAAACAGAAACACTGTAATTTTTTTTTCTTTCTTCGAACTTTCCTCGTACTGGTTTTTTTTTTTTTTGCCTTTTTTGTTTCCTGCGGTTTTCAGTAATACCTTTTACTTATTGTTCGTCAACATTTGAAAAACATCCATTGGGATTTAACTCATTATCACCCTCCTATAAAAATGGCAGACAAGTAAAAACGATAACAGTTCATATTTTTAGGAAATTTAACATTTCTTTTCACTGCTATGCTGATGATACTCAGGTTTATATTCCTGTCTACAACTCTGCAGTAAATCAACTGCACAACTGTCTTTCTGAACTAAGATCCTGGATGGCTAATAATTTTCTCGATCTGAATCAAAATAAAACAGAGGTGCTTATAGTGGGTCCATCAGCTAAAGCCCAAATTGGTCTTGGACTTCTCGGCTCTTTCTCTGTCTTTTGAAAACCTCAAGTCCGCAATCTAGGTGTTATCTTTGACAGTAACCTCTCTTTTGAGAAACAAGTAAATTCTGTAGTCAAGAGTTGCTTTTTCCAGCTTTATCTATTGGGTAAGATCAAGCCTTTTTTTTATCTTCTAGGAATCTTGAGAAAGCTACTCATGGCTTTATTTTTTCTCGCCTCGATTACTGCAAGTCGCTGTATTCTGGGATTAACAAATCCCTGATACACAGGTTACAGTTGGTCCAGAATGCTGTCGCTCGCTTTCTGGTTGGGGCAAGAAAGTATGACTCTGTTTCTCCTATTTTAGCTTCTTTTCGCTGGCTGCCTGTCAGTTTTCAAATTGATTTTAAAATCTTGTTCCTAGTTTTTAATGTTTACATGGGTTTGCTCCTGCCTTTTTATCTGAATTGTGTGTTTACACCAGCCATCCAAAGTGTTTAGATCTTCTGGTCAGTTGTCTCTTGTTGTTCCTCGTACCAAGTATAAAACCAAGGGGGACAGGGCTTTTGCGGCTGCTGCCCCTTGCATGTGGAACTCTTTACCTCATCATATAAAGGAGTCGTCTACAATTGAACTGTTCAAAACAAGATTAAAGACTCATTTTTATTCACTTGCATTCCGTGACCTTCAGTAATACTGATTGTTTCCTCGTTGTGATTATGTAACATTACTTCTATTTATTATGTATTTTATTTGTGTTCATATATTTTATTTCTGTTAATGTTATTTATGTTATTTGTTTGTTTTCTTTTCTTCTATTATTGTAAACCACTTTGGCCACACCATTCCTATGTTGTTTTAAATGTGCTATATAAATAAATTGACATTACAGGGCTCCAGATGGCGACTAAAATGGTCGCCAGTGCGACTTGATTTTCTATTTTGCGACTAGTTTTTTCATTCCAGTTGCTGGTGGCGACTCTCTCTCAATCTAAGAAAACTTTTAAATTTAAAGCAGCAAAAAACGGCTTTTAATTATGTGCGAACACTCTCAGCCCGCGTCTGCCTTTCTTATTACACTATCACGTGATTAAAGGCAAACCGAAGCGAGGTATCATCTGACACACTCACTCTGCTTCATCTCGCTAACTGCTGCGGATAGGGATCTGAAATAGAAGAGAATCGGGCCACGACTACTCCTCGAATTCCGTCCTAACTTTCCACGTAACACGCAAAATGTTCTAAGTTTCCATGTAACACGCAAAATGGCCAAACGAAAAATTTCCAACTTTTTCTCAATGCCCACTCGTCCAAATCCTGCCTTGTCTACTTCTGAACGAACCGAAGATAATTCAGTCAGTGGGTTATCTGAGGTACAGCCACCGGCGTCCGGCAATGTACAGTTATTAAAGGATGACAATTCCGTCCCGTTAGCAAAGTCTTCTGCGCCTGTGGCTCCAATGCCTGGAAGACAGTTTAAAGTGACTTGGTTACAGGAGTTTGCTTGGTTATGGTATGACAAGGGAAAGATGTATTGCAGCTTTTGTGCACAAGCCGGACAAGAAATTGCTGGTAAAACAGAACTCATTTGTGGTACGAGCCATTTTAAAAAGGAAACTGTGAAAAAGCATGGTGAGAGTAAGAAACACAATGCCAGAGACTCTGTGATCGCTAGGTCTGCTCCTCGTGACACTCCCATAGCAAAGGCAGTGCAACGTGCTTGTGAGAAAGTGACAGAAAATGAGATGAAAGAATTAAAAATAAAAATCAATGCAGCATATATGATTGCACTGGAAGAAATACCGTTCACAAAGTTTAAATCTCAAATTCTGCTGATAAAGAAGAATGGCCTGGATGTGTCAAAAACATATGATAATGATACAGCATGTGCAGAGTTTGTAGGTTGCATTGCAGATGAATTAAAAAGTAATGTGCTGGAAGAAGCTTTAAAGGTAAACTACATCTCTGTTATAACTGATTGTGGAACAGATGTCTCAGGGAAAGACAATGTCATCACATACTGTAGGTATGTATCTGATGAAACACCTAAGACTCATCTAGTAGGTTTGGCTGAGATTGATTATGGTCATGCAGAAGGGATTCAAAACACCATTAAATCACTGCTTCAGAATGCTGACCCAACCAACCCAAATTAGTGGGTACATAAAATGAGTGCTTTTGGAGCAGATGGTGCAAGCATGAACATGGGTACAACAGGGGGAATAGGGGCAATTTTCAGAAAAGAGATAGGTGAACATGCTCTGTCTTTCCACTGTCTACCCCATCGGCTGGAACTGGCAATGCTAAACACACAAAGGTCGGTGCCAATGATTGAAAAATTTTTTTGACCTTCTACAACTAGTGTGGAAAACGTATAATTTCAGTCCCAAAAACAAGCGGGAGCAGAGTTAGGATGCACAGTACGAAACCCATCAGCAGTAAAAATTCAGTGCTGGTTGCCACACATTTATCAGGCACTCTCAGTTTTTTTCCATTCAAACTATGCAACAGGTCAGGGGCAGTACACTGCTGTGCATCATCATATGGAGCACCTTACAGTTATGCCCAAAAACATAGACATAAAGGGAAGAGCCAAACACATTGTTCAGCAAATGGAAAGCCTGTCTTTCGGTGCCTTTTGTCACTTTTTACATGACCTTTTTCAGAGGTCTCAAAGCTGAGCCTTACACTTCAAAAAAATTCTTATATACTTCCTCAGGCAGTTGCTGCAATTGTGGTGCTTTGAGAGAAGGAAGGCTGCAGGAATTCTTACAGCACATAGGTTCTCAGCCTGAAGGTTCAGTGCAACAGGAAGGGCCATCAACAAGCAGGAGTGAGAGGGCTGCAAGTAGCCGCACAGTCATAACCTTCCAAAATGTTAAATTGAAAGGCCCCCAAAATCAGGCCACATTCAGAAGTGATCTAAAGGCCGCAATTGAAAAAAACAGTTGACATTACTGTTAAAGAATTGGAGATCAGGTTTGCAAACATGATGTCAAGTGTTACACAGC
The DNA here is from genome assembly GCA_026402145.1 of Polypterus bichir lapradei. Classification (NCBI taxonomy): domain Eukaryota; kingdom Metazoa; phylum Chordata; class Cladistia; order Polypteriformes; family Polypteridae; genus Polypterus; species Polypterus bichir. The sequence continues at coordinate 29,915,064 of JANRMT010062831.1, forward strand.
ACGGACATTCAAAGGGATCAGAAATCATCAAGTCATTTTCAGTGTTTTGTCATGATGCATGGCCAGAGGACATTGATAACTATGGCAAGTGTGAGATAGACACACTTGTTAAATGGTACAGGGAGCTCTTATCAAACAATGGCTGTGATGTCACAGCTGTGCAGAAAGAATGGCTAATGTTGAAAATATTAGTGAAGGGTCAGTTTATGGATAAGACTTACGGTGACCTATGGACAGTGATGCTGAGCAAGGAGCCGTTCTGTACAGATTTTAAAAATCTGCTTCACTTAGTCGAAATAATGTTGGTGCTTCCGATATCTGCAACTCAGCGCGAGTGAGGATTTTCAGCACAAAACAGAATAAAATCAAAAGTGCGCAAATCCCTAAGTGTAGAAACACTGGAAGGCTTGGTAAGGATCAGTACAGAGGGCCCTACATTTGAACTTTTTGACCCAGAGCCCAGTGTAAAGCGCTGGTTGTTAGCCAGCAAAAAAAAGCACAGACCAAAATATACTGGCTGGCCTAATGATGCTGACATTGTAATGGTTAGTGACAGTGAACTTGAAGAGTAATTAATTTCTTTATATTTGTACACTCATTGCGAAATGATTATTTCAGAAATGATTGTTTGTAATGTTTGTTATTGTGTTAATTCTTGTGCTATTATGTGTAAGACATTTTCAGTGTTTGTATTTGTAGTGTTCCTTACACATATTGTGTATAAGACTCTGGACTTGAAGTATTGCTTATTAGTAAACATTTGCACTGTTCACATTTATGTGTCATTTATTCTTCTGTTATTATTATCTATAAAGACCTTGCAGAGGACACTAGTAGGCAGGTCAAATAGCTCAGATAGGAGAAAGGAAAGGTAGTGTGAGGTAGACCGAAGAAACAAATAAACAATACAAGTAAATATTTTTTGTTTATTTCACATTTGGCATGTGGTAGAGATTATGGCTCCCAAAAAAAGCATTTGGCTCCTAAATATTTTGGGTTTAGGAGCCAATGGCTCCCGATTTTTTTTTTCTGTCTGGAGCCCTGCATTAACATTGACATTATTAGAAAAAAAACCTTTAATTTTTTGCAGCTCTCGATTGCTGCAAAAAGAAAAAAAAACATTGCCAGTAAATTCGGAATTTTTCCATCGACACTGTCAACTTTCTTGAAAGATAGAGCAAAAAAAGTAGAAAAATCTCTGCAAACGTATGTGAACTGCTGCATTTGAAGACGTCGAAAAAGCCATTTTTATGTGGTTCAGTGATTCTCGTTCAAGAAACATTCCTATTAATGCAGCACTCATTCAAGAAAATGTGAGGTTTGTAAACTCTCTTAGGACCTCCCCCAACAAGGCAGCAAGCCGAAGAGCGTTCCGAAGTGCGATCTCTGTGTCTGTATGGGGCAGTAGCAGGCTCACAGATATGCTGCATCTCTCTGTCAAAGTAAACAGAAAAGATCTCAATGGGTGATGCAAGGTCAGGA
>JANRMT010062831.1:29916555-29956822 GCA_026402145.1 Polypterus bichir lapradei
ATATATATATATATAAATGTAAATATATTGTATTGGCACAAAGATATAAATATTGATAATTTCACGTGGGATAATAAAAATAAATATAGTGTGTATGTTTTTTCTTTTTATATAAATAAGAAACTTCATGTTACATAAAATTCTATTCAATTTTTAACTAAAATAATTAAGGTATTTCAGAAAGCTCCTTATTCTAATGGCACTGCATGTCGTAAAATTACATGGAGCTTTAACTATATTATGGACAAGTTTTAATTTATTTTTCAGGATCTTGTAAAATATACAGAAGGAAAGTTAGTTTACATAAATTATGAATAAAGGTATTAAGTGCAATACCTTACAGATGTTAAATATGTAATGAAAAATTCACTTATATCAGTTTAAAAAGTCTTTGAAACACCAGATGTTTGTGCTAAGCAGATAAACATGATTGAGGATTTCTTGTATTATAGTTAGACCGAAATTCATTAATACTGTGGCAGCAAAGTAACTAGTCTTGTCAGCAAATGTTTTCTCAGTTCAGTTTAGTTTAATATTGTATAGTGCTCTTCATTTAGTTCAGGTTCAAAGCACTGTGACAGATTCAGGTAAAATGCAGTTATAATTACTAATTGCATAATTCATACACACAACAATAAAAGTCTGCAACTCAACATAAAGAACAACTAAGTGGTTATTGATGTTCACCACACCAAAATGCCTCTACAGTCATGTAAAAAATAAATACACCCTCATGAAATTTTTTTCTTTTTTAATAAATGTGGACATATCAAGACTCGATCTTCATTTAATCAGCATCTTTAAGAAATGTGATATAATGTAGCAATCATAAATTTTTCACTACCTCAAATACCTTAAATTAGAATCAAGTGCAAATAAAGAGAGGAAAGAAAGAGGATCTTGGAGAAACCAGTGTCATTTAAACCTCAGACATTTCCTTTGTTTTGCTCTTTGTTGTTGAAGTGTGTGTCACTATCTGCTACAAGTCCATTGGGGTCCACATCAGTGACATACTGGACAGGTTTTTTAACACATAGGATCCATATAAGAAAGGGCAGAACAGACTCTTTTTATCCTAGTACTATATTCTACATTCCTTTAATGTCATCCTTTACATGTTCTATAGCTCCATAAAAGCCAGCATGAATCCCTATGCTGTGATGTCCTGGTCCAGTAAAATTACTTCAAGAGAGACTCACCGAATCAACAAGAAATCTAAAAAGGCTCAGTAGTAGTTATTCTGTTAACCTGCTGGAGGAAGTGGCGAAAGAGAGAATGAAGAAACAATTGATGGCTATTATGAATAATGATGCATAGCATCTCTATGACACACTAGCACTCAATACTTTTAGCCAATGGATTATTCAACAAAAGTGTGTCAAGAAACACTACTGAGGCCCCTTCATAACTACAGCAGTATGCCTTTATAATTCCTCACTGTGATTGCTCTCACAGACATTTTACTTCTTTTTTGTAATTAATGTTTGTGTTTGAGGGGGTTGTTGTTTGTTACAATATTTCAATATTTCTTAACCTCCAGTAAAGGCTAATTTCCCCTTGGGATCTATCTATCCATCCATTCATCCATACTGTAATAATAAAGCATTTCCAACCTAATTAATATGGACGTAATCTTAACAATACCTTTCTAATAGCATTATCCTTTCAGTGGTGGTCAAGCAGACGTTTTTGTTTCTATGATTTTTCAACTGCATACAGATACTCAGAATTGCACACTTTTCTCAATTTATGCAATATCACATAAATATATTATATGCTGTCTCAGTATTTAGTATGTTTGCAGTGGTCATAGTGATTTACTTGTATCTAGAAAGATGTTATGAATGATATTGATCTACTGTATATAAAAAATTAAAATAGTTGAAAATTATATTATTTGAGGTTTTGTTATTATAAATATTTTCACATTGTCATCCTTTACTTGTTTAGTTAATATTATGCATTTGCTGTAGAAATAAGTTCTAGCTAGGAGAATCTATAACATTGTAATTCTTCATTTCTTGCAAGTACCTCATCAGTATTTGGTCACAAGTAAAACTCTAGAGTAATAGTCCAATACACACCTTGACATTTGATTCTCTGCAAAGGGCTAAAACTTGAGGGATTCTGATCCAGTTCCTAAAGCATAAAATCCTTCTTTCTCAGAAATGTATTTCTGACATGAAGTTCAATTGCAGTCTTGATTTTCTGAAAGGTTATCCTTATAAAAATCCAATTTGTGGTCTAGCTTTTGATCATGATCTTGAAGCAGTCATTACAGATGAAAGATTAAAAGAATGATTAATTAAATCAATTGCCAGCAAATTTCTTTCTAGAGATAAGACATATTGTCTAGGAATGTTACATCAAGAAATGTATACAGTAGAGGATACCAGAGTCAGGCTGCATTGTATTAACTACCTAGTATTTTCAATGATGCATGTTTATGAGTACAGAGGTTCAAAGAGTCTGGTCAAAGGCCAGCTTATCAGAAAGGTTCTATAGATCTGACTGCTTGATTCCAGGAGTGAAAGGTTCTGTAAAAGCAATTTTGTAGCTGTTGGGGTTGATTTTCCTATTATGATTTTGATGCACTTATCCTTTTATAAGCTAAGTTAATGATTGTAAGTCTTGAGCTTCTCATTTTCTAAAATAATTTTTCTCCTGCCAGATGGGGTTGCCTTCCAGAGTAACCATGCTCGATTTCTTGGGTTCACAAAGCATTTTCAGTTAACTGTTCATATGTGTCATTCCCAGCTCAGTTTCAAGATTGGAATCCCAATTAAGCATTCATAGAAAATTCTAAAACGATATTTGAGAAAGTGTTTTGCACTTCCATCAAAAGAGTAGATTACCTTGGTGTTCTGGCTGTCTCAAGCACAATTTCAGGCACAGGTAGATTCTATGCTGTTGTACACATAAGCTGTTCTGTGGGCATGGGGCAGCCCTACTTCTAATGGCTTTGTTCACACTTGTATTTGACCCGAAAAATCACCTGTAAATTCCTGGCATTATCTGCTTGTGTGAAAGGTGTTTATAAAGCAGCATCAGGCATTTCTTTTTGATGTTGATGTTCCTTTACAAATGTATTCTAAAGTGAAATATACACACAAGTTTATGTCTACTTCATAATATAGATATTTTAAGTTTTTTATTTGTTTATACTGCCTTAAACATTCTGTATATCTATGTTGTAATAGGGCCAAAAAAAGGTTTATTTGAGACAAACAGCATCAGCATCTCAGCCTCAGTTCACTTAGAATTTTTGCTTTTGCAGTACATTTTTTTTTGAATGACTAATGACAATATAGAAAACATGCATGTAGCCAACAAATTTGAACTGGTATATTTTAAATATCATAACACCAGTTTAAAGTGATGCTCAAACATTTGTATATGTGATTGCAGTTTTTTAAAGTTTAAATTTTTACTATGAAATCCTTATTTTGCTAAAACTGATACTTACCTTACTAAAAAAGTGCTTATATACCCACATAGACATTACTGTATTTATACTATGTAGAGGAATTAGTGCATTCAGTAGAAAGTTTTATTTATACAGTTTCTTTCTAGTTAGCTTATGAGAGGAAGAAAAGCAACAGTGATCTTTAACTTGAACAAGTATAAAATAATTGAGCACTGGGTTTAATTGATCTTTTTGTCCACTATAATAAAGTAAATAAATAACTAAATAAATACAACTGTTTGGGACTGTTTTTCATACCATTGTTTTTGACAATTTGTCATTATTGAGAAAATTGAAATTATAACTTTACCAAAATATACCAACCAGCCAGAACATTAAAACCACTGAGAGGTGAATAACACTGATTATCTTGTTAAAATGGTGCCTGTTAAGGGGTGAGATTTTTTAGGCAATGAGTGTCAGAACTGGACTATGGAGCAATAGAAGAAGAATAATCTGATCTGCCAAATCACATTTTCTTTTAGATCAATTAGATGGCCAGGTGTGTATGTATCATTTACCTGGGGAAGAGATGGCATGCACTATTAGAAAAAGGCAAGCTGGCAGAGACATGCTCTGTGGGATGCTCTGGGCAGTGTTCTGCTGGGAAACTTTTGTTCCTGACATTCATGTGAATGTTACTTTGACATGTACCACCTACTTAATGATTGTTGCAGACCACATACACCCCTTCCTGGCTATGGTATTCCTTGATGGCATTGACCTCTTTCAGCAGGATAATGTTACCTGCTACATGGTAGAAATTGTTCCTGGAATGGTTTGAGGAACATGACAAAGAGTTGAAGGTGTTGACTTAGATTCCACATTTCTAAAGATCTCTGTCTGATCAACCATCTGTGGGATGTTCTGGAAAAACAATCTTCACCCATGGTGGCATTGCCTCGCAACCTATAAGACTTGAAGGGTCTGTTGCTAATGTCTTCGTGCCAGATACCACAGGACACTGTCAGAGGTCTTGCTTTGATGGGTCAGAGCTTTTTTGGTGGCATGAGGAGGACCTGCATAATATTAGGCAGGTGATTTGAATATTGTGGTATATTCTGGAGGACAATATCAGGCATATTCTTCTGTGAGATGAAGTTAAACCAGAAGTGAATACTGAGGGATGGCAACCATATGAATGTCTGAGTTTAAGAAATAAGATATTTCTTGTATTGTTATAATTTTGCTAATTTTACTTTTTTTAGTGACATCAAGATTGCCAAAATTTTGTCACCATGACAAGTTTTGCTAGGCACTTGACATATGCATAGCATGACATATGATGTAATATTAGTCATCTTATTTAAAGTTGAGGTATATGTTTGCTTGTTTAAAATACATGAAAGACTTATAAGAAGAAATGTTTTTCATGACAATATCTGTCAAAGCATTAATTAGGTTTTGATCATCTGATTGTTATAGTAACTTATATTTTAGTTTTGCCTAGTGAATTTGTTTAACAGTCTCTATCCTTTAGTGCAGGGGGGTCAAATTAAATTTCTAGAGAACGTCAGTGGTGAGAGGTATTCATTCCAACATTTTATTAATCAACAACCAAGTGCTGCTGTTAATTAAACATTATTCTTTTGCCTTAATTTTGATTGACTTGCTTGTTAAATCCTCAACCTTTAATTTTTTCCTTTTTCTTTAACCAGCATTCAAATAATAATTAGATTCAGAGTGACCAAACACTTGACCTTCTAACTCAGGGGCATCACTTCCTGGAGGGCAACCATTTTAGCTGAAACTGATTTCTTTGCTAAAAGCTATTTCTCTCATTTAATGAAACATGTTATTAAGTTTTATATCTTGTAAGTGTACTCTTCCTGCACTCCAGGTATTTCCGAAGGTAATGATTATCTTTGTTCTTAGAGCGCCACCAACACATATTATGACTCAGATCCGATCAGTATCTCATGTTTTGACATTTTCTTTTCAAATATTTTTTTGAAGCAGATATTCTATGATGGACACCCAAGAGCAAACTGAATCAAGTTATCTGGTCGTCAGTTTCCTTCCTTGGCTTCTTATTATTGTTTGGCTGCTGGGAACAATTTAGAGAGGTATAACTTTAATAACAAGTCACATAAAACTAACGCAAAATAAAAAGGTTACATTAATGGCAAAAGGAGGTGGAGGAGGAGGTTAGGAGCACGCGCTGATACAGTGCATTGCCGCACCCACCACATGACAAACCAACTCAGGATCCCAGATTAGGGCCCGAGTACAGCCATGCAATGAGTGACACCTCAGCACCACACTAGTTCAGATGGAATTGAACCAGTATGAGTTTTTTATGGTGGCTGGAGTGCCAATTCTTCCACCAACCCCCAGGTTTTCCCTGCAGGCTGGAGGGCAGTTGGCCATTAATTAAGAAAGTGGTTGAAACAAAAACCTGCAGCCCTCCAAGATCTGGGTTAGGATACCTGTGCTTTTCTATATCTACCACCGCAATTGTCTGAATGTGTTGTTCAGCTTCACTTTAAAATTTCCATCACTTGACTTTTTCATCATAAAGAACAGAACAACTAGAACAAATATATAAAAAATAATGGATTCAGAGGGAAAAATTGTTTTTGAAAGGCTTCATCAAAATCTCTATCCTACATCAATACAAATTTTGTTGTGAGGCCAAAAACAGGTTGTTCATAAAAGACAGTCATTGACTTTGTACCACTTTAGGTTGTTTTGTAGAAAAATGGAGATATAATCTCTAAAAAAGGATTGAGAGACTAATTTTTACATTCATAGCTGCTAAAGGATGTGGTATTACTTATTCATTTAAAAGATTCACTATATATTCCCATTAGGTGTTTTAAAAGTTTTTCTTAAAATGTATTTAATAAATAATGAGATAAATCTTCCAATTAATTATTGCTCTAACTAGAGTTGTTTCCTACATTGCTCCTGATGTTGTCAGGTGAAGTTCCTGCTCCCTGTGTCTCTTAGTTAGATCAAGTGGTCTAAAGATTGATGCATGGATAATTAATATTTTTCTGTATCAAAGAAAGAAATTTCTCATTGTTTTAAAAAATACAAGATTTCTATTGATTATTTCAGCGAGCCATATAATATTAAGATGTTAGTTCTTTCAGACAAAACTGTGTATTAGTTTTTAAGGAATGCTTACTTGTGCTTATGCCATACATGAATTTTTCTCATCATGCACCATTACTACAGAATTATATGAGTATTGGCACAATTTAAAAATTGTGCAACAAACATTAAAATATCTATTTACAAGATACATAGTGTAAAAATTGTGTTCTGAATCAAAAGTTGTTTTTTTTTATACACTTTCTTAAACAGCTTCCATAATTATGGGATCTTTAAAGTTCTCCTTCGGATTTATGAATCAGCACTTGAGATTGCACAGAATGGGTTTCAAATGGAGCAAGCTAATAAATGCATATAACGCATCATAAAATACATACAGTATATGTGCACATTGCCACAGAATCATTGTAACTGATATGTCATGTAATATTTAAATTGCTCATTAAGACTTTTGTGTTATAGATCAAAAAAGCATATCAAATTTCATGACATTTCTTTAATGACCTAGTATTAATAGGAGAGAAAGCAGAAAGGTATTTCAGTTAAAACCAAAAAAATATACTGAAATAAAATCAACCATAATACAATGTTTTTTACCTAATTTTTCTAGAATGGAGCTAAAATTTGCAGTAAAGGTGGTTTATTATCTTACTGCAGCTAATGGAAGCTATATTTTATAAGGAAACAATTCCAGTAAGTTAAAACAGTTCTTTTGAAAGAAAGTAAAGAACAGAATGTTTACAGTACCTTTTTGTAAATATTTTAGTCAAAGAAATGATTAAAATCTTATGTGAAACTTCTTTACAAATAATGGTTCACCTTACTGTTAGTTTGCTTCTTTATATGGTAGTGCATTTGAAACATGCCTGATGTTAACAATGGCCAGACCTGAACTTGTGAGGAAACTAAGGGTATCTTTACAGAGCAGGAAAAAGACAGATCTTGTAATAGTTCCACAAAGAGCAATTTGTTCTGTAAACTAGTATGTTCTGGTGTTTAGATCATTTAGATGTTTTGCTAATCCTGTAAATGGTCAAAGCAATTAATTTTCACTGCAGTGTTACATTTGAAACTACTGTACACCACCAAATAAGGAGGATCGCAGGAATCATCGGATAGAGGGGTCCTTTCTTTGGATTGGCTAGCCCAGTGCTGATTCAGCTCTGAAATGGCCAATAGGGGGAGGCAGCTTGATGGCCAAGGTCTCCAGGACTCTGAACAAATCAAATCAGATCATGTGATATCACCTATTATTGAATTCTGCTCTGTATTTGTAATATTTCTATTGCACTTTTATATTGTATTGAGGATTACTTGTGTTCTGTTCTCTGTATTGTATTGTATTTACCCCTTTTTTTTTTGACACCCACTGCATGCCCAAACTACCTGGAAAGGGGTCTCTCTTTGAACTGCCTTTCCCAAAGTTTCTTCCATTTTTTCCCTACAAGAGTTTTTTTGGGAGTTTTTCCTTGTGTTCTTAGAGAGTCAAGGATGGGGGGCTGTCAAAAGGCAGGGTCTGTTAAGGCCCATGGCGGCACATCTTGTGTGATTTTGGGCTACATAAAAATAAATTGTATTGTAAGTAAAGATTACCATAATATTACTACTCCATTATGTTGCATATGGAAAAAACATGTGAGGCTGAAAAATGACCAGCAAAAAAAAGTTACAATTTTTTTCCCAGATTCAAAATGTAAAATGTGAATAATAGCTTTACCATGTAAAACATCAACAGTGGTAACTGTTATTTCTAAAAGTGTTTTAAATAAACATATCTGTACTATATACCTTAACATATTTACTGTAAAGTGCCGTAACATGTCAGTCCATGAAACTTTAGCAAACCATTCAAAATGAAGTCCCATTGTTAGTTTCAGACTACAAATTCTATGGTATTATTTTACTGTATGTTTAAATAGAAACACAAGGGAGGGAATATGATGAAGTAAGTCACAAAGCAATAAAGACATTAAGTAAACAAAACACTACAACAACTCTTTGGAAGGTTATCAGTGAATGTCTTGTGTGTCTTCCCTTGGTGTGATGACTATCCCTTTTAACCAAATTATATAATTATGTTTGCCCTAACTTGCATTCAAAAGAAAGCTTCTCTACTTTGTGCAAAAAAACAGAAAAAAAGGTTGAAAAAACAGTTTGTTGTAGATAACTTGTGCATTTTTTGTTAATTAGACTAATTGACTTTTCTTGCTGAAGATATTCTGATTTTTTACAATTTTTAGTGATTTAAATGACACTGCACCTAACCATAATGTTAAAAAATACCCTAGTGCTCTGCAAGTCTTTAAGGGAAATTAGGAACATTGCATTCTTGACTGTCAATATTTTCAAGAATTGAGATAGAAAAAACTTTGCGCTGAAAAAATTGTATACAATCTTGAAATATTTGGATAGGTGAACATATTTTAATACATTAACATCCACAAAAATTTTGGAAATGAGAGAAATCAATTATATTGTAACCCAGTACTACATTATCAGGCAAAGCACCAAAGTAAAGTGAACATCAGCACCAGACAAAAAATATAACTCCTTTCAAATTGTAATAAATTCAGGCTGTTGGGAAAATTACTTTTAAAACTTGAAACAGTATTTTTATTTGTAACTTTTAAAATTAAAATTATAATCAAATTAAACTGTATAGGGTCTTTCCCATTATGTCAAATTATCTATGCAAATAATCTTGTCTTGTGCTGAAGCCCTATCCTCCTACATCAAAGTGCAAACCTTCTTATACAGTGGTGTGAAAAACTATTTGCCCCCTTCCTGATTTCTTATTCTTTTGCATGTTTGTCACACAAAATGTTTCTGATCATCAAACACATTTAACCATTAGTCAAATATAACACAAGTAAACACAAAATGCAGTTTTTAAATGATGGTTTTTATTATTTAGGGAGAAAAAAAATCCAAACCTACATGGCCCTGTGTGAAAAAGTAATTGCCCCCTTGTTAAAAAATAACCTAACTGTGGTGTATCACACCTGAGTTCAATTTCCGTAGCCACCCCCAGGCCTGATTACTGCCACACCTGTTTCAATCAAGAAATCACTTAAATAGGAGCTGCCTGACACAGAGAAGTAGACCAAAAGCACCTCAAAAGCTAGACATCATGCCAAGATCCAAAGAAATTCAGGAACAAATGAGAACAGAAGTATTTGAGATCTATCAGTCTGGTAAAGGTTATAAAGCCATTTCTAAAGCTTTGGGACTCCAGCAAACCACAGTGAGAGCCATTATCCACAAATGGCAAAAACATGGAACAGTGGTGAACCTTCCCAGGAGTGGCCGGCCGACCAAAATTACCCCAAGAGCGCAGAGACGACTCATCCGAGAGGTCACAAAAGACCCCAGGACAACATCTAAAGAACTGCAGGCCTCACTTGCCTCAATTAAGGTCAGTTTTCACGACTCCACCATAAGAAAGAGACTGGGCAAAAACGGCCTGCGTGGCAGATTTCCAAGACGCAAACCACTGTTAAGCAAAAAGAACATTAGGGCTCGTCTCAATTTTTCTAAGAAACATCTCAATGATTGCCAAGACTTTTGGGAAAATACCTTGTGGACTGATGAGACAAAAGTTGAACTTTTTGGAAGGCAAATGTCCCGTTACATCTGGCGTAAAAGGAACACAGCATTTCAGAAAAAGAACATCATACCAACAGTACAATATGGTGGTGGTAGTGTGATGGTCTGGGGTTGTTTTGCTGCTTCAGGACCTGGAAGGCTTGCTGTGATAGATGGAACCATGAATTCTACTGTCTACCAAAAAATCCTGAAGGAGAATGTCCGGCCATCTGTTCGTCAACTCAAGCTGAAGCGATCTTGGGTGCTGCAACAGGACAATGACCCAAAACACACCAGGAAATCCACCTCTGAATGGCTGAAGAAAAACAAAATGAAGACTTTGGAGTGGCCTAGTCAAAGTCCTGACCTGAATCCAATTGAGATGCTATGGCATGACCTTAAAAAGGCGGTTCATGCTAGAAAACCCTCAAATAAAGCTGAATTACAACAATTCTGCAAAGATGAGTGGGCCAAAATTCCTCCAGAGCGCTGTAAAAGACTCATTGCAAGTTATCGCAAACGCTTGATTGCAGTTATTGCTGCTAAGGGTGGCCCAACCAGTTATTAGGTTCAGGGGGCAATTACTTTTTCACACAGGGCCATGTAGGTTTGGATTTTTTTTTCTCCCTAAATAATAAAAACCATCATTTAAAAACTGCATTTTGTGTTTACTTGTGTTATATTTGACTAATGGTTAAATGTGTTTGATGATCAGAAACATTTTGTGTGACAAACATGCAAAAGAATAAGAAATCAGGAAGGGGGCAAATAGTTTTTCACACCACTGTAGCTGCTGCCCAAAATCCCTTTAAAGGACATTCCAAAACATGACTTGTGCAACTGAACCAAAATTAAGTATACATAATTTTGTAGGAAACATACAGTATAGGGATTATAATTAGACCTCAACTTAAAGTTATTCTGCGTGTGTATTTTAGTTATTTAAATCATTTTAAAAGTGTAAATATGAAATTAACTCATATATGTAAAAGGTCTGTGTTCATACATTAAGGAATGAAGGTTTAATAGTTAATGACATTTTAGCATAATAATTTATTTAATGAATAGGATAATTTACTACAACTTACCTTTTAATAAAGGAGCTATTTTCTTAGTCAAGGCCATGAAGGGTGGTTTTAGCTTCTTCCACAAATCATGAAATATAATTTGATGAAGAAGAACTCATTTTAATTATTGAATAGAAAATTGCATGAAGAATTCAGATGACTTTACATCTAAATGCTAATTGATATAATAAAATATAATAAAAATATAATAATATTATTCATTTACAGACTTCATTTCATACAGTTAATTCATTGTTGAATTTTGTAATATTTTATTTAATTTGTCTACTATGATAAAGTAGCCTTGACTACAAACTTTAATATTTACGTAAACCAAAAAGCAGACACTCTAAGCAGTTTTTCACCCCACCTTAATATAATTAAGTTCTAGTACACACTCATAAAAAAGCATGTCATATGTAATTTTAACCTAAGCTGATGCACAATATAATTTGTGACATAGCTGACACAAAAACAGCCAAGGAATCAGAGTGCATGCCTGGCATGAAAACACCCTCAGTGACAGAACACTACAGTAGCCTCAACAGGGTGACTGGGGGTGCTGTATTTCATGAAAGGTGCATACACCACCTGATCCAATGTTTGTTCATGCAATATACCTGACAGGAAAAGAACTAGGGTGAGAGTTCATGATGGTGATCTGGTGCAGGCCAGCTGATCATATTCATCCATCCATTATCCAACCCGCTTTATCCTAATTACAGGGTCATGGGGGTCTGCTGGAGCCGATCCCAGCCAACACAGGGCGCAAGGCAGGAAACAAAAACCTGGGCAGGGCACCAGCCCACCGCAGTGATCATATTCATCACACGTGTAAATCAGAGACTTCCAGACTAAACCAAAACGAAGTCCTGGATGCTGTTAGCTCATGGAAAAGATGGTGGCACCATCAAAAGAGTGATTTGGGTTTCTGTGTCTTACGATGGCCACATTTCCAGCTATTTGCTGCAAAGTACATTGTACAGGTTGATAATACCAATGATAAGAAGATCAGCTACGCCATCTGAACACCACCAACTACGACATACACATTTCATCATAAAAGAAAGTCATATACACTGGTGTGCCTTAAAGTAAATCAAGACCTGCAACCAGTGGTCGTCATCAAGCCAAATAAAAGAAGCGTTTCAGTGACAGACAGTGGGAAACCACAAGACACTGCTGAGCATGACAAAGTGAGAGGAAGGCCAGAATATAGGGCCATATTTTGGCCCATTGGCTTGTCAGACTCACTCAATGATGCTGACTGCGAGTCCGACAATCACAAAGAAATGCCAGTGGAGAATGGAGCACATCTTCATTTACTAAGAACTCTCATCCACATATGAACTGTACTTTTACAGTCTCACATAAATGTTTATTGAATAAACACTATTTGGGAAGGTTGGACTGGCTATGTGTGTAAGTGAGAATGAACTAGAAACTATATGGTGGCAGGACAATACACTGTATACCAAAGCAAAAGGTCAGCTTACATAAATATTGTACAGCGGGGCGGCACTGTGGCCCATTGCCTGGCCAGACAGACTCTATGGAAAATACAGTGAGACTGACAAAGACAAAGAAATGCCCATCAGAAAAGGAGAAGTACTTTACTAACAACTGCTTCCCCTATGTGTACTTTGCTTTTACATCCTTGGATCAATGTTTGTTCGATAAGCACTGCTTAGGACAGTTGCATTATCAATTTAATAAAGTGTCATGCTAATTTTGAAGATCAGTGCTAATATTTGTCAGCCTACTTGCAGTCAATGGCATTTCTGTATTATGGGCCACTAGGGTACAGCCCTACCAAATTTTGTGCAAAAATAAATAATACACTTTCCTCAGTAATTATTATTAAAATGTTGATTACAACACTTTGTCTTCTTTAGTAATTTTTTGTCTTATTTTCTATCATATGTTTAATGGAAAAAATATAAGAAAATATTGATTCTTCTCTTATGGGAAATTGTCTCCATACCAGGTGCTACAGATCTGTTTATTGCTGAAGAGTTGGGCCAGTTGGCCCTGCAGGGTTCTCTATACCCTCAGGTGAGTGTAACCATGCTCATCCTGAACTTTCCAGTTTACCATGGAGCTTTAAAGTTATTATCCATAGTTAAACGAGGACCACCTACTGCTCTTATTTATTTATTTATTTATTTTTAATTGCACAAGTTTACTTACGGTTCAAACTTTACTCAGTTGAGGCCATGCAGCACACGCCTGAAAAAATGTTATTCTGGAACCATTTGCTCCTTTAACAGTAATTTGAAAGAAAAGATAAAGAACTCGTTCCCAAGACATTGCACAGCACTTTGATTTTGATCCACTGTTGGGGAGGACCAAACTAAATTTGAAAAAGCCACAAACAAAAACTTCATGTGCTCCTTGCACTTTGTGGAAAAGCAGCCAGTAGTATGATCTCCTTATTTCAAAAGAATATGGAATCCTTGTAAGCTATGCTGTGTCTCTCAGCAATGCTGCGTCTCTCCAGCAAAGCAAACAGAAAAGATCTCGATGGGTGGTGCAAGGTACATTGTAAATGCAGATAACAGAATTACTGGGCACGACCCTACCTGACTGCTGTGTCTGTGTATAGCAGAGTGGCAGATCACGCTACAATAAATAAGTATGCCGTTCCTGTTTCAAGCTGAATAAAGCTGGTTTTGCTAAAGTACTGAGACTCAGCCTCGTGTTTTGAGGTGCAAGACAGGGACTTATAGCGCGACCCCAATCTTTTATGATTTGCTTCTATGTTGCTTCACTGCAGCTCTATGAACCTGTTTTTGCCCTGCCCCAGCAATGGACAAACAATTTTCCACAGATGCTGCAATCACACTTCGGGACGCACTTCAGTGTGTCGTTCCCGTTGGGTTGGGGGGGATGGTTTTATTGTCTCAAAAGAGTTCAGAAACCTCACAATATGAAGAAGAAATGGATGATTCAGCTCCTGATTGATAACTGTTCTGCCCACAACATGCAGTGCTTCAGCCATTGGATTTGGGCATCATTCACACCCTGAAAGTGTATTATCGCAAGGAAATGCTGAGAAAAATTCTCGTCACATAACTATTAGGCAGGAGGAGATTAAAATTAACACGAAAGAAGCTATTGAAATGACTGCAAACGCCTGGGCACAAGTTAAAGAAAACACTATAGTAACAAATGCAGAATCTCATTACAACGAAATTGGGAGTTCGTTGTAACGGAATTTTACCTGTATTTGCAAGTGTGACAGTGGTGAAACCATCCATTTCATAAGTCACCAATCCACTTAATGCTAATAAAAAGGCTAAGTTTTTCTTTACCTTATTCGGCATAAGGAGAGAACCAACCCTTGACACCTGGGGCTGCAGTCATTTGCAGGCCACACTCATGCATTCAATTAAGTGTTTGTTGTATAGTCAGCACAGTGTCTTGTGTTCTTAGGATTATTTTAACAAGAATGGTCTTTTTTGGTTTATTTTATATAATGCTCTGCAGTGAGTACAGGCTCAGTATGCTTAAATATTTTGCATTTATAATGCACTAACATTAAATTAAGAAACAATACAATATTCATAAATATACAGTTTACATTAAACACGCAGTAAAACAAGTAATCTCCGTTATTAATGTACTGCAGGTATAAACAAATTATTACAAAAACCCAGCCACGGGGGATGCAAAAACCAATGTGTTTCTTCGTGCCAGTCCCAAGTCCAGATAAATTTAAGGGTTACATCAGGAAGAGTATCAAGTGTAAAATTTTGTCAGATCAATATGCGGACAACAATACAGATTCCATCCTGGATTGATCAAGGCCTGGGTTAAAAACAGCCACCACCAGTACTGTTAGCCAACAGGGTACTGGGGGAAATTGGGCTACTGTTGGCTGAAGGAGAAGAAGAGGAGGAAGGCGTGCCCAGAGGAAGGATGGAAGGAGGAGGAAAGAGTGGAAGTGAGGGTAGGAACTTTGAATGTTGGCAGTATGACTGGTAAAGGGAGAGAGTTAGCTGATATGATGGAGAGAAGAAACGCTGATATATTTTGTGTGCAAGAGACCAGGTGGAAGGGGAGTAAGGTCAGGTGTATCAGAGGTGGGTTCAAATTGTTCTACCATGGTGTGAATGGGAAGAGAAATGGGGTAGAGGTTATCCTGAATTATGAGTATGTCAAGAAAGTTTTAGATGTGAAGAGTGTCAGACAGAGTGTTAATTATGAAGCTGGAAATTGAAGGAGTGATGATGAATGTTATTAATGCATCAGCCCAGCAAGTTGGGTGTGCAATGAAATGAATGAGAAAGAAGATTTCTGGAGTGAGTTCGATGAAGTACGGTAGAGTGTTCCCAAGAGATAGAGAGTGATAATTGGAGCGGATTTCAATGGACATGTTGGTGAAAGGAACAGAGAGGATGAGAAGGTGATGGGTAGGTATGGTGCCAAGGAGAGGAATGAAGGTCAGATGATAGTGGATTTTGTGAAAAAGATGGACATGGCTATGGTGAATATGTATTTTAAGAAGAGGGAGGAACACAGAGTGACATACAAGAGTGGAGGAGGATACACACAGATGGATTATATCCTATACAGTAGGGTCAGTTTGAAGGAGATTGGAGAAGTGGTGGAAGAGGAAAGCGTAGTTGGGCTCATAGGATGGTAGTCTGTAGGATAATGTTGGAGATCAATATGTGGAGGAGAATGAGGGCAGATCCAAGGATGAAATGGTGAAATTTGAAAAAGAAAGACTGTAAGGTGGAGTTCAGGGTTAGAGTTAGTGGAGATTGAAACTCCATGGGGTTATGTATGGGTACACTAGTTCAAGTATTAAATTTAATGTAAACCAATCTTAAACCCAACCAATGAGATCTCTAATAAAAGGTACTGGTACTGATTTTTAAGAATAAATGTGATGTGCAGAACTGTAGTAAGTACAGAGGGATAAAAGTGATCAGTCCGAGAATGAAGTTATGGGAAAGAGTAGTGGAAGCTTGGATAAGAAGGAAGGTGATGATTAGTGAGCAGCAGTATGGTTTCATGCTGGGAAAGAACACTATAGATGTGATGTTTGCTCTGATAGTGTTGATGGAGAAGTATAGAAAAGGCCAAAAGGAGTTGCATTGTGTGGTTGTGGACCTAGAGAAAGCACTTCACAGGGTGCCTAGAGAGGAGTTAGTGATATTATATGAGAAAGTCGGCAGTGGCAGAGAAGTATATAATAGTCGTAGAAGATATGCACGATGTAAGTGTGACAGTGGTGAGGTCTGCGGCAGGTGGAGGTGGAATTACATCAGTGATCGGCTCCGAGCCTTTTCTTATGGTTGGCAAAGGTAGATGAGTTTAAATTCTTGGGATCAACAGTACAGAGAAACAGGGAGTGTGAAATAGAGGTGAAGAAGAGAACGTAGGCAGGGTGGAGTGGGTGGAGAGGAGTGTCGGGAGTGATTTATGACAGACGGGTACTAGCAAGAGTGAAAGGGGAGGTCTTCAAGACGGTAATGAGACCAGCTATGTTTTATGGGTTGGAGATGGTGGCACTGACAAAAAGACATGAGACAGACCTGGAGGTGGCAGAGTTAAAGATGTTAAGATTTGCTTTGGATGTGATGAGGATGGACGGGATTAGGAACGAGTACATAAGAGGGTCTGCTCAGGTTGGACGGTTTGGAGACAAAGCCAGAGAGGTGAGTTTGCATTGGTTTGGACATGTGCAGAGGAGAGATGCTAGTTATATTGGGAGTAGGGTTCTAGGGATGGATCTGCCAGGCAACAGGAAAAGAAGAATAGCTAAGAGGAGGTTTATGGATGTGGTGAGAGAGGAAATGCACTTGGTGGGTGTGACAGGGTAAGATGCAGAGGACAGAAATATATGGAAACAGATGATCTGCTGTTGTTAACAGGAGCCGCCAGAAGAAGAAGAAGTAGAAACAAATCATAACAATGTAAAATTCTATAATATTAATATTGAGATATGACCAACTGACAGCATTCAAAAAAAACAGCATTCCTCAAGAAATTAAATCTCATGTGTTCCTTGATATATATAATGATAACTTACACAGCACTGCTAAGGTTCTTTAGTTGGTAGAATACTAATTTTCCATTATTCAGTTTGAAAATAATTTGTTATTTTGTTCCAAATTAGACAGAATCGAATTTGTATATGAAAAACAGATAAAAGTGTTTTCAGAATTTATCAAGAATTTATTAATGCTGCCTCTGAAAGAAACAAGCAGTAAGTCATTTTGATGTCTCAGTATACTGTATATGAGGGACTACATCACATTATGTTCTTTTATCACCATCTGTAGATCTCTGTACTGGGTATCAGAGGGTTGTTGAGCTTGACATGAAATATAATTGCATGGGATGTAGTATTGATTGCATTCTTGTTTGATATGTATGTCACTGTGATGTTTTAATTAATAAAATTTAAAGGAGGAAGAAAAATTACAGTAACTTTTTGCTGTCTGTATCATTCCCTGGAATTAATAACACTTCCGTTTTGTTAGTGTTTAAAGAGAAGCAGTTATTATTCAATAGATTTTTTCGCTCACTGATACAAATAATTAAGAACACAACTGGGGAAATGCCATTTGGTCTGATGGAAAGGTATAGTTAAGTGTCATCTATATATGAATGAATGAAACGAGGGTTCTTGGTTATAGCTGTTTTAACTTCTGGCAATTCTGCAGATACAGAGGAGCATGCAAAACCCTAAAATGTCTCTTTTCATTTAAATCTGAATTAATTATCAACTAGAAACTTGCATTTTTTTTCTTATGAATAAGAAAACAAAATGTAATGCAAATGAATTTGAAGCAGCCTTGACTAACACCGAGGCATAGTAAAGTACAGTATGTGTATTGTCACCATTTTAAATCATTTTGTGTGTTTGTTTTTCAAATGTCACCAGCAGTTTGCGCAACTGTACAGTAAGCTCTGTTACAGATTATCAGCTGGCCATCGGACCCCCTCAATATAATTTCCAACATCTTCAGTACACATTCTACTCCTGCAATCTCATAGGATAAGTTCATTGGGAGGGGGTAGCAGCTGACTGAGCGATTCATCAGTAGGGACATGTACTCACAATTTTTAACTGGTGGTGGATTTTCATGTCATCATTATTACTTTTCCAGCTCCTTTGGAGTATTGTCAATAGGGATAATGAGTGACATGTAAATAATAAGAGCCCAGGTACTCATCCCTGGGGATACCATATGTGAAGAACTGTTGTCACTTTTATATACACACTGAAATTGTTTTTTATTTAAGTATGAGCCAAACCACAAAAAAACTCTGGCAGTTCAACATGATTTTAAAAACGGAAATAAATGTGTACTGTTTAATAATGTAGCATATCCTTCATTAAAGGACATCACAATGTTGTTTCTGTACTGTGTGAAAGTTAGTCTGAAACTTCTGAAGACGTTGTAATGAGTGTGAGAAGACTAAAGCTGTCAGACTACTGCTTTTTAAGTACTTTAGAAATGTAATTATGTAATTACTAGTGCCTGGGAGCCCGATCGAATCAGGCTACAAATTCTATGTTTGTAAAATCCATACTTTCTCTACAAAGAATTATTTGTTTTTTTAAGTACTTGAAATGATTTTGTTATCATGGCACTGATTTGTGCTTAAAATAGACCTTTTCAGCCGATGTAATGAAGAGCTTCCTGTTTAAACGGGGCTGCGAGATGTGAACTCAGCTCTTTGGCGCACCTCATTTGATTTTTTCCGGCAAACAAATTTTCAAAACAAACCGTATTTTATGACTCTAATCAGAGTTGGAGTAATAATTATGTTGCCGTGGTTATTTTAGATCTGAGATCGGCTAAAATTTAAACAATCGTCATTATTCAGTTTGCCAATAGATGTCAGACGGATGGATGCCAAAACCGAACTGCCCAAAGATTGATTTCGATGTACCAAGCAAATGGCGATACGTTCTAAATTACTTATGGTTCCAGAGCTGTCAAAGGGTTTAAGTCAGTCGACGATGTTAGTCCTGGAAAGTACGCCCCACCAAACCAACGTTTCAAAAACCAACTGAACTTACTGTTACCTGCTTGAACCAACACCGACTTACTATACTCGGCCATCCAAAGGCGTCACTGAAGCATTCGAACATTCTTAGCCAATCATGCAATACTGCGTCCGCGTTTGCCACGTTTTGTTCTAACTACAGAGGCAGAGTCCCATTGCATGGTTCTAACATGTACTGAGTCGAGGTATTGACGTGAACACCATACATACGGGATATTGACGCGAACACCATACATACGGGGTATTGATGCGAACACCATACATACGGGGTATTGACGCGAACACCATACATACGGATAGTATCAAATTATATATAAGGATTGTGCCTTTATGTCTCTTAATCTAATTTTTTAATGATGTTCTGCCAGTGACTACTATTAGTGCATTTGGAACTGTGCCAGCATTAGAAAAAATGGAAAAAAAAGAATAGGCGGTTCCCGGAAGGGTGCCCCTCATGCATGTAAAGCTTTGAAATTGAGAGATTTTAGGTTGGAGATGGAGAGGGGTGTGTGTATCGATTGGTTGTGAGAAGTGCTGATACAGAACAGTGAAAGAAAGAATGACCATACCATGACAAAAAACAAACAAGTAGTAGTGCCAGTTGTCACAAGAACGATCATAAGACATGGAAAAGGTTTGGGGGAGCCACCCGTATAATTTTTCCCAGCTGAAAAACTGCGTCAAAATAATAGACATGTTCACACAACTGAGTCCAAAACAGAACTGATTAACTGGAAGCAAGATGGCAGCTTTAAAGGCCAGTGGAGGAAGTGATGTCATCAGGACCGGAACTGGATGTGATGTCATTTGCTGCCCCAGAGCCGGGCAGGACTTCCCTAGAATGGTCTGTAAAAGATCGAGAGGGAGAGTTAGTGCACTTTGTCACCCCCTGGTCCGGCGTGGAATTACATGTACTCAAGCCCTTTAGTTGTCTCCTAAAAACGCGTGTGTGACAGGGCCCCCCCTCCCCATCGGGTCGGGCGTCCTGGACCGAGAGGTCGTGAATGCGGGAGAGAGCATCGGTGTTGCTGTGGAGAGAACCCTTCCAATGAACAAACGAGAACTTATAAGGTTGCAGATCAAGGAACCACCTAGTGAGGGTCGGACTCCTTATGCAGAGCCATCCACTGTAAAGGTGCATGGTCCGTGACAAGTGTAAACTCCCAACCCAAGAGATAGTTCCTCAATTGTGTAATCACCCAGTTAATTCCAAGAGCCTCTCTTTCCACTGCTGCATACCTGGTCTCCTGATCCAGCAGTTTCCGTCTCAGGAATATGACGGGGTGTTCAGCACCATTGACGCTTTGGCTCAGCACTGCTGCACTGCTCCTAGGCCTGTGTCCAAAGTGTCCGTCTGGAGGATAAAAGGAAGCGAAAAGTCGGGTGCTTTCAAAACAGGTGCTGACATCAGGACCCTTTTCAAGTCACTGAATGCAGCTTCCGTCGTATCGGTCCATACCACAATGTTGGGAGCCCTCTTCTTTGTTAAATCACTCAAGGGCAAAGCTCTCTCTGAAAAGTGTGGTACAAACCGGTGGTAGTACCCAGCTAAACTGAGAAATGCTTGGACCTGCCACTTGGTTTGCGGATGGGGCCATTTCAAAATGGCATCTATTTTAGAGCACTGCGGCTTCACAGTACCACGACCCACCAGGTAACCCAAATATTTGGCTTCTTTCAATCCAGAAAAACAGACTTTAAACATTGCTGATATACGAGGTGTGGCAGAAAAGTAATGAGACTGATTTTTATTTTTTTCAAACATCAATATTATCCCCTTCAAAGTAGTTCCCTTGGGCAGCTACACACCGATGGAGACGTTGTTCCCACTGTTGGTAGCAGCGCTGGGAGTCTTTAACCGGTATGGTCTTCAGCATGTCCGTTACACTCTTTTGGATGTTTTGTAAAGTCCCGAAATGACGTCCTTTGAGGACATTTTTAAGATTAGGAAAAAGGAAAAAGTCACACGGACTGAGGTCAGGTGAATAAGGGGGCTGGGGAACCACAGGAATGCCTTTTGAGGTCAAAAATTCTGTTATGGAGAGGGCAGTGTGACATGGGGCGTTGTCATGATGGAGCATCCATTTGTCTGCAATGTCTGGTCTCACGCGAATGACCCTTTTTCTGAGCCTTTCATTGTTCACTCAACATTCTTAATGTTAAACAACGGTCTGATCTCACAAGAGTGTTCACATGTTCGATGTTTTCATTGGTTTTCGAAGTTGAAGGCCTCCCTGAACGGTGTTCATCTTCAACGTGTTTTCTGCCTTCCAAAAATGATTTGTGCCAAAGTGTTAACGTTTCAAACGTCACACTTGCCGATTCTCCAAGCTTAACACAAAATTTAATGGCACAACGTTGCTCCAAATTCCGCTGTTCCATTTTGCATGACGCACAACCAAAAACACAACTTCGCTAATAGCAGTCACAAAAATCACGTAGTTAACGGAAGGAGTTGAAACTCGCACTGAGCTATGGGAGGGTACTGATACACGTGCTCTATCAAGGACAACAGCGCAGCGTTGCCAGATCGCTTGCAGTGTTGCCAGTCTCATTACTTTTCTGCCACACCTCGTACAGAAACATCTCCCAGTACTACAATCAGAAAAACATAGAATTGTTAGTATTGGCACACTTCAAGCACAGTGTGCCAGTGAATACTGATACATTAAGAATGTTAAAAATCGATGTGTTTAGAAGTGTGGTGATGTTTTTCACTAGTTTTGTTGGAATTTAGTCTGATGAACAGCATATAGTAGGAGGTTTACTTTGACTTTGGAAGCTGGAATCTTGTAGTATCTATTTTAACACTGAAGATATTTATAAAATATGTCCTGCTAACATTTGTTTAGTTTTTACGTGACAGTTCTGAGGGCCCATTTTTCAAATTATTAAATTCCTTAAATGCTACTTTAAGGTTATTTTCATCTATTAATATGTAATGGCGTTAAATTCGGGTCAAAAAAATTATCTTTTTTAATACTGTCTGCCCATGCTGTTCAAAGTTTTTAACTTAACCACTTTTCAAATGTTCTTTAATTTATCTTTTTCTTTTTTAAGGCATTGTGTGTCTTCATTAAAGTAAGCTGAATTATTTCTTTGATCACATTTGATTTTTAGAGGATCTACTGCTGTTTCTGTAGGGGGCGATATAGCTCCCTAGTTGGAATAAGTTCTTTTGTAATTGCGGCGTTTTAAGTAACCGAAAACTAAATAGATATGATATTAAAAGGCAATATCCCTTCCATAGTGATACAGCAGTAAAAATCACATACTGTAAGAGAAAATAACTTAGCTTTCTTTACTGACGATTTACGCAGCATTACAGATGGGAAGCCAATAATAACAAGACAATACCATGGTGGGATCTTGATCTATACAGTCTGCCATTTTTCGTCGCTGTGCTGGAAGGCTTTTCAGGATAGATGACAATATCACCCATCCGTCCATCGGCTTTGAAGTATTTGGCTGCTGTCCAAGTCTTTATATACTGTCTTCTCCACGTGCAGGCCCTTACTTAGGTTCCAAACAAGCAAAGGAGAGGATTCGATTTCATCTCTAACATACAGAAATAGTACAGTGCCTATTTTCGTAGTTGAACCTTCTCTCTTCAAATGCTTGCCTAGCAGTTCTAAATGCTAAAAGCCCCTGTGTGGTAACTTTGGCCTGGCCTATACATGTGAGTTAGTTTATAAAATAATTTTTGTACAGAGCACAGTGACATTAAACTTATATTCTTTTTACAACTGCATGTAAAGACTCTTTCAGAAACCCCTTATAGGATTGTTTCAAATGACATATGATATTTTCTAGATTTAATTTAAAATTTCTGACAATGTTAACATGATTTTGATATACTTACTGATGACACTGGTAAGAGAATTGCCAGTTGGCATGGTGTCCCACTGATTTAAGCTTTAACCTGTGACTACATTGGCAGGGGAATAATCAAGGCAGTTGTAATTAGGTAGTGATACGAGATAATTTTGTTTAAAGGCGCTAAAGTTGCATTTTGTATTTCATAAGTGTATTACAAAATGGGCATTGCCTGTTGTGCTAAGCTTTTAGTGGCAAGCAATGGTTCTACTGTTCTACTAGAAGCCACACCCACTCAGTAAAGTGCCATTTTAGAAGCACAATTTTTAAGTACATAATTTGTTTTATTAAAGGTACATGCCACCTTAATGAACATTTTTGTTTATGCTAAATAACTATATTTTATAATACCATTTAATTTTTATGTATGTCTTTTCCAGAGTGTGACACCTGGAAATTAAAGCCCCATTTCTGTGCTTATGAGATGTCTCATAATAGACATTAAAACAGAACAGTAGTCTGTGCCCAGCTGGCCAACTTTCAAAGCAAATGGCAAATGTGAAAGATCTGAGTGCAGCAGCGGCTCATTAATCCACTGATCTAGCTTGGACCCTGCCATCTCCTTGGAGAAATGCAAGGGAAATTGATTTCCTGACAACCCTGAGTTTTCACATAACATTTGGAGTCTGGCAGGTCTGACAGCTGCTAATTTCTGTGTATACAAGGCCAGGCGGAGAAACTTGGGAGGTGTTCTCCTATTGATGGCCTACAGATTTTTCTTTGAATCATTTTGTGAGGAGGGTGGACAGTTAATAAATGATTTGGCTGATGAATTTAAAACAAATTAAAAATAGACTAACCTCCTGAATCAAAGGAACATTTTTCTCGTTAAAAAATAATTGCTTCCAAATGAGTTAATTCTTAATTTGTTAAAAAAAATTTTAGACAACCTATAATCCTGGCATTTTATTTCAACGGTGTTGTTTATTTAGTGGTATAGTAGCCTTTAACTTATAACAAGCATTTACCTGGTAATGTTAACAAGCTTGGTTCTGGTTAAAGATGCAATCTATCAGATTACTTTTGACAAGAGCAGAACAGCATTTGCATTTTTTTCTTGCAAGATTTAAAGACCCTTAAAATGCCAAGGTGAATTTTAGGTGGTAATCAGTCCCACATATTAACTGTATCTGTTTAAAGCATGTTTTTCTACTGACTTTGTCAAGGTACAGCCACCTAAATTTCTAATTTGATTTTGTGTGAAACTGCATTTATCATCAGAGCAAAACCAGTGAAATAAAACTGCGAGCCAATAAATTTATGGCAGTTTGGAAACCAGTTAAATGAAGTTTACTTATTTATTACTAACTTTGGATTACACCCTTATTCATACTATACTCACCGTTCTTTGATTATTTTCTTCTCCATCCTATGTATAGTATACTGTATTTCTTATTAGTTTATTTACCATCAAGCTTTTTTGATATTAAAGATCATGGTCATCACAAGCAAAATAGAGAAAGAGAGATTTCTCTTTCCTTAAGCATTGAATCTCAGCTTCTTTTCTGGTATTTCCAAACTTTTTTACACATTTTGTATCCTTGTCTATTTTGAAAATAAGATCCATTTTGTTATACAATTGAAGCTTCATAAGATTGTGATGCTGATGTATTGTAGATTTGTTTATGTCTCAATGATCTTTAGAGCTATGTTGCCTGATAGAGTTACATTTGGTATTTTGTCAAAAAGCATGTACCAGACCAATATCAATCCAAAAATAGAACTCTTACAATTTCTTTAAACAACTATAAGTGAAGTATTTTGAGAACAGACATACTGAGATCTGGGTGATCCAAATAATGTTGTGAGTCTCAGTCTGAAAAATTGATGTGTAAGAGATAGATTTGCGGTTTTATGCCTGCCTGCCTACATCCTGTTATGGGACACACCCAGACACACTAGACCATAGCAATGAAAATTTGCTATTGGGACATGGAATGCAACTTCTCTTTAGGGCAAGAACCATACTGTATGTGTGGACTGCATGGTTGTTTATAAGAAATACAGATATATATATATATATATATATATATATATATATATATATATATATAATTGGGCTCACCTCTATTCATAATATTAGCTCAGGAATGAGATATCTTAATCAAAGGTTTTCCTACTTCAACCTGGAATTTTTTTTTCACAGCAAGAGCTCTTAGTGGGATATTCCCTACCCTCCAGCTGGAGTTTATCCTTGTGTACTAGAAGGCATCTTCAATGTGCTTTGAGTTGTAGACAAGAAGCCCTTGACATCTTTTTCTATATATTTGTTTAACAGTAACCCAACATATTGTGTCTTTTTAAAGATAGTGAACTGTCAAAGAGGTGTTGCCTGCTGACTCTGTAGCCCCACTGAGCATCCTCTGTGCTCATATTAGGAGTGATTAAGATATCTGGAGGGCAGATAGTGGGAGGAATGGCTGCCTGATCCGAATCCGAGAGGTGAATTGTTGCTTGATTTCTATAATAGTCATGGATTGTTAATACCAAACACTGTGTTGAAATGCAAAGTTTCTATGTGTTTACCTAGTACCAGCTTATAATGGGTCAGACATAATTGATTGATTTTAAGTCAAATGATATCATCTTAAATTCAGGAGAGTTATCAAGATGGTGACCTTGGAAGGACTCTTGGGTGCCTCTGTTCTGTGTGAGTTCATCTATTACCGTTGGTAGAGCTTTTTATTCACCTTAGTAGAGGCCAAGGAGATGGTTTCTCGGTAGACCCTATTGAAGACCTCAGTACTGAAAGCAGCTGTGACCAAAAGGTTGTTGTTGAGGCAACCCAAGAGCTATAGGGCTATAAGTTTCACTTAGAGGCACCAGAAGGCTAGAAAGGCAGCATGTTCTTCTATTGTAGAAGTGAAGGGCCAGGTGTGTGAGAAGTGTTTTGAGGCCAGGGAGAATGTCTTTACGGACAACTTCAAACAGGTTCTGGCAATCAAATCAATTATTCAGAAAAGCTAGGTGGGACGTCTGAGATGGATGCGCCATCCTAGAAATGAACATTAAATCCAGGTAAAGTAATACTGGCTCTGTCCTGACAATGAAACAGTAAATCAGTTAGTTTTCTTTGTTCAGATACTTAAGGAAATTAAATTAAAGTTTTTCTTGTGTTTCCCACATGCGTTTTATGGCTTGTAAAAGCTTATGGGTGATTATACAGTGTATATACTGTATCTACATACACACTTAGACTATGCTTTGTGATTGGAATATGTTTAAAACAAAGATTATTTAATTAAATATTTAACACATAATTTTGCCAAATTTTGTAAAACTCTTCAACAGAGTATGCAGTGTTTCCTTATAGTCTACACATTGGGCTATGCTGCATTTCTCTCATCCTTGTAGTGAACCTTTTTTGCTCTTTTTGGTCTAGTTGAGCTATGGAAGCCATATACTTATGTGAAACTTTGCTTTTAGTATCTGGTGTGACCCATTTTGCAACAATAACTGCAATTAGACAGTAGGTTTTGATCAGTCCTGCACATTGGCTTGGAGGAATTTTAGCCCATTCCTCCATACAGAATGACCTCAACTCAGTAATGTCGCTGGGTTTTCTCAAATTAACTGCACACTTCATGTCCTTCCACAACATTTCTGTTTGGTTAAGGTTATGACTTTGACTTGGCCATTCCAAAACCTTGATTTTATTCCTCTTCAACCACTCTTTGGTAGGACAAGTTGTGTCCTGGGGTCGTTGTTTTTTTTTCCATATACAATGGCAAGCAGTCCTGGTCAAGATGCAGCAAAACAAGCCCAAAGCATGATACTGCTACCACCATGTTTCACAGATGGGATAAGGTTCTTATGCTGGAATGCAGTGTTTTTCTTTCTGCAAAGATAACACTTCTCATTTGAACAAAAGCGCTCATCCGTCCATAAAACATTACTCCAATTGCTTTCAGGCTTGTCCACATGCTCTTCAGCAAACTGTAGATGGGCAGTAATGGTTTTTTGGAAAGCAATTGCTTTCTCCTTGCAACCATACCATACACACCACTGTTGTTCAGTGTTCTTCTGAGGCTGGACTCATGAACATTAATATTAACCAATGTGAGAGAGACTTTTAGTTGCTAAGAAGTTACCCTCGCCAATAATCACACGCCTTGCCCTAGGAGTGATCTTTGTTGGTCAACCACGCCTGGGGAGATTAACAATAGT
This sequence comes from Polypterus bichir lapradei, assembly GCA_026402145.1. NCBI lineage: Eukaryota > Metazoa > Chordata > Cladistia > Polypteriformes > Polypteridae > Polypterus > Polypterus bichir. The sequence continues at coordinate 29,943,811 of JANRMT010062831.1, forward strand.
CTTAAACTTCCTTCACTTGTATGCAGACTGTCTGAATGTGTTTCCCAGTGCGATGAGCATGGACAATTCTTTTTTTTTAAAGTTCTCTGAAAAGTTCTTTGTCTGTAGCATGATACACTGATACTGCACAAACATGTTTGAAGATGAAGCCCTTGATAGAACCCGTTCTTTTAATATAATCAGGGTTCCCATTCACACCTGACCACCATCACACTGATTGATAACCATGACAATGATTGACAACACCTAACTCTAAACTCGACTTCAGATTACCTGCTAGGTTCACATACTTTTGCCACTCACAGATATGTAATACTGGGAGATTTTCCTGAATAAGTAAATGGCCATGTATGATATTTTTGTATCATTTGTTTACCTGGGTTCTCCATATCTACTTTTAGGACATAAAAATCCGATAATGTTTTAAGTCATATTTATGCAGGAATATACAAAATTACAAAGGGTTCACTAAATTTCAAGCACCACTGTACTAAACATTATAATTTATTTTTCCTTTATTACTAGCTGTTGTTCCTAATATACTGTATTTACTGTTTGAATTTATATTGCTCCAGAGTAGTTAGTTTGTTTTTGCCTCACAGGTCCAGTTGGCTGGATTTGAAACTTGAGTCTAGTCACTCTTGGTACTCCAGTTTCCACAAATAATTTTTAGGTTCACTGCAACTATGTTTTGACCCAGTATGAAATTGCATGCAAGTGTGCCCTACAATGATAGACTGGAATCCTGTTCAGGGTTGGCCCCTTCATGCAGTTACAATAGGCTTCAACCCTGGTGTCCTTGAATAGTTAGTATAGACAATAAATAGGAAAAAAAGGTTGTTTAATTCAGTAGCCAAAATCTTGTAAGTGCTTTCTGTAAACCTTTTTTTGCATAACAATTCTTCAACCTTGAGATGTTTTCTCCCTGTGTAATGTCTAAATCAGACTGTAGAATTTACTTGGCATGTAAAAGTTAAGCATTATATTTGTAAAAGTATTGGCATGGTGTGAGTTTGGCTAGAGTAAAAGTACAGGCTTTTTTTACCACTCTGGTTGAAACTGTGAACTGTCAAAGTTGAATAAAATGAAAAGCACATTTTTAGAATGTCGTGTACTGATCTCAATTTTGAAAAGGTGGCTTTTTAGTCATTTTTGGAAATTCTCCAAATATAAGAAAGTATGAACAAATAGACTTAGTAATTTGTTGGACCTGTTTAATGTTATGCTGATGTCTTCTGCGTCATCTGTTGTTATCCTAAAATATGAAAATAGGTCTAGCAAATTTTGGAAATTTAAATTGATATGTAGAATGCCTTGGTTTCCTTCTTAACTAAACACATTGCCTGTAATGGTCCTGTTTTTTCCTATAAATGAGACAAAACTGAGCTCATTATACTCTATATTGCACTGAATTCAGCTTAATGTCTTCTGTCAAATTTAATACAGTCAAGTTACTTCCAGGAAAGAAAATATGTAAAATATCAGCAACTATCAGTGCTTTTTGTCACCTATCTAGGTTAAAACATCCCTTTTTGGCATGCCAAAACTGCGTTTACCCTTTTTCATTGCGTGTTGTCACATTTCCAACCGCAGAATTGCAGTCTTGTTAGACTGATGTTTTCAAAGGATTTATAAAGAATTTAGGACTACTAATACAACAGAAAATATAACCTCTGTGTTTAAAAAGATTAGTCCAGCAACAGGTGATGGTCTCCATCACTTATAGAAGTTACTTGGCTGTTATGAATGTAGAAATATTTTGTGTAAGTGGAGCGTGTGTGGATATGTATGTTTCTAAAGTATTGAACATAAAATTCTGTAGAACAAGTTAAACTTAGAAAATTCAAATGGGATTGAAATTAAGCTCATTACATTTGTAGGCAATACAAATGAAAACACTTGGAAGTTCACTAAACTTAACATTTTTCTTTCTTTTTTGTAGATTCTACCATTTAATAGCCTGGGGCATCCCATTTGTGATGTCATGTCTACCCCTTCTCAAAGATTACTATGGCCCAGCTGGTGTATGGTGGTAAGGCTAATCTCTTAGTTTTAATATAATGCAAATTCTGTTCACTGACAGAATTTGCTGGCATCAATAAAAGAGGCTTGGCACCATTAGAATGCCGGCATTGACGAAGAAAGCTGCTTTTCTGAGATGGAGGGCAGATTATTCACAAAGCTTAGCTCAGCTTGCATTAAAGCCTATTGTGTTCTCTAAGCAGAAAACACAGGAATTACTGTGATGGTAGAGGGTAATTACGTACTCACATGTTCTGTCATACTGGAAAACAAATCAAAAAAATTATTCATCTTTTAAAAAAAATGTTTAACACACAACATAGAATTTGTATTGATGTATAATCTTGTTCTTGGTCAAAGGCATACAGAGCAGTACCATTTAATGATGGCTGGGATGCCTTTACTTGTTTTTTTAACTTTATTTCAAGGTCTGTCTTATGTTGCTTTACTGAGATTTTAGTATGCTCCAAAAAATAGGACAGTACATTATGCAATGTATACCAGAGTATTTTTCTATTCAATGCAGAAAAGTGAAAAGTAACAACATGATTCTTGCTAATCAGACAAATACTTCAGTAATGTTTTAATAATTATATTTTTAATGAACAGGCTAAATCAAAATTATTTTAATAATCTGTAAAAAAAAAAAAATCACTGACCAAGCAGACTAAATGCAAAACATGAACAAAGCTGGTGACCTACCCACCATGATTGATTTCCAAAATTTTTGTCCAAGAAGGATTCTTTCATAATTACTTGCATCACTTTTAAAGTACAACATTTATTATTGTGTTGGAAGTAACCTTTATTAGCAGCACTTCCTGTACCAAAATCAAGTTTATTAAATATACAGTAGTTCTAAATACAAACCGGATTCCAAAAAAGTTGGGACACTATACAAATCGTGAATAAAAACTGAATGCAATGATGTGGAGGTGCCAACTTCTAATATTTTATTCAGAATAGAACATAAATCAAGGAACAAAAGTTTAAACTGAGAAAATGTATCATTTTAAGGGAAAAATATGTTGATTCAGAATTTCATGGTGTCAACAAATCCCAAAAAAGTTGGGACAAGGCCATTTTCACCACTGTGTGGCATCTCCCCTTCTTCTTACAACACTCAACAGACGTCTGGGGACCGAGGAGACCAGTTTCTCAAGTTTAGAAATAGGAATGCTCTCCCATTCTTGTCTAATACAGGCCTCTAACTGTTCAATCGTCTTGGGCCTTCTTTGTCGCACCTTCCTCTTTATGATGCGCCAAATGTTCTCTATAGGTGAAAGATCTGGACTGCAGACTGGCCATTTCAGTACCCGGATCCTTCTCCTACGCAACCATGATGTTGTGATTGATGCAGAATGTGGTCTGGCATTATCTTGTTGAAAAATGCAGGGTCTTCCCTGAAAGAGATGACGTCTGGATGGGAGCATATGTTGTTCTAGAACCTGAATATATTTTTCTGCATTGATGGTGCCTTTCCAGACATGCAAGCTGCCCATGCCACACGCACTCATGCAACCCCATACCATCAGAGATGCAGGCTTCTGAACTGAGCGTTGATAACAACTTGGGTTGTCCTTGTCCTCTTTGGTCCGGATGACATGGCTTCCCAGATTTCCAAAAAGAACTTCGAATCGTGACTCGTCTGACCACAGAACAGTCTTCCATTTTGCCACACTCCATTTTAAATGATCCCTGGCCCAGTGACAACGCCTGAGCTTGTGGATCTTGCTTAGAAATGGCTTCTTCTTTGCACTGTAGAGTTTCAGCTGGCAACGGCGGATGGCACGGTGGATTGTGTTCACTGACAATGGTTTCTGGAAGTATTCCTGAGCCCATTCTGTGATTTCCTTTACAGTAGCATTCCTGTTTGTGGTGCAGTGTCGTTTAAGGGCCCGGAGATCACGGGCATCCAGTATGGTTTTACGGCCTTGACCCTTACGCACACAGATTGTTCCAGATTCTCTGAATCTTCGGATGATGTTATGCACAGTTGATGATGATAGATGCAAAGTCTTTGCAATTTTTCGCTGGGTAACACCTTTCTGATATTGCTCCACTATCTTTCTGCGCAACATTGTGGGAATTGGTGATCCTCTACCCATCTTGGCTTCTGAGAGACACTGCCACTCTGAGAAGCTCTTTTTATACCCAATCATGTTGCCAATTGACCTAATTAGTGTTTATTGGTCTTCCAGCTCTTCGTTATGCTCAAATTTACTTTTTCCAGCCTCTTATTGCTACTTGTCCCAACTTTTTTGGGATTTGTTGACACCGTGAAATTTTGAATCAACATATTTTTCCTTTAAAATGATACATTTACTCAGATTAAACGTTTGATCTGTCATCTACGTTCTATTACAAATAAAATATTGACATTTGCCATCTCCACATCATTGCATTCAGTTTTTATTCATAATTTGTTTAGTGTCCCAACTTTTTTGGAATCCGGTTTGTATATTAAATAATACACACCTACCACTCCATTATTGAACTTATTTAAATCAAAATAAAAAACCCTGTCCAGACCCTAATTCTAGTAGTGACTGCCCACTGACTGAAGCATGCAATATTTGATGTCACAGTTGCAAGCGTAATTAACTGGTTGTCCTCTTTACTTTTGGAAACTGTGTTGGCTAACATATCGTATAGTTGTATTTTACTGTTTTTCACTTATAGTTTCTTCATTGCTTTATTTTGCCAGTTTATTTTCAGATGCCCTTATTCATTCAGATTGGTTAAATTTACTTGCCTTGCTTGATGAACTATAAATATTTTTTATTGTCTAGAAAGTCTTTACTAAGATATATATATTGTACTAGAGGTAGAGAGTGTGACAGATTTTCTAGCACATAGATATCTGATTATTTTAATAACATTCAACACATGACACATTGTCTGGAATTTACTTATTTCTTGGACTTATTTTTTAGTGTTAATATAATACCCTATTTTTTAAATGTATGTACTGATTTTTTATTTTTTACACAATTTAAAAAAATGTATACATTGGCATTTTTGTTTTGTTTTGTGTGTTGCGTTTTGTGGCCATGCATGCTATTATGCTACTTGTCTTCATTAGCTTTAATTCTGCATAATATTTTATATTAGTATACAGGCTACTTTTGAAGCCAGGATTTTCGAAGACAGCTATAGTGCCATCAGTTAATCAGATATATTAAAAATACTGTTTAGGTAACTAAAGTACCAGTGGCAAATATTATTAGCTCAATGAAGCTCCTTACTCTTGAACATACTATATACAAATTTCCCATGAGTAAAAAAAAATCTTGCCATAGGTTAGGTCTTGGTTTTCTTAGTGAGTGACCTTGGCTTTTGTTGATTGTCATTGGAAAACACAATTTTATAGGAAACTATTCTTTTAAATTCAAGCAGGTAATTTGTTGAACATTGTAAATTCCGGGTATAAATGTAATTTCACCCTGTGGCACGTCCTATAAAAAATGTTAGCTTCAATGAGATTCGAATGTAATTCTTTGTTCTATAATCTTGTACCATTATAAAGTTTTAGAGGTTTAGATCAAAAGCAATATACAAATGGAAACAGGACTAGTATATGGAAACAACAGTTTATTTCAGAGAAAGTAGGGAACTAAAAATTGCAACCACTAACAACTGAAGTGAACCCCATTTATACTTGTGAAATGGAAAACAAGGGAAAGTGAAATAAAAAGAGCAATCGACAAATCCTAACCTTACAGTGAGTACTATATAGGCATCATTTAATGGTAGCTAGAACTGAAGTAAAGTCAGCTTTAGATGTGGATTTTTTGTGATCACTCAATAATTTGTTTTGGAGTTTATCACCAGTCTTATTTTCATAGGGAAGGAGAATGCAGGACTATGGTATTGTTGTTGTTGTTGTTTTTTTTTTTAATTTTGTAAATATGGTTTACACTGAAATGTGTTTTACTTTAACTTATTACCAATAGTAATGATGTTTATAGGCTGCAAATTTATGTGGTCCATACAAGGAAGTATTGTACGGAAAAGAAATAATGAAGAATTAAGTAATTTTGAATTAATGTTTACCAAGAAAGAAACAAAAATTATTTGTTGTATTCACTCAAAAGCACTCTCCTGTTTTCTTTGAGTCACATCATGAAAAACAGCATCTCCATCAGCTACAAAAATAAATGGCACTTCATTCAGTTCCATTGTGGCTTGGCTGTATTGGGTTAATTTGTATGTGTGTGTGTTTTTTTATTACTTCTATGTTTTTTGTACTTCAAAAAAAGTGTTAATGTGGATTGTTAATTGGCATTGTTAACTTAATGACGATATGCACTTGAACAATAGTGCTAGCATTCTGAAAACGCAAGGCTATGGCTTTGATTAAAAAAATGCAGAGTGATCAGTTAATTTCAGACTTACTGCCACGGTTACTATACAGGGTAAAAAGAAGTGCACTCCGCCACCATCCAGCTGCCCGAATCTCACTTTGTAGAGTATGTCAAATACTAGCTGTGTGTGGTCTTCGGGACAAAAAACAAAAACAACCCGAAGATTCACTAGCATTTTTTCTGTGGTAGTGAACTTGCAGAGGTGACAGCTAAGTGTGCCAGGACAGGCTGTATCTTGTCCAAGATGGATGTGTAGTCGAGTGCAACTGTGGCACAAATTGAGCAGGACAGGCTAGAAACTGTCTCAGGCAAATGAATGGTGACTTGTTGTGTGGAAATACAACATGCATGTACCACAAAGCTGAGTTTGTCTGCTTGGGTTGAATGAAAAGTGAGGTGCATATAAGCACTGAAAAAAATTTACAAGTGTATGCATGCGTCATCTCACCAAGTGAAAGTCACACTTGTATAAGCTTCTATATCTTCCGTAGGATTCACACCAACTCTCATGGCTGTGGTTGAGCATGAGCAGAGCAGACTGATCCATACACACACACACACACTCACATAGGTCTTTCGTTATAGTATCTATAGGATACTGAGTATGGCGCCGACTGTTGTGGCACGCCGTCAGCCGCTCTGGCTTTTTTGTTTCTCGTTAGTCCTGCTTTTTCCTTGGCTTACCTGCTCCTGTGATGATTTTCCTGACTCGATGATTCGCTATGATCGCCTCACCCTTCTTGCTCTTCGAACGAATGTGGGGGTTTCTCAACATCTGACCCCTGAGTTCAGTCAAACCTTTGGCCGACTGTTTGAGGAGGTCCCAGCCTTCCTCATCATTGCCTACGGCTTGGCCGGTCGCCGATGGAAATGCCGCCGCCGGGGGAAGCGCGGAGGCACCAGGGCTCGGCTCCGAGCTTCCCGGATCCTCTCTAGGAACAACTCTCCTGGCTCCCAACATCAGTTAATGCTGCCGAATTGCCACTTGCCCTCGGACGCTCTGGTGTACCTCCCTGCCTCGATCCGTCACCGCCGCCGGGGGGTGAACTTTAACAACCTACGCCGTATCATGACAATGTCAGCCACCACGGCTGGTGCGTCTCTGTTAACGTCGTCCCAGCCGGTTTGTTTCGCGCTGATAAATGCCAGATCGGTCGTGAACAAAACTTTCATCCTGAAAGACTTTTTTCTTTTCAATGGCCTGGATTTTTTATGTACCGCTGAAACCTGGATTTTACCGGGCGAGACGTTCGCACTCACTGAAGTTTTGCCCCCGGGATGTTCCTGTATCAACACGCCGAGAGCGCAGTGCCGCAGCGGGAGCTTATTGACCTTATTTAAATCTGATTTTATCTGCAGCCGCCCTTCCCTTCCCCTTTCATTTTCCCCTTCAACTTTTGAGCTCAGTATGTTTGAACTAGTCTGCTCTCCACCGCTGCTGTGCACACTCATCTATCGCCCCCCAAAATATAATAAGGACTTTTTAGATGAATTTGCAGCTTTCCTGGCTGATATTACCTGCAGATATGATCGCTTCCTTTGTTTGGGTGATTTTAATATCCATGTTTACTGTCCCGTTAAACCTCTAGCAAAAGACTTTCTGGACATTATTGACTCCTTTGGTCTCTCTCAACTAGTGAACGGACCAACACATGGACAGGTTCACACACTAGGCCTGGTTCTTTCTCGCGGTCTCAGAATCAGTGACTTGGACATTCTGCCTCCCAGCTTTTCTGATCACTCGCCTGTTCTGTTTAATTTGGATTTGGTCTCTGTTGAGCATGGTAAATCCACCACTACCCATCCCTCCCGTGTCATTCCCCCCTCTGCTGCTGAAGATTTTGCAGTTGCTTTTTCACCAATCTCCACATCATGTGAATCCACGGATGTTGATGTTTTATTGCAAACCTTCTACACTTCCTGCTGTTCTGTGATGGATGTTGTAGCCCCACTCAAACGGAGACAATCCAAAGTCAAGCATGACCCATGGCTAAACGAACAAACTCGCTCCATCAGGCAAAACTGTAGGCGGCTAGAATGTAAATGGAGGAAATATGGTCTCACTGTTACCTTCGACTGCATGAGAGACGCGTGGTCCCAATACCAGAGAGCAGTCAGAGGTGTAAGGAACTGTTTTTTCGCTGACGTCATCTCAAAAAACTCTGGCAATCAACGTGTCTTATACAAAACACTAAATGCTGTCCTCTCTCCAGCTGCAACTGTTTTCTCTTCTGCCTCCACTGCTCTTTGTAATCAGATCCTCACATTTTTTCTGGATAAGGTCACGAACATTAGATCCCAGATCTCCATTTCTTCTTCTGGCTCTGTTGATTTAGCCGCTCCTGCACATGGCTCCCTCACCAGCTTTGAACCCATTTCTCTCCTCCATCTGGAAAAAATCGTCGCCTCAATGAAGCCTTCAGGCTCTCTGGACGATGTGGTGCCGTCCAGACTGCTGAAAGATGTGTTTCCTGCAATTCGATACGATGTTCTAAAGATCATAACTAGTAGTCTATCCTCGGCTATAGTTCCTCGTGCTTTCAAACACGCAGTTGTACATCCAATCTTGAAAAAACCTGATCTTGACCCTGCCGTTCTCTCTAATCTTCGTCCAATCTCCAAACTAACTTTCTTGTCAAAAATACTCGAAAAAGTAGTTTATGAGCAATTAACTCATCACTTACAGGACCATCAGGTAATGGACCTTTTTCAGTCAGGCTTTAGGCCCCAACACAGCACAGAAACCGCGCATTTATGTGTCCTAAATGACGTCCTTTTGGCATTGGACTCAGGACTCCACGTGATTATAGTTCTTCTCGACTTATCTGCTGCCTTTGACACAATCGATCATGACATCATGATCTCCCGACTCGAATCCTGGGCTGGTGTATCTGGCTTAGCCCTCGACTGGTTCAGGTCATATTTCTGCAACAGGACTCTTAGAGTCATGCTAGACGATTTTTCATCTGAATGTGTCCCACTCCCATGTGGGGTCCCCCAGGGTTCCATTTTAGGGCCACTACTTTTTTCAATCTATATCCTGCCTTTAGGTGCAATTTTTAGAAAACATGCAATTTCATATCACCTATATGCTGACGACTACCAAATTTATTTTTCCCTCAAGCCAACTGACTCCACCAAACCTCTCCTCGACTGCCTATCTGACATTAAGGACTGGCTGGCTGTAAACTTTCTTCACCTGAACGATTCAAAAACCGAGGTCATTGTTTTTAGTCCTGACTGCAAACAGACCCCACCCCTTGGCCTCGACTCTCTTCCCATTCCAGTAACTTTGTCTGTCTCCAATCTTCGAATCAAAATGGATACGGTCCTGAAAATTGATGCTCAAGTCAATAGCACAGTAAAATCCTGCTTCTTCCATCTTAGGCAAATCGCCAAACTTAAGCCTTTTCTTTCTAACCACCTCCTGGAATCAGTAACCCATGCATTCATTACGTCCCGGCTCGACTACTCTAATTCCTGCCTATATGGTATCAGTAAAGCCACTCTTTCTAGACTCCAACTGGCTCAAAATGTAGCTGCAAGGCTTCTGACTGGAAGCAGCAGAAGCCAACACATTACACCGATTTTAAAAACCCTACACTGGCTGCCGGTTAGATTCAGAATTGATTTTAAGATACTCCTTTTAACCTATAAGGCACTAAACGGTCTAGCCCCCGCCTATTTGAGTGTCTTGCTCCATCCTCACAATCCTCTTCGTGTTCTTAGATCCGCAGATCAGTTATTCCTAACTGTTCCCAAGGCACGTTTTAAAGCTCGTGGTGAAAGGGCTTTTTCCGTCTGTGCACCTAGTCTCTGGAACTCCCTACCTTTAGTGGTTAGGCAAGCCGCCTCAGTTGCCTCATTTAAATCATACCTAAAAACACACTTCTTCACATTGGCTTTTAATTCTTAACCTGTCTCATTTCCACTTGCTTCTTCCTATTTCTCTATTTTATTGGGTCCTCTGACCTGTTTTTAGTATCTCTGTTTTAATTCTCTCTTAATGTTTGTTTTTAATATTTTGTTTTTAGTCTTGCTTCTTTTTAACTGTACAGCGCTTCGGTCAGTTGTAATGCTGTGTTTTTAAGCGCTCAACAAATAAAAATGGTATGGTATGGTTAACTAATAACATTACAAACTTATTTAAAAGAAGTGTTTGGGAGTGTTTCAAGTTTTTTTATTTTTGAGTGGCAGAAAATAAGGAAGATTACTTTGTAATGATTTGGCCACATTGCATAAACTATGGTGGTTTTTAAACTGACACTGTCACCTCCTTCTTGTGTTCAACCAAAAAAATGGGACAGCTATCTTTTTTCTCTGTAACATCACCAAGTTTCAATCAAATCAATGTTTTTGAAGATTTTTGGTATTTTGATTTTTTGTTGTTGAGTTTAACCTCTAAATATCGATGTATCAAAATTTATTTTCTTAGTGGATGCTTATTGGCCTAGGAATATAATCCTGCCAAATTTCAGCTTTTTAACTGAATGAGAAGTAATGTTTTTGTTGATGAATCAGTAAATGAGAGAGAGTCAGTCAACTTTGTTATATATAGAGAGATAGAATATGTTGTAAACTGAATTCCCAGCCTCTCCTCTGAATTAAATGAAAATGTTTCATGAAAAAGCTTTTAATCTGCAAAAGAAATAACAGTTTAGAAGCACTTTATCGACTTAGAATTACAGGACAACAGAGCAAATCATAAATATACCATTTGTTGAAAGCATCATAATTGTAAATGACACTATATTTAATTGAATTTATAACTTCATTAAGTTTAAGAACATTCTTAATTTAAGAAAGTGAAAATTTTGTGAAAAAATACAAAATATGCACAATGTTAATTCTTTATATAATACTTAGTTGTATTTCTGAGTGGTATAGTAGTGAACTTTTAATCTTGCTGCCACAGTCTTATGGACATGTCACTTTATTGATTGAGTTTTCACATTATTCATCTCTGCTTTCTTTCTTATGTCAAATATTTATTTGTAAAGTTTTCCTTTTATTAGCTTGATGAATGTGTGTGTGTGCATGGGTTGGCCCATTATGATTTTGTAATACAGAATGCAGGTTCTGAAATAAAATGACTCGGATACATTAATAATAATTAAAGTTGCAATTAATTATAAATTCCTAGATAAGAATGATATCATTGGGCACAGAAGCGTAATTCAACATAGTCAGCGACAACCCTGGATTGGGCACAAGTCGATTACAGTTTGTATGTTTAATTTTTGTTGTTTCTGTATATTTTCTCTTTTTAAAGTTTTTGCATTAAGAATCTATGTTTAAAGATATTTCAGAGGTGTGTCTAAAATTAGTGGAAGTAATGGATACACAGTTTGGAATTTTTAAACAAAATATTCATCGTCTAGGATAGTGTAAAACCTTTAAATGAAGATTTTCAAACAGGAGCTAAGCCATACAGCCTTTGATTAATAAGATTTAACAAACATAATAATAGAAACATATAACAGCTTAGTGTTTGATTTTTTTACTTGACTTTCCATTATGTATTTACAAATAATGCTAATATTACATACTATACTGGAAGATACACAGTGGTAGAGGGTTTAGGGCTGTTGCCTTTTGAATTAGCATCTTGGGTTTTGATTCTTTGCTAGTCTAGTCTAGTTGTTTCAGCATTCTCTCAGTGTTTGTATGGGTTTCCTCCAAGTACTCTTTTTCACATATGTTCTCAAGAGCTTGCATTTTATGTTAATTTTCAATTCCAAAATGGTGGTACAGAAAGAGAGTGTGTGTTTCAGAGGTACAAGAGTAAGTTCTGCATTGAACTGGCACCCCGTCCAGCATTGTTGCTATTTTTTGCCTAGTACTGCCATAATATACTCCAACCCCCTGTGATATATGGAGTATAATATATAGATATTTAAGTGGAGTGAGTCTTTAGCATTTGTAGAAAGATACAGAAAGGTTGTATGATTAAAAAGATGTTAAAGAGAAGCTTTTTCCTGAACAAACAAAACAACTTAAAGAAATTAATATTTTTCATGTATTGTAAGTCCTGTAACAGTTTAATTTTATGTACTTTTTAATGAACTATCAGTCCACTATCTTTCATATTGCCTCTTTCTAAATTTAGAAGGTTTTACCAATCTGATTAGAATTTTAATGAATAGTTTAAAAATACTATGAGAAATACTGGTAGAATCACCTGCTTAGAATTTCTTGTTTAGTTCCATTGCTTTCTACAAGTTTTTTTTTATTTGTACCTGCTTATTAGCTGTAAACATTATTAATTGTTGAGTGATCTGTTCAAAGTCAGGCTGTGGGTGTCTCTCTTACCCACTATTATACAACCCCAAATCAGAAAAAGTTGGGACAGTGTGGAAAATGTGAATAAAAAATAAAGCAGTAATTTACAAATTTCCCTTAACTTTTATTTCATTGCAGACAGTATGAACACAAGATAATTCATGTTTTTTTTGGTCAACATCATTTGATTTGTAAATAAACATCCATTCTTGCCATTCAGGCTTGCAACACATTCCAAAAAAAGTTGGGATGGGGGCAATTCAGGGGTAGTAATGAGGTATAATAACTAAATAATGATGTGATTTGAAACTGGTGATGTTAACAGGTGATTGCAATCATGA
>JANRMT010062831.1:29961822-29997233 GCA_026402145.1 Polypterus bichir lapradei
TTCTCGGGCTTCTTTCTTCCATCTCCGAAACATTTCTAGACTTTGTCCTGTTCTTACGCAACACAGTACTGAAGTATTGGTTAATGCCCGAGTCACCTCACGTATAGATTACTGTAATGCTATTCTATCTGTCATCCCACAAAAATGTATCCTTCGCTTACAATTTATTCAAAATTCTGCTGCCAGGATAATAACCTGCTGTTCTAAATCCACTGAACATTCTACACTTATTCTCTCTCAACTTCACTGGCTCCATGCTAACTACAGAATACAATACTAAATACTGCTCTTAACAATTAAAGCTCTCCACAGCCTCACTGAACTCCTGTACTCCTCTCGCTCACTCAGACTCTCATCTGTAGCTATACTTTCTGTACACATCAGCGCTAGAGGTTCATTTATTTGACAGTATGTAGATCGGGGTAATTACAATCATGGCATTCGTAGTCTGAATCACAATCTGACTGTATGGGTGGTTACCTACCAGGTAACGCTTGTGGTTGGTCAGCAAGTCGACTAACATCCGCCACGGTGCCCTCTTTCAGTTGCGAGAAGCAGATCATAGAATGCTTGAAATAGTTTTACTGTCAAATAATGCAAAGAGTACGCGACACGTGTTTTGCCCTAATTCTGAGCTCATCAGACGTACACACTCACTGCACCCCCTCTCGGGAATCGAACCTCGGACGTCAGCGCTAGAGGCGAAGCCTTTTGCGTTGTGCCACAGCGTGTGGTTTGTTTATTTGACAGTATGTAGATCGGGGTATATATATATTTTTATATATACAGTATATATATATATATATATATATATATATATACTAATAAACGGCAAAGCCCTCACTGACTCACTCACTCACTCACTCACTCACTCACTCACTCATCACTAATTCTCCAACTTCCCGTGTAGGTAGAAGGCTGAAATTTGGCAGGCTTATTCCTAACAGATTCCTTACAAACGTTGGGCAGGTTTCATTTCGAAATTCTACGTGTAATGGTCATAACTGGAAGCTGTTTTTCTCCATTTAATGTAATGGAGATGAGCTTGAAACCCGTGGGGGCGGAGTTTCATGTGACATCATCACGCCTCGCACGTAATCACGCAGTACGTAGAAAACCAGGAAGAGGCCCAAAAAGCGCTGAAGAAAACATGCATTATATAATTGAGAAGGCAGCGACATATACAACCATATTCATGAGTTCTGCTACTTCGGAAACAAAGCACGATGTAAACCTAAACTTTAAATTAAGTTCATAGACAGGCTGCCGCTGGCGTTTGTAATTTAGTGGCTGTCCATATAAGGCCGTCCGTCAGCAGCAATCCAATAGAAACACTGCCACTAAATATTCACGGGTGAAGGACTGTGCTTATGCAGAGGAAGATGATATGGTCAGCGTGGTGTTTGGCACAAACTCAGCGAAACTGCGAGAGAAAGTTTTAAGTGCCGGGACTTCGGTAACATTAGATACAGCCATGGACATAGCACGACATGGCACCAGCACAGCTGGGAAAGTTCGATGCATGTACACCAAGCGGCTCACGTGAACTGACGCAGTGCATAGACAAAAAGCAACAGTTCCAATGAGCGCTGAACAAAAACCGAATTACACAATTGAAAAGGCAACAAAAAACTATGAAGCGTCTGATACATACAAGCATATTCATAAATGCAGCTACTGCGGAAACAAAGCACACGGTGGAAAAAGTCAATGTCCCGCTAAAGGAAGACAGTGTAAAAAAAAAACCCGTGCATGCAGTGTGTCAGGTCTCAGATAAAGAAGAAGACGAGCTGTTTATTGATGCAGTAAGAAACGAATCGATGAATGAAACCTGTCATCTTTACAACGATTGACAAACACGGAATGTAACTTGAACACAACACATCCTACAAATACGAACCTGATTGAAAGAAATAATGATAATCAAATCCTTGATGACAGCAACACTCAGTAACACTCACAAAACAATTACTGTATATTGACAGTCATGTTACGTTATTTTTAAAATGTTCCCTTTTCTTTTTCATAGCTTCTTTAACACACAACTTCTCCGCTGCGATACGTGGGTATATATATATGTATATATATATATATATACCCCGATCTACATACTCGAATAATGGATACTTTATTCGCCATCAATGATTGTTTTGGTAAAGCCATACTCAGTGTATCCATTAGATGAACGGTAAAAAAGTAAGAGCGAGGGGAGGGTGACTTATTGAGGCATGCAGGCAAAACCACAATAGCACGCGGGCTCGATGTACTGTAGTGTGCGTCAACTCTATCTGAATTGCGCGATCACATTTGAAAAAATATATCTTTTCAAGTTCTATTTAGTCCATATGTGTCAAACTCAAGGCCCGCAGGCCACATCTGGCCGGCGTGTAATTATATCCGGCCTGCGAGATCATTTTATATACTGTATTATTGTTATTAATGGCCCAGGGATATGAAGCGCTGGTAACAGAATAAACTACAGATCCCATAATGCAGTGCTTCAGCTGCCTTGCCGAACACTTACCGCGTTAATCAAGTCTAGCTTATGATGCTGCAAGTTATTGTGAAGCTAGCCCACACGATGCCGAAGAGAAAAGGTGATTCTGAACATAGAGCCTTTAAACACCGATGGGAGGCTTTGTATATGTTTACTGACATTGCCGGTAAACCCGTGTGTCTCATTTCTGGAGAAAATGTGGGTTTAATTACAGAATTTAATCTAAGACGGCACTATGAGACAAAACATCAAGATAACCTGAAAGACCTGAATGCAATGCACAAGATACAGAAAGCAGAAGAGTTAAAGAAGAATCTGACACTTCAGCAGACGTTTTTACCCGTGCAGAATCACAAAGTGATTTCAAGTGAAGCAACTTTTATGGGAGACACAAATGCACCAGTGCAACTTGCCCCACTTTAACACAGTACTCAAACTATGGGGATGCGAGGTTAAAATAAATCGAGAAGCGCGCGTACATACTTAGTGCATCCCCTCTCGGGAATCGAACCTCGGACGTGGGCGCTCCAGGCGAATGCTCTACTATTGCGCCACGGCGTGTGGTTTGTCTATTTGAGCATAGCAGTGTAATTCGTTTTTTGTTCAGCACTCTTTGGAACTGTTGCTTTTTGTCTGCGCACTGCGTCAGTTCACGTGAGCCGCTGAATATGGTTTTATATGTCACTCGCTCGCTTCTAATTGTTTCGCTGCCTTCTTAATTATATAATGCATGTTTTCTTCAGCGCGTTCTTCCTGGTTTTCTACGTAATGCGTGATTACGTGAGAGGTGTGATGATGTCACACGAAACTCCGCCCCTCGAGCTGAACTCCATTACAGTAAATGGAGAAAAATAGCTTCTAGTTATGACCATTATGCATAGAATTTCGAAATGAAACCTGCCCAACTTTTGTAAGTAAGCTGTAAGGAATGAGCCTGCCAAATTTCAGCCTTCTACCCAAACGGGAAGTTGGAGAATTAGTGATGAGTCAGTGAGTGAGTGAGTGAGTGAGGGCTTTGCCTTTTATTAGTATAGATATATATATGTGACAGCAACACTCATCACTCACAACAGTGACAAAACAATTACATTGACAATCATGTTACGTTATTTTCAAAATGTTTCATTTTCTTTTTCATTACTTCTTTAACACACTACTTCTCCGCTGCGAAGCGCGGGTATTTTGCTAGTATATATATATATATATAGCAAAATACCCGCGCTTCGCAGCATAGAAGTAGTGTGTTAAATAAATTATAAAAAAGAAAAGGGAACATTTTAAAAATAACATAACATGATTGTCAATGTAATTGTTTTGTGACTGTTATGAGTGTTGCTGTCATCAAGGATTTGATTATCATTATTTCTTTCAATCAGGTTCGTATTTGGAGGATGTGTTGTGTTCAAGTTACATTCCGTCTTTGTCAGCCTTTGTAAATATAACAGGTTCCATTCATCGATTCCTTTCCTACTGCATCAATAAACAGCTTGTCTTCGTCTTTATTTGAAACATCACACACTACATGCACAGGTTTTTTTTTACACTGTCTTCCTTTAGCTGGACATTAACTTTTTCCACCATGTGCTTTGTTTCCGCAGTAGCTGCACTTATGAATATGCTTGTATGTGTCACTCGCTTCATATTCTTTTGCTGCCTTCTTAATTGTGTAATGTGTTTTTCAGCGCTCTTTGGAGCTGTTGCTTTTTGTCTGTGTACTGCGTTCACAGTCAGTTCACGTGAGCCGCTCGGAGTACATGCATCGAAGTTTCTCAGCTGTGCTTGTGCTATCTTGTGCGATGTCCACGGCTTTATTTAATGTTAGCTAAGACCGGCACTTAAAAGTTTCTCTCACAGTTTTGCTGAGTTTGTGCCAAACTCCACCCGGACCATCTCATCTTCGTCTGCATAAGCACAGTCCTTCACCCGCGAATATTTAGCGGCTGAGTGTTTCTATTGAATTGCCGCTGATGGGCGGCCTTATATGGGCAGGCACTCAATTACGTGGGAGGCGTGACGATGAGGAAAGCAACTCCGCCTCACACGGCGACCGAGCTGTAGGCTATGGCCGGTATATATGTACATAAGTAGGTTCCAGTTATGACCGTTACGCGTAGAATTTCGAAATGAAACCTGCCTAACTTTTGTAAGTAAGCTGTAAGGAATGAGCCTGCCAAATTTCAGCTTTCTACCTACACGGGAAGTTGGAGAATTAGTGATGAGTCAGTGAATGAGTGAGTAAATGAGTGAGTCAGTCAGTGAGGCCTTTGCCTTTTATTAGTATAAATTATGAATTTTAATAGATACTATTTGATTGCTATATGTTATACATATTGTAAATAGGTTGTTGCATTATTTTGTAATTTTTATGTTTTATTCCCCTTTTTTTTGTTTTATGGATACTTGTCATTTGACACTGTTTTCTTCCCACGTAGCAACTTCAATTCAAGTGATTTTCTTTTCTGTTGGCAGTTCTTTAAAATCTTGAGCATTTCCTAGCATCCGCTTGAAATAATGAAATAATATGATGGAACATCATTTAGTGATCTTTAAAGACATTGCTTGCCTTTAATTGTATATTTAATGTTTTAAGATCATAACTTAGTACAAAACTCTCATTAAAATATTTATCTTTTTTTAAAGTATGCATATGCTATAAAAGTGATTTTTTTACAAATTTGTATTATTGCAAATTAAACATTTTTCTATGAATATAATTGAATTGGATTTTTCTTACCTGTAAATTTCTAATGGATCATAGCAAATACAGCACAGTTGAGAGGGCATTTGTTCCATACAGACCCGCCTATACTGTCTCCAGATCTGTTAGTTGCTGTACAGTTAGAACACAGAAAAATAACACAGCCTGTAGGAGTGCTCCACTGACAGGTGATTTTCCATTCTCTGTTGTGTGTTAGGTTCACAAATGCTTAAAATGAACAAAAAACTCTCTGCTTGTATTCGGCTCTCAGCTACAGGTATTCTCTAGGATTTTAAAGTACAAGTTAGACCAATGTGCTACTTTGGATTAAAGTCAAGGAAACCTGAAACTAAGAGCTGCCAGACAAACAGGCAATGATCCCAACACAAGCAACACAGTAAATGACAGTGAAAAGAAATATCTGGTACAGTTTGATAATAGTAGGCCAGAACATTAAAATCACCAGAAAAAAAGAAGTTAGAAATGAAGCATCACAAGATAAATGGTTAAGTTTTAAGTAAAAGTTAAGTTATTCCATTTTTATAAATATATACTTCTTTTTCATATGGTAATGACACCAGAAATGTGTTTTGGTTTAGTAGCAGTTATGGTTTCTAAGGTTGCAAAATGATAGACAGAAATCTAAGTTCAGATTCTGACATCATGTGTGCTTTCTTAAAATGTCCTAGAGTTAAATCCATAAGTTAACAACCCTCTTAGTGTATACATTTCGGCTAGCATGGTTTCATAGTGGTAAACATGTTCACAGTAATTTTCTCCCATGATGCAAAGCCAGGAAGATTAGCTTGAGTAGTGGGGACACATTTGATCTTTTATGGGTGAGAGTTATCTGCAAGAGTGATGCCCTAAAGCTATGTTGAGGCTTTGACAGAATGATGCAGAATAGAGCTTGGCACCCCCAGTAAACCCTCTACCAATTGCTACTATGTTAAAATAATTGTGCTTGAAAAATAAATACTAATTTGTCTCTCCAACTGGAATCTGTAATTTAATTTAATTTTATTAATGCCTTTTTCCATTAATTTTATTAATTGGTATAATATGGATCCCAGTTTCTTAAGAGATATCTGTTGTTAAATGTTTTTGGTTCCTCTTTATATATTACCTTGTCAAGTGTTCTCTTGTACTACTTTTTCCAAGATATGAAGATTCAGTTCCTTAAGTTTGTCTTCCCAATTTATCCCAAGCTTTCTAAAGATATGCTTTGTTGAATGAATTCTGAAGCCTTTTAGGAATATTAGTATCATTAGTTGTGTTAGCCAGAGCTACAAATAGTTCATCCGGCAAAGTGTGTTATCGCCATCACCTCCTCTGATGTGTGTGTTCTTTTTAGTAGCTTTCTCATGTGACTAGATGCAGATACGCAACTAACTGTCTTCTAATACTTAAGTGTTATTGTAGTGAAATTGTATAGTACATTCTTATAGCATTTGTACTATGAATACTGCATTATTAATATACCTTTGGGTGTTTATTCATATTAAAATCTTTATTTCTACAAACTATAATTAAAATAGAGATTTTATTTATCAGAGAATGCAATTGAATTACAGTACTGACTCATTTTGTTTTTTTTTGATATGAGGATGCTAAAAAAAACCTAAGCATATTTTACACAAAAACTCTGGCAAATTATCTTTTGTTTTACATTAATTCTGTAATTAACTATTGTATAAACTATAAAGGAACAAGTGAAGAATGAAGTAAAATGAAAATAAATAACAAATAAAGAACTGACCAAAGCTTTGATGCACCTGATATTTTATGACCTTACAATTTCACATAATTTGTTAGTCAGTAACAGATTAAAATTTAATGGCATTCTTTTTATTATTTATAGGGTGACCAATCTGTAGCAGATAAATAAACACATATTATTGTATAATTGTGTATGTAAGGAATGTATTTTGACAGAATAACAATTTCAGTTTCAGGTTTTCAATATAACATTTTTTTCAACAAGATTTTACTACTAAAAACTTCATGTATGATGGGCAAGTTTAATACTAAATATGAATATGCTTTCAGGTGTGTACTAATTTATACAAGTACTAAAACTGTTAGAAACATTTTAGTAAATATTTCTACTTTTTTTTTTTTAGCTGGATTACAGATGATCATGTAGCCTGGAGATTTGGCATGTAAGTACTACAGCATATTTACTTGCTGTACATAGCAACCTTTGAAGCTTTTTTGTTTTTATTTTTGGTGTTTTCCCATTTACTGTACATAAACTAAATTCAGACCTTAAATGGTATGCCATTTAAACTCATTGGTGATGTATTCCATATTTCTAAAAAATGTTTGCTTAGTGAAACAATTTTTCTACACTGAACATATAATGTTAGTGTAGTAACATATACAGTGCCTGCAAAGAAAAAGGTGCAGGATGACCTCTGCCTGCATATTTCATGTTTGAGCTACTGTCATACGAGCCTAGCATGCAAAATTAACCAAAAGGTGTCATGATGCATTTGTTTATGATAAAGTGCTTAATTTAGTCTCACTTGTACATGTTTAGATTAATTTAATACTTCTGTAATTCACTTGCTGTTTTGGAAAACTTTTTAAAGTATTTGTTCTCATTATATTAAGTTTATATTCTTTGTTGAAACTTATAATGTTTTAGACTTTCTGTAAACACTTCATTTTGTTATCATAGTGGAAAAATACATATTTTTGTTTAGAAAATTAATAGGAAATGTAATATGAAATTGGTAATCTAAAGAATGTAGTATTTATAAGGATTTAATGTTTTTTTAGCTGTGAACATTTCTGTGTGTCACAGTACAAATGCAAGTACATCACATATACTTAATGGCGGATTCCATTTTCTTCAGAGTGTTAGTAATAACACTTCACAGATGAAGGGTGGAGCCTGTGCTTGAATCATTGTTTGGGTTTCACCTTTGTGAAGTGAGGGAATACAGAAAACTTGAATTTAATGTAAACATCAGTGTACAAGAACAGCATATACTCCCCATGTTTACATAGGTTTCCTCTCATTGTTCAGGTTTTCTCCCATAGTCCAAAGACCTGCAGATTAGATTTTTGGTGATGTTAAATTGCCCCCAATTTGTAAGCATGTGTGTGAGATCATCCTGTGATAGGCTGGCACCCTGTCCATGTATTGTTCCAGCTTCTGCACCCGAAGCTTGTTAAAATGGACTCTAGCTTTTCACGACCCTGCTTTGAATAAGCTGGTTTGTAAGATGGATGAATGGAACACGTGGTGTATGCTGGCTTCAATCTGTTTATAGTGAAGGATGTTGGAAAGTTCATCAGCTCACAATGGCAAGTCAATTGCATTATTCTAAGTAGGTATTGCTTCAGACTGGATATATTATGGGTGTATCTGTAAGTAAAAACATGTGGTCATGAGAAAGGAGCACAAGAATGGTGAGACATGACATTTCTGAAAAAAATACCATTTGGGATATAATAGGATTTCTTTTTTTCTTTTTACACAGTTCTCTAAAATGATCTAATCCGTGTCACAGAAAGGCAAAGAACTTCCTTTGCATACAGTAACAATATGTTTTGCCATGGGTAATTTTGTGTTTAATCCATTTGCACAACAGATAAGTTATAGTGATGGTGACATTATAGTCATAATCTTACCACACAACCCCTCATAAATTTATAAATTAATTTAGGTGCTTGAAATAAGAAGACTAACCTAATATAATTATAAAGTAATATGAAATTAAAGTAGAATAATGCAGTAAGTGTTTACCCATGATTCCTGTTTGCCATATCCTGACAAAAGCATGCAAATAAAGTAATCATACTCTCCAATCGATGACAAATGCAAATGTTTTCAACAAGTAATTTTTTTTTAAATACCCATCCGCCATTTTAATGGCGGACACAACACAAAAACTGTATCTTTAGTATCAAGGAGAAGGCAAGTTCCATTCTACATTTATGTAAGTATATTAAAAGCCATATCCAGTCTCACCACATGACTTTCATTGAAACTGCAATAAAGATCCATTCATGTCTTTGTGAAAGTGGAAGGAAAACCCACTTTAGATGGGAGAACATGCAAACATCACACAGATGACTACTGTACTTGCACTTTAAATGAAGCAATTTAAATTATGTCTGCTGTGCAGAAAATTTTCAAGTATGCACAGGACAGAACAGAAGGTAATGCATAATCAAAGTTTAAAGCACCTGAATGCAATTTGTTTTATTAGTCTGTTAGCCATTACCACTATAAATACAATGAAGTTCTTAAAAAAAGAAAAAAGCTTTGCAAAATGTTTCCAAAACAACCACTTTTGATATATTATGTTTCTTAGGTGAACAATTTTTTATTAACATTACTATTAAGTAGAATTACTCAGTGCCTTTCTTTGTCTTTAATGGCAAGATATGTTCTTACTACTATTAAGATTTTCACAGAGACTTTACCAAGGGTCGTTGCAAATAGCTTGCCAATTCATCCTTTACTGTTCTACCTGCTGGATTTTCACAGATAGCATGCCATTTCAATCTTCCTTTCACTGCTCCAGCTGTTGGATTTTCATGCTAGTTTAGCCACATTACTTAAAATTTCTGAAACGGTATGATTGCATGCCATGCAGTACAGGGTATAGCAAGATAATGGAGTATTCCTTACTCATTCTGCTTGGTTTCGTCTGTACATTATGGGTTCCTAATATGGGTCTAATTTTAATATAATGCTGTTTAAATTTATAGAAAATATCCATCTGTAGTCAGTCAGATATTCAAATCTCTCACCTGCTTTAATTTTGTTGAAACATTTTAATTTATTTACCATAATATCTTTGCCATTTAGAAGTGTATAAAATAATTGTTTTCAGTAAAAGGAGTTGCCTAATGTTTGTGTTGTGCTGATCTTAAGTTATGTCAGACTTGCCAGTTAGGCAAATGTTTTACATTCTATCATCGGTTTTAAAAACATCTGGAGGATTGAAAGGTGGTGAAAAAATGTCCTAGCAGTAATTATTACTTTGAGGAATGTTTTTGGCCACTACTGTATGCTGCATGCTTTATATAGTATGTAATGTAATTAACTGTTCACAATAATCTCATCTAACTTACCACCTCAAAAATAATTTAGAAATATTATCCCTCAACTTATAATTATTGTACTAGATAGAGTATGATATCAAGGAAAATGACCTACAAATGGAGATTTTCTTTTAAACGTTTTAACTTTACAGCAGCAATATTTTCACATAAACAGTAAAAAAAGGTTTTTAAGGTGAGTGTTAGCTGTTATTTATTTTATTTAATGGCCTTTAGCTGTTTTAGCATGATAAGGTACTGTTACTGTGGTCCCACAGTAGTAGTAGTTAATTGGTCACACATTTGTCTTTGGTTAGATTTGTCCCAATAGAGGAATACAGTATTTGTCAATATATAGCATACCAGTGCTGGCATACCTGGAGTAGTAATGTATTTCAAAAGCTTCCCAGTTGTGGCAGTTTTATCTTCATACTAGTTTTGGCAAAGTTTGAATGTGACCAGCTGCTGTAAAATGGCCATTTGACATGAAATTATGCCTTCAGTTGAAAGCGATCCTGCACTGGCTCCATCTTAAAAACGTGTGCTGTTCTAACAAACCTAACTGATGTTAAACTTTTGAATATGTGCCATATGGTTCTAGTAATATTTTATGAATTCTTCCATAATTCATTTAAATGGAAGAGACTTAGCACAAGCAAAACACCACACATACCTTCCACATTTACAACTTAGATTAATTAGCTGGTGTTCCAATTATTTGCAATTTTAGTAATAAACAGACTTTCATTTTTTTCACAAAGCAACTAACTGCCCTAATAGGACAAGTGCAGTAAGCAGAGAAAGTTCTTAATTCTCTGACTGTCCCTAAACAGATATTACAGGCTTTCTGAGAGTTGTGTAGTCCTGGATTTAATTAGATTTGCATACTCTTAGAATGTTTAGAGCATTTTTAAAAGAAATATGCCTGTGATAAAAATTTTGCAGAAAACTGTCATTTAAGCACAAATGGACCAGTTCAGAGAAAACTTTGTAGATAACTAGTATTCCTAAGAGCTGTACCTGGCATTTAGACTAACTAGGATAAGACTTTGTCCTACCTCAGAGCAGGACATGAGAAGTATTAGTGAAGCTTCCAACACTTACTCCTAGCGTGGAGTAGGAGTACACCTTTAAGAGTAAATGACGTCATGAGTTTACAGCACCCTGTGCCACAAACTGGCACTCATGAAGATCTTGGAAATCATGATGACACTTTGTAGTTTTTTGGTATTAACGCTAAGACTTCACCACAAAGATTAAAATAATAATATTCAAAGTAGGGTAATATGCTGGTTATCAAAAAAAGTTACCATTCATGTTGACACTCTGATCTCACTTGCTATTCAAATGTGCATGCTCATCCACACTTGGGCCAATGATCTTTATTAGAGTGCTGATTTGCATTAATGTAGCATAATTTAACATTACCTCACGTGGAGTGGTGGGAAAATTGATTAATCTATGTATTATGTAATGCTTTGTAAGGGCAATCAAAGATAAGTGGAAATTTTGAGAAATGGTTGGATTTGACATACTTAGAAAATCAAACCTGTATTTACCCTGTGGCCAAAAAATGAAATGTTACCAAAACCTTAATTTCTGCTGGAAGCACATGGCCTTCATATAGATGGAGTGATCGTTTGATGTACAACATTTGTTACAAATATTATTCCATCTATGTCAAATTGATATCTCTTTACAAGCTCACTTTTGCCTAAAATTTCCAAAACATTTTGTATTTCTTGGGATGTGTATGCTGATGTCTGAATGAATGCCTTCTTCTGGCAGCTTCTAAGTATTTGGAACAGCTCAGCACTTTTCTAAGTCCTGGTGAAGTTAAGAGTAGTTTTAGAAATTAGGAAAATTGATAAAACACTTTTGCTTTCTACACCAATAAGTAAGACAAAATTTGCATCACTCTTTAATGTTTGAACTGGTTAGGACTATTTTCCTACTCTAACATGCTTGATAAATTTGAGCAATAATATGGTTTTATTGGGATTCCACTTCTTCAGCTTTGAGCTTTTTAAGATAATTTTTTTAAAGCTAATATCATTAACAGGTAGACCACTGCTCTGAAGTTAATTACATTTGGCAGATATATTTATGACTTTGAAAGTAAGTCTTGTATTAATTTTGAGTTCACCTCAAAGCTCAAGCTAAAATTCAACATTTTTAAACACAGTAGTCTCAGCAGCTAAACTTTAAGCAGAAAAGAAAACCTGTTAAGATTTTATGTTTTTATTACATTATCAGAATTTGTTGTTTATGCTTGTTTAAAAAATGTTTTCCTTGTTTCAGTCCAATTTTTTCAGATTTTTAGTTATGTAAAATGTGAAAGTATTTTTAAAGTAGATTTTCCTTTAAAGAAGACTAAATATAGCAAATAAACTTAAGTGGAATTGCATCTTGCATATACTTTTCTAAATTCATGCTGTGTACTGTATTCATGTTGTAAATATGGAGAATGTCATGTGCTAGCTTGCATGTTTCATTGGTCTAATGCAGTGGTTTACTGGACAACCTCTGTAACTGTGGGCTTTTATCTGAACCAATTTCACAGTCAGTGTGTTACTCTTATTTTTACTGCTTATCTTTACTGCTTATTGCTAATCATCTGCATTTGGATATAATTAAAAGAGCAAACTCCACAGAAGATGGTAAATCAAAAAGGTATTAAAGGTATTAAACAGGTGTAAATATTAATGCATTTCTTATTAATATCTGAACAACAGTATCAATTAAAAGTAAAATAAACTGAATATGAAACTGGCTGGAATAAAAACCTGCAGCCATGGGGGTTCTACAGGACTGAACTCAAAAACATTGGCGTAATGTAATATGGAAACCCGGCTGTGTTCTGTCAAACAGGTTATGGGAACACAGTGTCTTTAAAGTGCAGAAAAAAAAATTTGATCCTAATCCAGATTTTTAAATGCCAACAAGAGACTAGAAATAATTTTCAGAATTTTTCCTTAACCATCCTATTCAAACATTGGAGAAGAAACCTGTCATCTTTCTTTTTCCAGTTTCTGCCCTTAACTCTGTAAAATAACAATAATTATTAAAAAACACAACAATATCAGATATTCAGTTTATTTAGTTTAATGGGCTCATGCTAAAAACGTAAGGCTCAACAAAATGTGCCGTTATTTTAAGAGCAGGTTATTTGTGTGGGCACAGAGCTGAACACAACATTGTTTTTTTTTCTTTCTAATAGTAGAATAATGCTGTTTGTACAACATAAAATAATCTATTTGTTCTAAAACTGTTTCAGAACAAATTTTTAACTAAGCAGCTAATGGTAGAATACTGCTGTTTGTACAACATAAGGTAGACTAGTTGTTCAAAAACTGGTCCAGAACAAATTTTTAACTGGGCAGTTTCTGTATTTTACAATTCTTTTCTGAATTTATTAGAATGTCTATGAAGTACAGTTTTGTGCAGACAGTACAAGTCACTGTCCACTTGCACAATTTTCCATTGTAGTTCTTAAAGGTATGCATATTGCATTAACAGAATTTCAGATTATGACATTGCAATATTAAACTCTTGTTGTACCCATGCTTGATTTTATGGTAGGTGTAATATAACATAGATTACCATACACCAGTTTAATGTAAAACTGAAATGGTATGTAGTATTTCAATGGTATTGAAATTTATGTAGTTAGTACTATTTGCTGAATATTCTGAAAAGCAAAAGCTTCTAGTACAGTATGTCTCAACCTCTTTTTCTGTGGTGGCACACTTTTTGCAACCAAAACATCTCAAGGCACAAAACAATTCTACTAACCACGAATACATTCTGTCTCATACACAGCTTGAACTGTCAGAAGGAGCAAGTAGGCCGGCATCTTGAGATCTCAATGTGTGCTCTGGGTTGTAAGTAATCATAAATTCAGATAAGTAAGCAGTGCTTTGACCAACACCTCTGTAATGTATCATGGACTGTTCAAGGTATTGGAAATGTGTAAGATGTATAACATCTGGTGCTAGCACCGTGTGGTGCTGCAAAATGCATGCCTCCAGGAGCCTATTGTTGCTCCACACCCCTTACTTCAGTGCCTCTATCCCTCTTCTTCCCTCTGATGTCATACTCTAGTTACTGGATTTTGTGCAACACAACACATTCCCACAATTCCCTCTTGCTCAAAGTCCAAGAGCTAAATGCATGGCAACTGTCCTCCTTGCCCGGTCATTTTTGCTCCCTAAGAGTACTTTAACTGTCAGCAGTTACTCAGTGAACTTCCCTTTGCAGGTGCCTTTTATACTTGCTGTGGCAGTCCAGGGGACATAACTCACACAAATCATTTGCATATGTACTACACCTCAATTTCACATTCCACCATGACCTATTTATCCTGCAAGTTTGAGACCGATATTATGCATTTTTCCTAGTGTTGCAATTTTACTGGTCAGCATATTGAGTCATAAAAAAGTGTTTCCTTTTTATTAGAAGTGCACTTAATTTTCCTATGGACATATAGATTTAGCAACAAATGTATTGACTAAAGTAAGGTACAAATCAATTGAACATAGGTTTATATGCAGCACTATAATGAATATGATTTAATAATTTGCTTCTATTCTTTCCGCTAAATACGTAAAGTAATTGGCAATAAAAAGATTAGCCAAAATAAATGTCACAATTAGGATGGTATTCAAGCTGTGTACCTGTGTTTAAAATAAATGCATACATACTTGTATTGCATTTCTTGCAAAGAAGAATCAAGGTTTATAGGTGTTTCCTTAGGAGACATTAGCTCTCCGGAAATGTGTTCTTTTGAAATTGCGGCACATTAAATAACTAAACAATATAGTAATATAACAGAAAAGGTGATATCCCTCCCATCGTGACTACAGCGGTACAAGAATCACATGAGAAAAATATACTTTAGCTTACATTTACTGACGGTTGACGCGGTTACAGACGGGAAGCAAATGACAGACTTTATCCAGGTGGGAATCTGGATCAACACAGTCTGCCATTTTTCGTCCCCACGCTGGGAGGTTTTTCAGAACTTTGCCGACATGTGCTTCAAAGGGTCTGGCTGTTGTCCAAGCCTTTAAATAATGTCTGCTTCACTTGCTGGTCTTCTCTGTCTCCAATCAAGGGCTGAACTCCTCCTCCACAAAATACAGAAATATCATAGTGCTTACATGCCGGTTCTCATTCTCCCAACAAGGAAAGAAGATTTTGTACTGACAGAGGACAGAAATACTCTTCTGTGTTTAAGCTGACTATACAATCCTCCAGTTGTCTTTGGCTATCTAATCCAATGCTTGGTTGGCAATTCTAACTGCTGAGCCCCTGTGTGCCAAACTTAGCATGCACATGTGAATAAATCCATACCAGTGAGCATAGAGACAGTGACATTAATATTAAAGAAAAATGTAGTATAACAATAGGGAATAATCATCATTTTACAACTATAACTAGGAATAACAGCTTCATTCTTTTTTCAATGAATACTGGTTTAAAATTCATCACCAGTTTTATCTTTTATTGTGACCATGTTGTTTTGTCGTATAAAATGACAGCCTGATGTTTTTGTTTAATGTAAATATTAAATGCCTAATTTAATTAGTAATGTACAGTTAGTTGCATGTTTACCACACCAACTGAAAATTATTATTATTAAATTCCGTATGCATAGTGTAGCACAAATTATGTGTTTCAGGGTAGCTAATATGGACTATTTTCTTAATAAAAATAAAAAAGAGAAACCATTTGATTAAGCTTTTTTTGTGGAACAATTGGATATTCCTAAAGTTGTATTAGGTAAGTACAGAAAATGCATACAAGGCCATGGTATTCTCATTCCCAGGTCAACCCAGTCTAGTGCTGAAATACATCTTAAATCATTTTCTAACTTCACCAACAGCATATGAGTTAATTGATTTTCTTATGAAAGCATGTTGTAACATCCCGTCTTCATAATTTCATAAGCTTGTAATTTCTTTACAATGGCACATGCATGCATTTTGTAGCCCACTGTCCTAATGAATAGTTTTTGTGGTCAAGCATGGGAACACTCAAGTCCAAAATAATTGTTTGGGGTGCTAGCCAGGTTACCTCTTTCAATAACGGTGCTTGCAAGGCAAAAATAAACAAGTGCACAATGGAGCAAACAAGAGCAAAACAGTTATTAGCTTGAAGGACCCCCAAAGCAAAGGTTAGGATAGCTCTGAAAAGTGGTCATTCTTTAGTTTGGAGCTTCATCAGGTGGTCTGCTTTTTCCCAAATGAGACACCTTCTTCTGGGAACATATTGGTCTTGTAATCCTTAGACCAGAAGCGGCAAAGTTTGTTGCCCTTATTGGGCATCTTCTTGGAGCTGTCGATGGAAAAAGAGATGATTCTGTCAACAACAGCACTCCCCTTTGTCCCAGCGTGGTAGTACTTACCTCTGATGAGCCCAGAAGGTGCCCCTTCAACACATGTGTGCTGTGTATTGGTGTTTCAGACTTTGATTTCTACATCTGTCTTGATATTTAAGCTTGATTTAATTTTTTTTTCCATTCAAGGTAAAGGGAGTATCACTATCTTATGAGGTGATAACATTTCATCAACATTTTGAAATGATTACAGTAAGCGTGTAATGTTCTATAGTAATGCAACGTCATATGTACACATAAATTACTCATAGAAATTAGGACTTGATTCTCTGGTCCTGCCTTACTTTGCCTCACTACTGATTTGTGTACACCCTTTTATCACCATTGAAGGGTGTTTTCTAAATCCACCTAAGGAATCTGTCTTATATGACAGAGATGTGCATTATAGCAGAGTAGCAGCAGATGATGGAATATTTATAGTTTCATTTCTAAGTGTAGTGTGAAGTGACCTTTTAGAAGGCATGCCATGCATTTTGATTTTGGCATTACCTTTATTCTATTAGAATGAAATTGTATTACATTTATCATGAATATGCATATTTCCCAAGGGTTTCTGAATCTAGGGAGGAAAACTAATGGAATGAAACCTGTTTTTCTGCCAAATATAAATACCACATTACAGTATATGCAAGATTTAGCCTCCCCATCACTGAAATATCAATCAATATCCTCTTACATATTTCATAACACTATACTGTACCTGACTAGATTCACTTTAAATGTGGTTTTCAAATAGAACCTTTAAGGGTAATTTTATTGTTAGCACACATTTCAAATTAAAGATATTTTCAATTATATTAGTCCTTTAATTCTATTTAAATTCAACATTGTTTTTATTTAATTGACTTCTCTGCTACAGAGATAATGTAAAATAAAATGAGCCTTATAACTTGCATAGAGTAGGACCAAACAAAGGAACAATTTACTCAGTTTCAATCATGAAATCCAGTGTGAATGCATCTGATGGAGCCTACAGATCAAATTCTTATAGAACTGATTACCCGCAGCCAATCGCTCACAGCAGACACCAGTGCACTAAATAGGTGTGATTGATGTGCGACCTGTGCGTGGGCGAGCACAGCAGGAAGTGGCTTGTGAGGAGCGACAGAGTAGTAAAAGGGAGACAGCTTTTGGCAGATCTTTCCTGTAAGAGCAGTCTTCACTGCTACATCAAAGCTTTTTAAAATATTATGAAACAGCAGGGACACCTGTCTTTCTAAGTTACCCTTCACAAGCTTATTCATAGGGATGCTATGAACAACCATGATTTTTTTGCTGTGCATGTGCACAGTATCCATCTCGTAGTATATAGTCTTTCTTTGGTACATAAAAATGATTATGTTTTAATATCCACATAAAGATGCTGCTCTTTGTTGATATTGGGATTATGCTTGGTAAGGAATGCAGCTAAGGAAGCAGTATTTTTTGGTGTAATTCACTTATCAACATGTGGTTGTGGAGAATTTATCCTGCAGAGTAGATCTAATTTTAGATTCGGTGGCCACATCAACTTCATGTAAGAGTTATTTTTGTAGAGAAAAGCCAAGCAAAATGACACCTTTTATTGGCTAACTAATTCATATTGCTGTTTTCAGGGTCTGGCTTAATATTTCTTGTTATTGAAGGCATCAAATAATGGCAAGCAGTATAGAAGTGGTTAATCCATCAGATAGCAAGTTACTGGCAAACTGCTTTGTTTTTACAAATCATAATTGTAATTTTAGTTATATGTGAAGCAGTCACACTTCAGCCAAAATTTTTTTTATCATTGAAAAAAATTACATTTGTTGATTTCTGTGGGATTTTTCTCCTGCAGTTTTATGTGTCATACGGTTCTCAGTATAGCAGTATAAAAATTATAAAATTCTGACAGCATGACTGTCAAAGTTCCTAAGGCATTGACCTTTTCATCCACTTATCTTTAGGTGGGTTGTCATTATGCTTTTCTTTAGCATATTCTTACTGTTTGTATAAATTGGAGTATTGTGTAGAACGAGAAACCCAAAAATACTCATTATTTAACTATATTTATCTCTACAATAAATTATATTTTTTTAATTCCATGAGGGAAATGTAAGTAATGATTTGCCTGTTAGGCCATATTATAAGCAGTCAAAAACATTTTGTATAAAGTTTTGTTTTTATTTTTATTGTGGGAATCTCTTTAAGTGTTTATTTTTCAGATACATGCTCATGCAGAATTTTTCTTGAGCTTGAACCGAAAAATTGCATATGTTAAAACAAAACTCATAATGTGACTTAAGTTTCTTAATGTCTTTTTCAGAACAATTACTTTTTATTCCCATAATGAGTAGCAGTACAACACTCTTTATGGTGACAACACTGTTTCATATTTTCAGAATCTATTGCACAAGTTGGTAGAATATTATTCATTGAAAACTTTAGATGCTGGTTAAGACAGTGTAGCTGAGGGGATGGACTAACGTTCAATTCATAAGGGAGGTGGAACATGCCAGAGTTTTAGCTATTTTATTTTATTTTAATTAAATTCATGTTTTATTTTTACCAACATATTGCAAAATATGTGTTATAATATGATAATCAAACATAATTATTAGTGAAACAAAATTAAGACAAGCCTTTTCAATGAAAAACACAATCAATCCCATATATCCCAAAAACAATTAAGTTCTGTAATCACAGACCACACTCAAACCCACGCCCCACCCTACTTCCAGTTAAAGAGTTCCAGTTAGAAAAATTTGTTAATATATGGATTTATAATTTGTAAATCATCCATCTTTTGTCCTTCAATTAAGAATAAAGCCACTATTCCACTTGCATGTCGTGAAATGATGATGATATGAAGGTGTCACATCAATACTGCCAAACCTGAATTTCTGGTACCTCTTCAACTGTGTCCAGAGGCTATGCTCAGAGAAAAGACTTCCAACAATACAGTACTCACACAATACAAAGACAGTTCACAAGTGGGTGAGCAAGTAATTTTAAGCACTGTTGTTATCTTTTTGAAATATAATTTACAAAAATGTAACCTGACTTTTCTAAGATGCTCTTAGATTTTGTGCCTGGCCTTCAGTTCTAATCTTGTTTTCTAGTGTGTCAAATGTTTACATTTCAAAAGAGTATTGTTTGACAGCTCATATTGTGCCTCATATTCAAATCACAGCTACACATATGAGTTATGTGTATTGTTAAAAGCTGAAAAATAATCTTTTCTCAAATCTGGTGAAACTTTGTTCCCTAGCTGAGCACTAATCTAGATACAGCATTCAAGTGTTTTGAGATTGTTTATTAATAATATGTATCTCTCAAACCATGGGAGCATGTAATTTTATATCATACATAAAACTCCATAGGGAATATTCTATGAGTGGCAACATTTCAGTTAATTTCTGTTGTAGAGGACGGCAAACACGGGCTGGTGTCCCAGCTGGAATTGTTCAAGATTCCTCACCCGGCCTGGAGTACAAGCCAGTAATTGGACGAGAAGGAAGGCAGGGCGTTCCCTGCTTCAACCAAGAGATTGGTAGAAGGTGCCGATGGTGCAATGGAGATGCTGGCATACCAGAAGGGCTTAGTTAAGGATCCTTACCTGGTTAGGAATCCATTATGCTGGAACAACATGGGGAGATAGCTTGTGTAAACTGTTCTTTTCCCCAAGACACTAGATGGCAGCATCCCAGGACTATGGTACCTGTATGGATACTTGCAGGATATGCTGGGAACTCTAGCACCGTGGACTGGTCATTTTGTGTCCCGGGGTGCTGCAGGGATTTGTGTTTCTTACTTTTTTGAGGCTTCTGCCTGACCTGGAAGCACTTCCTATGAACAGTGCCCTGATACAAGAAGTACTTCTGGGTCTTATACAAGAGGAGCTTTGTCACTCTGAGCTAGCTGGAGTCGGAAGAGGAGCTGGACAGCACTCATTGGGGAAAATTGGAGAAGGGAAGAGAGTGAAAAGGAAGAATTGAACTGCTGTATTGAGTTGTGTTAACAAAAGAAACATGGCAAAGGTAGTTTGTTAAATAAAAATTAAAATATTGAACCTTGTAACTATGTCTGTGAGGTTGTGTTTGGGGCGCAGCAACGGCAACCTAGTGGTCACATATTATTGCAAATTGTAATGTTGAATAATTTGTTTTTCTATATAATAATTTGGTTTTTCACATAAGAAGCTATATAGAGTTCTGCAGGAGAAAGTTTGGCCGTGATTTACAAATAATCATTATATCATCTATACTAATAAAAGGCAAAGCACTCACTGGCTCACTCATCACTAATTCTCCAACTTCCCATGTAGGTAGAAGGCTGAAATTTGGCAGGCTCATTCCTTACATGTTACTTACAAAAGTTAAGCAGGTTTCATTTCGAAATTCTATGTGTAACGGTCATAAATGAATCCTATTTACGTATATATATACGTTCATAGCCAGCAGCTCGGTTGCTGTTGACAGATGCCGAATGTCACTTCAACACAAGTCCTGCAAATACTAAAGTAATTGAAACAAACCATGAAACTCAAACCGATTATGACAGCAGCAATCCAAGCTGTGAGAAAACAGTAAAAAGGAGGCGTGTTAGACGTCGTGGTACATTTTCTGATGCAGCTAGACGGAAACAACTTCGTGACGCTGCCGCCAAATACTCGCAGAAAAATCCACAAGTTCATAGAGACGCTGTCGCTAAATACTCACAGGCAAATCCACAACTTAATAGAGACGCTGCCGCTAAATACTCGCAGGCAAATCCACAAGTTCACAGAGACGCTGTCGCTAAATACTTACAGGCAAATCCACAACTTAATAGGGACGCTGCCGCTAAATACTTGCAGGCAATTCCACAAGTTCATAGACACGCTGCCGCTAAATATTCGCAGGCAAATCCACAAGTTAATAGAGACACTACCGCTAAATGCTTGCAGGCAATTCCACAAGTTCATAGACACGCTGCCGCCAAATATTTGCAGGCAAATCCACAAGTTAATACTGGGAATGCCTGTTAAACATCTTAGATTCACGAGTAGCGATTTGGGTAGTGAACACTTTGATGAATGAAACCTGTTATCTTTACAACGGTTGACAAACACGGAATGTAACTTGAACACAACACGTCCTCAAAATACGAACCTGTTGAAAGAAATAATGGTAATCAAATCTTTGGTGACAGCAACACACACATAACAGTGACAAAACAATTACATTGACAATCATGTTGTGTTATTTTTAAAATGTTTCCTTTTCTTTTTCATAACTTCTTTAACACACAGCGGGTATTTTGCTAGTATTTTATATAATAGTATTCAGCAAAAATAAGTGGTGTAAGCAAATAATCACTTTGTAGAGTTTATACTGTTCTAATATGCCTAGTGTTTTAATACATAGCTCAGTTAATTTGGAAGATTATAAATAAGCTAATACTCTAGCAGTTTCACTGTGATATTTGACATCTGTATTAGGGATACTCGCTTACATTTTGTACTGATATTACTTAAGATATAATTTCCTGAGTTCAAGTTTTTTTTTTTTTGTTGTTGAACTCTGTTATTGATATAAAGTGTAGTCTTGCTAGCTGTGCTGGCAATACTTTAAGTACACATAGAATACAATATAATCAATTAAAGCAGAGTATGATATGCAATAACTTATCAAAAATATAAAGTACTAGGGTGTTGTACCGTGTTAGCCATTATGAATGCTTGCATATTTTAATCTTTTTAGTTAGCCAATTAAAGGTGTCATTTTGCTTGGCTTCTCTCTACAAAAATATAAAGCAAATTCCTCTTCAATTTTATAAATAATTTGTGGCAAATATAATTTACTAACTTTCTTTATGTTGACCTTGGATGCAATTCAGTTGACAGTTGAAAGTATAATATTAATTCTTTGAAAAATGGATTGATATTTCTATTAAGAGATATTTGGTGTTTTTTTAATAAAAATGAGCAAAATGGCTCAACAATGTGAAATTGCACACAGTGAAAATAAAACCTGTGCTTTCTTGAAATTGAATGACAAAACAACACAGCCCTGTTATTCACATAACTGCATTATTGTCAGTACAAGATTATAAGAAGCTGGTGTCTATCTTGGCAGTAAAGATTCATGGTCAGGTAAGTATGGACATAAATTTCAGTATTCTGTTTTATTATTTAAGTTTTTCCAAAGCATTAGTGCTGTTTTTTAAGTTAATCAAACATATGTCTTATGTTTTATTGTTTCTGCTGCACTCTTCTCAGCTTGTTTTTTTCCTGGCAAAACTTAATACTATGTTGTCAATTTGTTTTTATTATTGTTTCAAGATACCATCTTTTTTGATGGAAAGTGTACATTATTTGAAAGTATGCAATCAAAACAGAAAAAAAAAGTGTGAACTGTTTACTTTAAAAGTAACTTGCATGCTTTTTAAAATGAAACATTTTGGTATTTAAGCAACAAAACAATTACATGTACAACCACTATGCTCACCATAGCTGAAATAAAATTAATAAGCTCAGTATATCAATTAGATTTATTGCCACTTCTTAAAGTGTAAGAGAAGCTTTTATGGTACATAAAACAGTCTAGTTATGGATTGTTTACCAATTGAAAAGTGTACATCTTTCCCAATTACACCCTGAGGTGTGTAGTTTTGATGTTATTCATTTGATATATATTAACATTTTTTTAAATTTAATATATAAAAGTAAATGTGTATGCAGCATACAGTTGTATTGAATTTGAGTACAATGAGGTCTCTTTTTTGTAAGCAAACTAATACTAATGCACTTGTGGCAGGAGTGGAATGGTGGCTTGTGCAAAATAGTAGCTTATGAATGTTGATAAGCTCTCCCTGGTCAGAAAAATATATATACATTTCTTTAGCATATAGAGATAGCCCTGTAGTATGTAGGAGAGTTTGGAGTTTTGGTGACAGGTTTTATGTCAAGACCTTTTTGGATTAGTGCTTCCTCTTGTAACTTGACTTAGTATTTCCCAGTTCAGTTGTGTGTGCCAGCACAGATTAGTTTTACACTTTTTATATACTTGTTTAATTTTGAATTGTTTCTCTTTTTCTGTATTTGTTTAATATTAGCTGGCAAAGTGCTACTGTTGCCTCATAGCTGGAATGTCCTAGATTAAGAGTTGAGTTTGCATGGCCTCAGAGTGTTCATGTTTTGTTGTTGTTGTTGTTGTTGTTTTGTTTTTTTTTTGCTCTAGATTGTTTTTTCCACATCTCAAAGTTGAGCAGGTTATGGTGATTAGATCGCCTGAGATGTGCATCTAACAGAAAAGATAACAATATAATCACTTAGAGTCTTCTCTTTATGGGGGAACAGGTAGAAATGTCAAAACCAGCTATGTAATTGTTATCTGTAACATCATACCTGTATCAATCTACTTATTTTATCCTTATGCAGCATCTCAGCAGACAGCAAGCTCTGTTTAAATGTCTCTGCATCCTCTTAAAGTGTTTGAAAGGCATCAAATCAACCAATCAATTCCTTTTTGCAAATAAGCACCAAGTAAACTAAACTATTAACTGAACTGAGGCAGTTTTTGAAATAGTTCTTTTAAATGGTCAACCACCCTCTCCCCTCTTCCCATCCAAAATGAGTACATTTGAATATTATTTTAGAGACATCATTAAGAATCTGGATGTCATGCTTCAATGAATGATTGCTACTCTGTTCTCTCTTTCAGTATAGTATAATATTCTAAAACTCTATTACTTCATATTGCATCATAACAAAAGATTTACTGTTTTGGGAGGTCCCTGAAGCAATGTATTATGTGTATGTTGAACAGAATAAATATATGGTCTTTTACCAAAAGAACCCATGCATCTGTTTATTTTTATTTTGCATGTAACAAAATCATTTATTGCATTTCTAGTGCATGTAAACCCTGTGCAGTGTACTCTCTGGTTTCACCCTAGACAATAAGTTTTGTATATTTTTTATTCTTTGAACATATAATTGTATATGATGTTCAGTATCTCCTTAGGGAAACTAGCTGGACGAAACATTTAGGCTACAATTTGCTCCTTATCTTGCCATCAGTGAATAAGTAGGATTTATTTTCTGTTTTATTTCTTTAAACATTAGTTGTGTGAATTTAAATAAACCTTTCTTAGAATACATTTTCCAAATACTTTGCATTTTAGTTTTTGTTGTTAACCGATGAAATGTTTGCTTTTCTTTTATTTTTCTAGGATTATGTCTTTAACTGGAAGATGTCATGTTTGTTACTGTAATGTGAGGAAATACATTAACTTTGTTACTCGATTTGATTTTTGCAGGTAGCAGTAATTAGGTTCAGTGTATGTAAATTAATTGTTGCTTAATACTTTTGCAGGAACTTTGTTTTTGTAGGTTGTACAGGTTTTTTTCTAAGAATAGCTCTCCTTGCTCACTTTCTGAGGACTCTGTTAAATCATTATATAAGCCATTTTATCTTTAAATGGCAGACATTGGAGTTTTGTCCTAAATGTAACACATGCATTTGGTCTTGATAGTTCTCACAGTGATCTGATTAGCCTTCCTATCCTACAATCTGATTAGCCATCCTATGGCATTTAGAAGTTATGTAATGGATACTGTATATACTAAGTGTAGCCCATAAACTGTGTCAATGAAAAGTCTTTGTTCCAAATCCATTTAACAAAATTCATTTTCTATTCAGTGAACTTGCAATACATGAATGCAACTATACAAAATTTTTAATCCTGAAATATTAAGTGAAGAAAAGGAATATAATCAAACAAGTTTTATTTTTATCAGTATCTCATTGAACACTCATAATAATCATTTCACAAGGATTGTTTTATTATTTTTGGATTATGAAATTTCTTGTAAAGGTTTGACTATGGATCATTCAAAGTAGACAGCTGTTAAAAACTGGAATACTCAAATAAATTCAACATTTTGTAGTGTTTCCTAGTTACTATCAATGCTTTATATAAAAGTTTAGATCTGTAATTTTTCCTTTGACCCCCCTATCAGTCCATAAAAACATATTTTGGACGAAGGAATCACTAGAAGCTTTTGAACATTTTAAAACCTTATTCACTAGTTCCTTAGCATTAAGACACCCTGATCCCCCTCTTATTATATTGTTGAGATAAACACATCAAGTATTAATGTTCTGGCTGTAATATCATAAAGGTTTTGTGATACAGGGTTAGTGCACCCTGTGCCTTTTACTCTAAGAAATTTTCTTTTGCTAAATAAAATTATGATCTCTATAGCTGAGAATTATTGGCTATTAAATTACAATTGGGCACATAGGTTAGAAGGGGTGAAATTCCATCTTTAATATTTACAAATCATAAAAATGGATCATTTTTTTTTAAATCAGCGAATTGATAGAAGGCTCGTCTAGTAGGTGGGCTTTATTTTTTAGCTGGATTAACTTTAGTATTTGTTATCGTTCAGATAAGAAATATGGTAAAGCTGATGCTTCCTCTCAAATTTGTGAGTCTAGATGAAGTGCCATCTGATGTGAAATATTTTCTTATAACTGAGAAGTTTTTGAGGATTACTATTGTTTCTTCCCCAATAAGTTAGAAGACATAATACAAGCAGCTGAAGGTTCAATCCTCAGTGCATCTAAACTCCCTAATGGTAAATTTTATGTACTATCAGAGGTACGGAGTAAGATTCTTGATTGGACACATGGATCTGGCATGTTTGGTCATCCTGGTATCTCTCAGACTGTAGTTATTCTAAAAATGATACTTCAGATGGGAGAACTGTATAAAGAAATTAGAGATTATGTATTAGGGTCTGAGATTATTTGCAGTGGAAAATCCTATCCATAATTATGTGTTGGATTACTTCAACCTATTCCTAGTCCTTCTTGTCCATAGGAAATAATTTCAAAAGATTTTATTACTGATCTATCTCATTCAAATGGATTACCATTGTTTTGGTAGTCATAGATAGATTCTCCAAGTATGCTGATTTTATTCTGCTAAATGTACTTCCTTCTGCCAAAGCTTCTGCTGGCATTTTTCATAAAAACATTGTCTGATTACATGAATTTTTTTCCTCCATTATTTTTGACCATGGTCTACAATTTTTGTCATTTAGACTGCACAGTTAATTTAACCTCCATGTAGTGTATCACACTGAGGCGAATGGCGAAACTGAAAGGGTATATTGAGATTTGGAGAAGTCTCTCTATTGTACTTTTCATTCTATCAGACTAATTACTTTTGGCCAAATTTGCTTGAAACATATATTATAAAGCCCTTATAAAGTTTTCTTTTGGATTTGCCTATGGTTAATTCCTCTGTTTATCCGTATATATGGTTGGGTTATGATCGATGTGTTGGCTGGTGCAAAAGAATGTCATGGGGCAGGACCCTCTGCTAAACGGTTTTATGACATTAGATGAAAAATTGCTCCTGTTTTCTAAATAGGGCAGATGGTGTGGCTACATGAGACATCTGCCTGAGGGTTCCATCCTATAAACTGGCACAACATATCCATCCTTATGTGTTTCTTAGACAAATACAGTATGTCCTATCTCATATAGCTTGAGTTTGACAGTTCACTTTATGGTCCTTTCCAATTTTAATGTATTCCAGTTTAAATCAGTTCAGCTTAATCTATGGTATGTGTCTATTTTTTCCCCCACTGTCTCTTTTGGCAGATGGTTTTTAATAATGATATGAAATCCAGGCTGTTCTTGATTTTTGTAGTTGTGGTTCCATTGTAAAATACTTAGTACATTGAAAAGGTTATGATCCATAGGATGGTCCTGGATATTTAGAAATTCATGCACCTCGTAATATGGTTTCTATTTTAAACACTCCCTTAAGCCTGGTTATTGTGTTCAGAGCCCTCACTGTAGGAGGGGGTTATGTATTTTCTTTAATTTTTTTTTCAGGCCTTGCCAGAGTTAATCTCAACAGTTATGTTTCTCATGTAATTAGGGGTCAAGGTTATAAATGTTACCCATATACATTGTAATCTACGATAGGATAAAAACTGTGTTGGTGTGTGATTCTTGTGATAAAACATTTGTTGTGATGTGAGATTTTGCATATAACTTGATAAATGTTTTGCATGTCTTTATATATAATTTAGGCAAACCAATGTAATTTAGTGTTACTTTGGTGAGAGGTATTCGTGTTTGCTTCCCCCATTTGACTTTTCTTTGTAATTTTACGACAGGATTTGGGGGGTGTGTTTTAAACCAGTTTGATGAGTATTTCTCTGCTAAAGTCTTTCAACCCCCTGCAAGGAAGCCAGGATGTTTAACATATAGCTTGGGGGGTTGCAGGTGTTAAGATGTTCTATTTCACCCATTGGTCTGAGATATGGCTGTAGGGATTGGACAGAAAACCTATAAATTTGCTTGCTCAAACACATTCTCTCTCTCTAACCAACATATGATGAAAGAAGCATCTCTTGCTAACCTGTGATGATGCAGAAGTATCTTTCTCTTGTTAACAACTGAAGAAGACCATCACACCATGAACTGAAGACAACACAATGAAGAGCACAGCTTCAGCCACTTTGAACAGACATGTGGCTAAAAGCTGAGCACCAATGATGCCTTAACTAGAGACATTTTAAGTAACTACAAGTCTGTGTGCCACCTGAGTTACACATCACCATTTTATCAGGTTGTATGGTTGCCAATATTCAAATGTACTTTGCATTTTGTTATTATTTATGAATATTATCAGTAATACATTATTTTATGTGTAAGTTAACTCCTGCTTGTCTTTTTACTACATCTAATTGCCTGAGGTTGTAGATATAGAAGGGAAGGTGGGGATAAGTTATATAGAATAATACCTTATAAACAGTGGTAAGTCTGTGAGATTAGGCATTCTAAGGCTACATATTAATAATACAATAGGGGTAAGTAGAGCAATATATATATTACTCTACCAAGATAAAACAATTGGCGTAGTCGGGCAGGATTTTGGGGTAACCATGTTTTGCAACCTGTTTGCAAATACTGTTTTGATGTATGTGTTTGTTTATGCATGTGAATTTTAGGGCACCCAGTGTACAAATGCGGTGGAAGTAAAACATTGTTTGGTTGCTGAATGGAATATAACCAACAAAGTGTAGAGACTTCATGTGTGTCACGAGGACACCCGCATGTTTGTTAGTGCTGGTGGTAGTGAGTCCCTAATTAAAGTGCTAGGGAGTGGTGAAAGATGCATGCATCATTCATACGTCATTTAAGTGGTTAAAGTGCTAGGGAGTGATGGGACATGCATTCGTCATTCATATGGAACTTATTCGTTTAGGATCTTTGTGTATGTATGTGTATGTTTGCTTATAGGGGCAGAAGTAGGCCAACCCATAACGAATTTGGGAAATTGTATTTGAGTAAAATTGTAGACTCAGAAATGCCTAAATTTATATTAAAGTCAGCCATCTTCCAGTGGAGTGGCAGAGGCAAGCAGACTAAAGCTAGGAAACCTGTAGTGCAGGTAGAGAAAGCAGAAGCTGAGCTGAGTGTGCCACAAAATGGAAGGGGGCTGGAAGGATTAAAAGCAAGAAAACAGAGATCAGGTTTAAAGAAGACAGCTGCTGTTATAAGAGGTTTACTAGCTTGTATTACTGGTAATAAGGAAGATCATGATGAGGAAGAAAATAGCAAAGTGAATGAAAGTGAAAATGGAATGTCATGTGAGAGTTTTGAAAGATGTAACAGTTGGTGTGATAATCGTGAAGTGTTAGCATGTAGAACACCCACTGCTAAAGTAGAAAGCAGTGGAAAAAAGAAATGTAAGCCACCCGTGGTGAAAGTTAGGGCAATAGTAACCAGATCGGACTGGACCCCTAAAACATGGGTGGGTGACTTACATGAGACAGATGAGTCCTCAGATAAAGAGTGGGAATGTGAGTGTGAGGAAAAGGAGAGAGATGAAAGGAAGAGAAAACAGCAAGGGTGTTTTGTTCCATTATTCTCCACTGCACCACAATCTCCAGGTAATTCTGAGGCCTGTCCAGTATTTAAAGAACATGCTACACTGATAGATATTTCACCACTGTTAGGAAAGGTAACCAGTGCTGCACTGAAATCTGATTTAGGACAAAGAGATCAGATAGAAGGCAGAGAAGCTGGTGACTGTGAATGGCAATTGTTGACTAGAGGTCATGAAATGGATAAAGGCATATTGATACCGAGTAAAGAAAGTGTGGAATTTGAACAAGGAACAATGGAAATGAAAGGAATGCAAGTGCTTGTGTGTGAAAGGTCTGAATGTGCTAGTGCAAGAATGGCTGAGTTTGAAAGAAAGTGCACCAGTTTAGGAGTTGGTTTGAATGAACCAAGACAAGCCAAAGAACAAAGAATGGGGGATGGTGCAGCAGAAAGTTTTACAAGCTCAGGCAGGAAGCCAGGAATGCACAGGGGTGTGAGGGTCCTAACAGCTGTGCTGGGGCCAGCAGTAATTAAAAAGCACACACACTTAGGTTCAGTAATTTGAAACCTGACTGACCAGTTGTTTAAAAAGACAGCCTATGAATCTCCTTGCAATAAAATGGAGAAAAGTGAGCTGGTCTTTAGTAAAGAGCACAGGTCAGTTTTAGGAGCGATGCTGGATTTAGCACTTGGATTCTGGAGAGGTTTTAGCCCACACTTTCAGGTAGCAGTTACCATACAATAAAAAAAGGACACGCAGGCAATGAAAAAAATAGAAGGGTAGCGTAGGAAGACAGGAAAGGGAAAACTGTTATATCTGTTTCCATTTTCTGGCCTTTTGCAATAGATCAACTTCTATTGTAAGGTTTTTATGGACTTTGGGTTGGTGCAGGTAATAAATAGTGAAGGCAATTAGCAGGGTAAAATCCATGCAGGAGATTGGGTTACCATTGGCACATTGGAGTGGCATGGCACTAGCGGCTAAGCTTTTCCAATGAATGCCTAGAAGCAAATTTTGAGTATTGGCACCAGGTCGACAGCCAAGAAAATGAGATGGACAGAAACTGCTTTGTCACCTTCCATTTTTCAGACCTGCCTACATAGCAGAATGAAGAAAAGACAACAAGCAAAGACTAAAGACAAAGACATTAAGAAGAACTGAAGAGACAGCAAGGAAACGACTCTTACTGGGGTTTAAGTGAGAAACAAGTCCACAAGTCATGCAATAACTGGACTTTTTACAATAGCTATAGTTTAAAAGGAAAGGTTTGTTCAATACTGCAGCAAATTCATATTCCAAGGGGTGGAAACTAAACAAACCAGTTAGGAATGCCAAAATAAGGGGATTCATTTTGGGCTCATAAAGTATACATTCTGGGTATTAATTAATTAAGTGGGATAATTAACATAATTAATACTATTATTAAAGAGCGGTATACTGAGCAAATTGGTGAACTTTTCAGGAAAGCAGGTGCAGCTGGTACATTTCCAAGTCATATGGGTTCCAATGTTTAGGTACAGTCTAATTGGGAAAATACGGAAGCCCTGCTGAGATTGTCGGCTGTGGTCCAGGCACAGGACCAGTGGGCCAATTATGAACCAAGGTGTTTAGCACAACGAGTATGTAAATGGTGAGCAAACAACTCTAGGGTTGCCTACAGGGGGAATGATGAGAGTTGCATAGCTTTGATGTCTCATGGTGGTGATGCCAGCCTATACTGGTAAAGGCTGATGGCAGTCAATAGTTGCACCATGGGTAGTAAAGCACAAGAGGCAACTAAATCAACCCCAAATGTGTGCAGAGGGGCCACAAATGTTGGTTTGTGAACAGTTTATGCAGTGGACCTCAAGCAATGTGGATTCTGTGCCTCTCCTCTCTTCCTCCAGACTCTGGGACCTTGATTTCCAAAGAAAATGCCAAATTTACTTTCATCAGAGAACATAACTTTGGACCACTCAGCAGCAGTTTTGTCTTTAGCCCAGGCGAGACGCTTCTGACGCTGTCTCTTGTTCAAGAGTGGCTTGACACAAGGAATGCGACGGCTGAAACCCATGTCTTGCATACGTCTGTGCGTGGTGGTTCTTGAAGCAATGACTCCAGCTGCAATCCACTGTTTGTGAATCTCCCCCAAAGTTTTGAATGGGTTTTGTTTCACAATCCTCTCCAGGGTGCGGTTATCCCTATTGCTTGTACACTTTTTTCTACCACAACTTGTCCTTCCCTTCGCCTCTCT
The DNA here is from genome assembly GCA_026402145.1 of Polypterus bichir lapradei. Lineage (NCBI taxonomy): Eukaryota > Metazoa > Chordata > Cladistia > Polypteriformes > Polypteridae > Polypterus > Polypterus bichir. The sequence continues at coordinate 29,993,573 of JANRMT010062831.1, forward strand.
ATTAATGTGCTTGGACACAGAGCTCTGTGAACAGCAGCCTCTTTAGCAATGACCTTTTGTGTCTTGCCCTCCTTGTGCAAGGTGTCAATGGTCGTCTTTTGGACAACTGTCAAGTCAGCAGTCTTCCCCATGATTGTGTAGCCTACAGAACTAGACTGAGAGACCATTTAAAGGCTTTTGCAGGTGTTTTGAGTTAATTAGCTGATTAGAGTGTGGCACCAGGTGTCTTCAATATTGAACCTTTTCACAATATTCTAAATTTCTGAGATACTGAATTTGGGACTTCCATTAGTTGTTAGTTATAATCATCAAAATTAAAAGAAATAAACATTTGAAATACATCAGTCTGTGTGTAATGAATGAATCTAATATACAAGTTTCACTTTTTGAATGGAATTACTGAAATAAATCAACTTTGTCATGATATTCTAATTTTATGACCGGCACCTGTAAATTTCATTATCTGATATTCTACAGGAAAAATTATCATTGTTTCGTTCCAATTCAGTAAAAAGGGGGCATCAATTTTGATCAAATAACTAACTCACATTTCAGAAAACCTAAAGGGAACCTCCACCCATCTTCACTATGCCTGCAGACATTCATCCATATACTGTACCATTCATTAGTACTTCGGTGGCAAACTGCCTTCTGTTTAAAGACAATAATTTCAAATTTGAAACTGTCTGTCCAATGCACTTGCTGGCATTTTTCTCCACTCTGGTCCTTGTGCTTTCATGTGTACATGAGTCATTTGGCTTAATTTGCATCTTGGAGAAATGTCTGTTAGGTTTCAACTCTTCCATTATGGCTTCTTCTTTTAAGACTTTCCAGGACTTTAGATGGATATACCAGGTTCCCAGTGATTTCTGCCAAATCTGCGGTGAAAGTAGTGCTGGACAACTTCTGACTTTCTAAGGAAGTAAGCTTGATGTATTTTTTTGTTTGCTGCTTTTATTTTTCATGGCCAGCCACTTTGTTTCTGGTCATCAACCTTGCCTGTTTGTTTGTGCTTCTACAGAAGAGCTTAGACAGCACATATGGAAACTGCTGCAAAATGTCTGCTTGGTAGAGACCTTGATGAAACATACTGCAATATTAATATTAATTTATATGCTAATGACACTCATTATGTACCAGTAAAAATGATGGATATTGCCTTTTTTATACCATTAATTAACTGCTTTAAGGAGCAAAGTGGTGAGTTAGTGAATATATTTTTGATATATACTTAATTTAGGATAAAATAAAACTTTTGTAGTAGTTGGCAATTCTTCAGGTAATAGAACAGTAATGGTATCTCCTAAATCAAATGGATGAAATTTTGGTTTGTCTGAATACTCACTAAATTTAGAGAACTATATTTGACACTGAGTTTTCATCATGATTTTTCTATACCTTCCAAGATGATTTCTCTGGTAAAGAGAAATAAAGAATACATTTTACATTCACTTATTTTGCTGATGCTATTATCCTCAGTGACTTACAACATTTGAGACATTTGGTTACATTGCTTTTATTTTTTAAATTGGAGCACAGGCAGGTATAGTGACACTGCAACCTCAGGGTTTAAGGTTCAAAGTCTTACACCCTACACTACACTGCTGCCTAAGGTGGTATCTTAATATACAGTGAGCTTAAATACTAGTAAAACAGTAGTTCATTCATTGGTATTAAGTAGTGTTAAATATGTTAACAGTATTGGTAGGCCATTTAATTTGTTCTCCGCTATAAATGAAAACCATGGCTACAATAACTAAATCTTTTCCTCTTCATTGTATTTTTTCCCTCCAAAAATTTTAATTTAATTTAACTTTTGGAATGGAAAATATTAGAGGCAGTTTGTTTTAGTCTGCTAAAAATAGTAAAGGTTTAAGAAAATACTCACAATTCAGCTGGATATTGATTTAGGAAACAGGGCAAAAGCAACACCGGACTGACTTTAAACTAAAAAACGAAATGTCCTTGTGTGGCCAAGTCAGAGTTCCAATCTCAATTCATTCGAATATCTGTAGCATAATTTGAAGAGGGTTGTTCTAGAAATTACAGTGAGCAGGTGCATTCAAAGCACTTATTACACCAAACAATTACTCAAGCAAATATGGATATGCAGGGTCTGGAAACCTCTGTAACAGCATGTTTCAGTTTTTTATTTGAAAATATCTGCTGACCAAAATTGGAATAGTTGCCCAAATAAAGTAATCAATTAAAGATTTTGAATGACCTCTAACAGCTTATAATGGGGTTACTTTACTCCTTACTTCCAGGAAAGAATAATCATATTAATAATTGCTTTACTCATAAATTACTCTTTAAACGGTAAGCACAGGCAAATACGTACCAGTTGGAAAATACATTAATGACCCCCAAATGTCATTTGAACATTTAAATAAGGAGAGAACGTCCAGTAACTGTAAGCATAAATTCAGAAGTTAAACAGCTACACAATTTAAATTAGCACTGTGATATTTCAAACACACAAACCAGCAGGATTTGATATAGTTTTTAATAAGAAAAAACATAGTAATTTAAAAGTAAAACTGACTTAACTATTGTAACACGTACAAACATGGAGTAAATAAACAGCAAAATTATTGTTAGTGTAGTATCCATTAGATGAGACCACTATTGATCAAGTAAGGCTTGCTCCCTGTACTGTTTTATTTTGTAAAATAATCAATATGACTGTGTCTCTAACGTAATAATAGATACATAGCTAACGTAAGAAAAAAACAAAAAAAAAAATCGGATTTCATGGTCTAAAAAAACACAAAACATTATATAAAATATTTTTAAAGCTCCAGTAACCATTAAGTAAAGTTAGGAACAGTCAAGTAATGAATTAGTATATCACCAATTGTGTTTTTATTTTTGTTATACAATCAGTGACGTTTGGTTAAGTTACTTGTTCAGGAATCATCACTGGAGTATACTATTTTAGTTACTACAAAGCACTAAATATGTGTCTCCATCTTTTTCCCTTTTCTCTCTAAATAATGTATTGTTTTTTACCTGTAATTTGGAGGATTTCAGCCCTAAGTTACATCTATAGTTTGCTGAACCTATATCTTTAATTTAAACATTCATAACATTTCAGTTTACAGTGTGAAAAAATACAATGATAGTTTTCTCTAACTATTTTAAAGAGAGGATGTTTCTTTCAGATATAGTACTGCCTGGCTTTTTAAGTCAGTTGGTATGAGAGGAAACATGCAACATTGTCTGCTGGACTCTTGTTTCTGTTTCTATTCTCCATGCATCTCGTTACTGTATATTATTTTGATTACCTGCCACTGTATGTATTGCGTTTTTATATACAGTAGCTTTTTATCCTTTCTCAAGAACTCTCTGACACTAGATTAAGCATTTATTGAATTCATCATCATATTCCACAGATCATTCAAAACAGAAGAACAGCTTTAAGCTATCCGTGTATTTGCATGTCTTGTACCCAGCCCAGCCCAGCTAGGATTGGTTATGTTAACCATGATCCTTAATAAGCAGGTTTGAGAATGTTATATTATGTTGTCTTCCACATGACAAACTCAGAATCAAAATCCTAAAAGAGTAGCTTGCAACTGCTGTAAAGAACGTACTCAACTACACCACAAGATATCTGATATTTTTAAAAAAAATCTTTACATATTGCTTGCAAAGAAGA
>JANRMT010062831.1:30002233-30023029 GCA_026402145.1 Polypterus bichir lapradei
TAGATAACTACCCGTTATTTTCTAGGAAGAGTTTCTCAGGATTTGATCAATGAATAATTGTTTGGAGACTGTGATAAGTTACCTCACTAACTTATTCTCATAGTACACTGTCTTTATTTGTTAGTCTAGAAAATAGTTCACTCCGATTGGCTATTTGCAATATAATTCTGCTAAGAGGAGCTCCCCAAAGTCTTCTGTACTATAGTTTTAGTACTTCACATTCATATTTCCTATAATTATTGTCATAATTAAAACTTAACATTTTTCTTGAGGTTATAACCTTACAAGCAATTCTGCTGTGTCATAGAAGGCACAGATTGTATACAATCTAATCATTCAGTTTACAAACCCAGTTAATACAATTCAGGGTTGTGATGTGCCAGAGCTTATTACTGTATTCAGTAAGAAACTACTGTCACAGTATTTGAACACACTACTTGGCCACTTGCTTTTAGCATGTTTTACTGAGAACGTACCATTGTTCTTTCTCTTGTGCATTTTTAGGTTGCCACATAACTAACATTTCGGTCTTCTAACATCGGGTAGAAAGAAAGGGGTGTGCCATTCATTATATTTAAATTATTCTTTTATTCCTATCAATAAGCCTGTTGATAAACTTTTGCTCTGCTTATTTAGTTTTGTGTTGCTTCTTCTGGTTCAAAGTAAAATGCCTTCTCATTCTATAACTAACTGGTACTGAATATAAATTATCACACCAATATTAAGCATATAACTATTTTGAGAGTTCTTTAATTTTAGCCAGTGAAGAAGAATCTGATGCTATTTTTTTCAGTCTGGTTATTGGTGTCTTCTTCTTTCAGTATCTCTGATGCATTTTATTTTTTACCTTTTTCTTTCTTTTATTTACTGTATAAACATGAGTGTTTTCTCAAGTGAGAGGCTTGTTTTCTATTAGTGTGATCAAAATATTTCAGCTTCAGATTTACCTCTAACCGCTTTGTACATCTAGTAGTCCATTGTGTATATACCGTTGTCTCCGGCTTCACAGATCAAAAGCATTGATTTTTTTTCTTTGGTCTGATTTTTGTTTGCCCAGTTCTTACAGCTATAGGATACCTCTGGGAAAACCATTGCTTTAACTATTCAGATATTTTTTCTCAATGTGATCATTTCTACATTTCATTAGTCATAATGTTTTTTGTGTTTTTCATTGAAGGAGATTATTTTGTGACTGTAGTCTTCTTCAGTTTGAATGTTTGAAATCAGGAAAATTAAATCTTTTTGGAATACTCTGCTCAAAAATGACTTTTTAAAATGTTATTTACCCTATGTAGTTTGTAGTGATCTGTGAAAAAATATAAATCTCATGTTTTTATGCAGAGTGAAGTTTTTGATGAAATATGCATCTATGGTGACTAAAGCTGGACAAGAAAAAATTATCTCACATTATTTGTGTTGCATAATCCACATGACAAGTTATTTAGTTGTATGCTGTCTCAAAAACATAGATCTTTACTAAAATACTGTCCTCATGAACAAAAATGGAATACGCCCAGATTGTGCCCATATATTTGAATTGAAGACCATTAAAACCTTATTCAATGGCTAATAATGTGTTTCACATGATGTCAATATTGCAAAGTTCACTGAGAGATGAGTACTATATTGTGATAATGCAGTCAAAGAGAATATGCCATATACAAACTCACCTGTGCAGTTTTACAAACTTGCTAATAAATAAGTCTGTGATACTCTAGTTGTGGATATGAATACAAATATAACAATGGAAGGCGGAGCTACAAGTCAAATGCTCATTTTCATTTAGGTACATTCAATTTTTGTACACCAGAGCATTTTCAGTAAGTCGTTTATTTAACAAAAATTTAGTAAAACTATTCTGTTTGGGACATTATGAGCATACAATTTAATGTCATGATATGTAGAGTATGCAACATGAGTAACATGGAATTTTTGAATGAACGTTTTGATATTGTCCACTGTTGTGCAGTATTGTTTACCATGGATACCTATTTTATCATACATTGTGTTATCTTCATTCTGCATGAAAACATGAGATTAAAAATTTTTCTGAGCCATCGCTACAAACTACATGGGGTATACTGTACAGTGAACCCTCGTTTATCGCGATTAATCCGTTCCAGACTCTACCGCGATAAATGAATTTTCGCGAAGTAGGATTCTTTATTTATAAATCGAACATTTTCGCAGTTAGAGTATAGAAAACCTGTTTACGACCTTTTAAATACGTTTTTTAACATTATTAGAGCCCTCTAGACATGAAAAAACACCCGTTAGTCACCATTACACGCGTATTACCCAATATATTACACAAAATAAGAGAAAATAAGACATATTAGATGTTACAAATATAATATTATTATTGTACTGTACAATTAATTACACACACACCGTTCTTACACACAACCACTAACCTATGAAGGCACGACCTCAGTAGGAGAGTCTTAAGGTGGTTCAGTATCTACAGCAGGTGCATCGTTGCCTTCTTCCGCTGAAGCAGTACTAGGAGTAGGCAGTTGGTGTCTGGGTGCGCGGCTGAAAAACATCGTGATAGGCAGTTGCTGGCGCTGTCTTTTCATTTGCGCAAGGAGGCTTTTGTATGGTTCGATCGCTCCATCAAGCGCATTCTGGAACTGCAATGCACGCATCATTTGTGGGTCCCATTCGCCAATCATGTCCTGTACTTCCTTAATAGTTCTCACGACTTGTGAGAGACGCTCAAGTGTAAGGCCAACTTCCTCCTCCTGACCCCCAGGAACCTCTGGCTGCTCCTGCTCCTCCTCCTCACTCGCAGATTTAGTCATCTCCACCAGATCCTCGTCATTTAAGGGGTCCGAGTGTGTCTCCAGCAGCTCATCCACGTCATCGCGAGTCATATCCGCGAAACCTTCTCCTGTCAGCATGTGGGCTAGCCTAACTGCCTTATCCACTGCCGAGTCGCTTATATCCTCTGGGGTGAGTCCTCTGTAGTCGTGGACAATTTCAGGCCACAACATCTTCCAGCTAGCCTTCACGGTCTCCGTCTTTATGTCTTTCAATGCAGCCTGGATGTTCTTCAGACAGGTTGCGATGGTATACTGCCGCCAGTACTCCTTCAGCAAGAAGTTCTCCTCAAGGTTCATGCCTTCGACGAGGTGCTGCAGGGTGTTTCGCGTGTAGAGGGCTTTGAACGCGCGAATAACGCCTTGATTCATGGGCTGGATCAGCAAAGTGGTGTTGGGAGGAAGGAACTCGATCCGCACACCGCCGTAAGATAGGTCTTGCGCATGACCTCCAGCATTGTCCATGAGGAGAAGGACATTAAACTCGAGTCCCTTCTCCGCGAGATACAGCTTGACTTGGGGGATGAAGCACTCATGGAACCAGTCCGATGACAGCTGCTTTGTGATCCAGCCCTTGTTGTTGTGCATCCAATGCACTGGCAGCTGGTTCTTGTTTTTATTCTTCAGGGCTCTAGGGTTCTTGGCTTTATAGATAAGGGCAGGCTTGAGCAAAAATCCCTCAGCATTTCCACACATAACAATAGTCACGTGATCTTTATACGCCTTGAAGCCACGGACCTTGGCCTCATCCTTGAAAATGAATGTCCGGGAAGGCATTCTTTTCCAGAAAAGTCCTGTTTCGTCCATATTGAACACCTGTTCTGGATGATACTTGCCCTCCTCAAGGATTTTTTTGAACGTGTTGTTCACGTAGTCCTCTGCTGCAGGCTGATCAGCAGAGGCAGCTTCTCCGTGGAGAACGACACTCTTCAGATGATACCTCTTCTGGAACTTTTCAAACCAACCCTTGCTCGCCGTGAAATCCATAAACGTTGCAGAAGAGGGTACTGGTTGAGGATCGTCCGCCGTAAAGCGCTGATAGAGCTGCCTTGCCTTCTCCCGGATGACCAGCGAATCCAACGGAATGTTTTTCTTGCGGCTGTCGCTGATCCAAATTGCTAGGACAGACTCCATTTTCACAATGAACTTATTACGACTTGTCACAATGCGCTTTGCTTCTTTGTTGAAAGAGACAGTAGCCGTTTCACGGATGTTCTTTTCATCTTTACGGATGTAGCGAACAGTAGACTCATTCAAGTTGTAATGCCGGGCAACCTCCATGATTTTCTTGCCATCTCTGATCATATCCAAGAGTTTCACCTTCTCCTGGATGGTAAGCATATTCCTCCGGCGCTTAGTTTTATTCTCAGAAGGCTTAGAAAAAGCAGCACGTTTAGGAGCCATTGTGGGGCTTAGATAAAAGTTATCATAAAGCGCATGCGTAGTGACGTAAGCGTGTATGAAAAAAAAATCGCGATAGAGTGAAGCCGCGAAAGTCGAAGCGCGATATAGCGAGGGATTACTGTATAGCATAAAATATAATTTTTTGGATGAAATATTTCTTTGACAATATTGAATTATTTCTTGTTTTTTCTACTTTTAAAGCTGTATTAGTGAGCAACATTTTAACACTTTACTTTTTTATTATTCTACGTATTAATAATTACTTTAGGCATAAAGGAATTTCAACAGAAATAAATTATTTCTGTGTAAGTTTTCTATTCACATTGATTATAAAATTAACCTAAATTTAATTCATTAAAGTAGTATTTTAGTGTACATATATTCTAAAATAGAAATTACAAGGACTAGAAGTGGTACTGTGTTGGAGTGGGACAGGAGATGGACCAACCAGGATCCATACGGAAAGAGAAAGATCTGTGCTTTGATTGGACATATTCTCAGTGTATGGAAACAAGAACTGTCAAGGAGCATTAAGGCGTGTGGGGAGTTTTCCAAGAGAATCACTGTTAATGGCAACTTGCACATGATTTACAAAATATCATATAAGATTTCAGCAAGGTAGTAGGGTTTTTCTTTTCTCTTTTTTAAAGTTAAAAAATGCCAAGGGTCTGATCAGCTGTAAAAGTATGACATTTCTAAATGTTTGCTTTTTTTCAGTCTGATTCTCTCAGTCAGACTGTATATTTGTCTCTTATTCAGTGCACGCAAGAACATGCAGGTAGCCAGATGCTGTATGCTACAACGTGCTGGCGGTGATCAACGCACATTTTAAAAAAAGAAAAAGACTAATATATGTGTCACTTCATTTTCTGAACCTGTGACACTGTGTCATCCTGAGTAATCAGTTAACTTGTCTGTTCTAAAAATGTAGATTTTTAATGCAAACTATTACACCAAGCCTGTATACAAGTAAAGCATCTTCAAATGGTGACTGCATTAGAAAAAGTAAATTTTAAATGAAAAGTTGTCTTTGTTTTAATCTTTCTTAATGTTTCAGATGATCAGTCTGTGTGTAGTCTTTTATGTTTTGTCCTTCTGCCTGTTGTTCAGTTACTCTTGGGATTATAAACTTTAATGATCTACATGTTTTCTATCTGCTTGTCATGGATTATCTTTTCATGGCTGCTTATTTGCATCTGCATCTACACTTTGGCTTGCCCCGGAGATTGAACATGGCAGGTCATTGTGCTTCTCTCCAATCTCATGACTCAGCTTCTATGCTATGGAAAAAATAGTGGGTTGGTGCCCACCTGACAGCAGTGATCCCATTAACAGAGTCTGTTTACATTAATTAATTTTCTGAGGCTCATACAGGCATCCATGGAAGAATGAACATAAAAATTTGACAAATGAGAGGTGACCATTGAGTCCATCAAGCTTATTTGTTGTCCCAGTATGTCATCCAGATACTATATAAAGGTTTCCAAACTTCAGAATTTGTTTTTTACGTGTAAGCCTTTATAATAATAAATCTTGAAAATTAAAAATAATGAGGTAAGATTGAATTGAGTTGGATGCATATGGGACAAAGAGATTGAACACTTTGAAAGTAAGACAGCATCTTCAGGCAATGTGTACAGGGCTGTCTGACACTTGTTCAGCACAATCTACTAGTACCAACCCCTGTCATTTCATCCATTAGTTGGAGTGAAAAGCAACTCCCATTTAAGGTAGGTGGATTCCTGCTATTCCTAAAATAGTATATGGGCTGATCAGACCACCCTGCCTTTGGCAATTTTTTTCTAATCCAGACACTGCCAAGCCATCTGAGAAATATAAAACCTCCCATGTGTCCTTCTCTCACTAGGCTGTGCCTTATACATATTCTGTTTGAGGCACAAAGGAGGTCATTCTAACAACATGACCAAACCAGCCTGATCTGCAGAAACAAGGTCCTCCCATATTGCTAAGCTCTTCACTCTATTACAGAGAGTTAGCCTAGCCCTGCACATAAACTAATTTTAGCCCCATGTACTTGTGATCTCATACTTTTGGTTATGCTCATAGCTTACAACCATATGGAAATTCAGACTCAATGTTAAATCAAAAGGTTTGTCCAAGAATTTATCACCTGCTTCATCAATACACTCCACTACAACATCTGGAAAACTTTGGCCCTGCGCTTATTCATTGCTCAATATCACAATTACCTCTTTCCTGTCTCGTGAGCAAGACTCCAAAGACCTTCTCCTCCGGATGCAGCTACTCACTGCTTAGCTAAGACAACAAACCACTCTTTCTCAGTTGGAGTCTATGACGTTAAATTTCAAAGTGCCGATTCTCATCCCAAATGCACCACACTCAGCTATGAGCCATTACAGTAGATGCTGGAGCTAACAGTCTGATGGAGCAAAGCAATATTACCTACACACAGCAGAGATATAATCTTCATGATCCCAAACATCTTACTTGCCAGTCCTGAGCTGTGGCATGAAATCCCATCCATGATTATTGATGTAGAGAAATCTTCAGTAAAAAACAAGCAGAGTCTTCAGAAAGGCAGTCAGAATTCAGACTTTATTGCATAGAATAGGAAACAATTGCAGAGCTCATAAAGCCGTCTCAGTTCATGCAATGAACAATTGGAAAATTCAGTGAGCTTACATTAATTATAATTCACTTATGCAAAATACTCTCCTCCTTCTAGTTCTTCCAATCATTACCTAATGTTCAAACCCACCATTACACAATGTCCATCACATTACCGAAACTGCCATCATTAATTCATACCCTGTGCAGGTGTCTGAGACCTGCTTATCGATCAGTTCCCACCAGCAAGTTGGTATCAGGAGGACCCGCACATAAGATACTGGGCTACTCAAATGAATAATTTTCCTGTTTGCACAAACATCCCTCAAGGCCAAAGGTCTTGGCATCTGCATCTCTAAGACAATGGTGCTGTTTTTTATAGAACACACTTTTCTTGGTTTATCACTTCATGTTAGTGCCCAAGCAGGCAGACAGGCAGGCAGAGGCCTATCTGCTGCATGTGAAAGTAAGTGGTCTATTTGGCTTTCTCTCATAGTTCAACTCTTAGTAGCAGCATTACTTAAAACAAAGGCCTGTTTAGCTGTCTCAAAGTACACAATGATCTTCACTGAAATTTTAAACTTAGCAGCAGGATATTGGTGGTTTGTAGCTGCAACGAGAAAAATAATAAAATATGCAGAAGCAGGCTTTTTTGTGATTTAACCCTTACTATACTAGCATGCATTAGGATATACTGTTTATTTTCATACATGCTTATAATTCTCTTTCAATATATGTAAATCATCAAGTTTAAGAATATACTCTTCTTTAGTATTATGTACAGGAGGAGAGACAAGATGCATTCGTGGTAGAGTTCAAAATCCACTTACAATGCCAAGTTTGCAAACATAACACAAATGAATAGATAAAATAATATGCAGGTGTGAGACAGAAAAAACATATTCTTCAGACATCACCCAGATAACAATGGTGTATATGATTTATATTTACATTTATTTGCCTGGTAGACTCTTTTATCCAATGTGACTTACAAAGAGGTAAACATCATCGAGTAACTTTAGGCTAGGTTGGGTTTGTTCAGCAAGTAGAGTAGGACAGGTAGCAAAATTCCGTTGCCACAAGTGAAAAGATGTAATAAGTAATCAATTTACAAATTTAGGTTAACAATTGATATAGCAATTAATGTAACAACAAATCAACCAACAGTATGAAAGATCACAGAGAAATTTTTTTTTCTTCAATCAATTAGATAGATGTTTATAAAACAAATGGGTTTTCAATTACTTCTTAAATACATTGAGGAAGTCAGCAGTTCGAATGGACTTGGGCAGCTCATTCCACCAAACTAGAAATTACACAGGAAAAGAGTCTGAATTGAGACTCGATACCACACAGAGGCGGCATTACCAGATGCTGTTCCCTAGCAGACCTGAGTGGGTGAGAAGGAGCATAGCACCTCATCAGTGTCTCCATATACACAGGTGCTGACACTTTGAATACTCTGTAGGATAGCATCAGGAAATTGAACTTGATGTGTGCTCCTACAAGGAGCCAATGCAGTGACCTGAAGACAGGAGTGAAATGTGCCTCTCAGCTGGTTAAATACAAGACAGGCCAGTGCATTCTGCACCATCTGCAGTGGCTTGATAGCACATGTGGGTTCTCCTGCCAGAAGTGAGTTACAGTAGTTGAGACACGATGAGACTAAAGCCTGGACAAGAAGTTGTGCTGCAATATTCTGTCAAATAAGGTCTGAATAGCATGAACCTGCATGAACAAGAGCCAGCAGTAATATGGTCAGAAAAAGATAGCTGCTCAGCAATCACTACCCCAAGGTTGCATACTGTCTTGACAGGTATTAACCACAGTGAACCAAGCTGTACAGAGATGGGGAGTTGAACAGACTGGCTGGCCAGAATCATAAAAAGCTCAGTTTTTGCCAGGTTGAGATGTATATGATGGTCCTTAATCCAGGTTGAGATACCAGTAAGACATGCAGAGACTCATTTATACTGTGATACACTGCTGCATTTGTCATTTCCTCCTGAGGGTATCATTAGCATAGCACTGATAAGAGAACCCATGGGACAAGATGATGGAGCCCAGTGAGGTGGTGTACAGAAAGAAAAGTAGAGAACCTAGCACTGATTCTTGAGGCACCCCGCACATGTCGGATGTGCCTTTGACAACTCTTCTCACCAGGACACGTTGTAGGATCTGCCCAAAATGTTGGACTCAGACCATCTGAGATCAGTCCCAGTGATGCCAAGGTCAGAAAGGGTGACAAGAAAGATGTGGTGGTTGACCGTGTCAAAGGCTGAGGAGAGGTCTAGATGGATCAGTACTGATGACATGTTGGTAACTCTAGCAAATCGTAGCTGATCAACCACAGTCAGTAGAGCCATCTCATTCGAGTAGTTCCTCTTGAAGCTGGACTGTTTAGTATTGAGCAGTCCATTCTATGCAAGGAAGGAAAAGACCTCGTTAGAAACAGCACATTCAAGTGTATTGGGAAGAAAGTAAAGGAGGGAGACAGGCATATAATTGTTAACTTGGGATGGGTCGAGTGTTGGTGTTTTGAGGATACGGGGTTAACAGAGCATTTTTGAAAATGGCTGGAAATGTGTCTGAGCAGAGTGAGATGTTAATGATGTGTGTAATTGCAAAGATGAATTAGCGGGAGATGACCTGAAGGATATGTGAGGGGATAGGGTCAAGTTGACAGGAAGTGGGGTGATTGGAGATGAGGTTGGAAATATCAATGGTATAGAGTGGAGAGAACATGGAGAATGTTGGGTGATGCTTATGAGATTGCATTGGTAGCAGTGATGGTGTAAACTGACTGCTGATAGCAGCAACCCCATCTGAAAAAAAGATGGCATAGTCATCAGCAGACGAGGAAGTTGGGGAGGAGGTGGAGGAGGATTAAGAAGGGAGGTGAAAGTGGAGAACAGTGAGCTCGTGTCGGTGGACCTGTTAATTCTATTCTGATACAACCTTATCTTAGTATTGATGGTGGCAGAAGAAAAGGATGCAAAAAGGGTTTGGTACTTAGCTGAGTCTGCCTGAGCCTTTGACTTTCTCCATTTCTTTCCTTCATTTCCATTTCCAATTGTTAATTGTTTATCTGTACAAAGTAAAGAGTAGATCCACAGTTTCATGTCCAAAAAACAATCCATATTGTTCCTTCTGGATTCTGAGGTTCAGTTTTCAGGAAGAGGTTTCATTCCAGTACCTTGTCATAGGCTTTCAAAGGGAGGTGGAAGATTGTGATCTTTGGTAATTGGAACATGTCATTTTTTATTGTACTCCTTTTAAAAATTGCTGAAGAGATGGATCCCACTCCAACCCATGTTTCTGGCATTGCCTGCTGTAAAGGGGATGTTTGCTTCTGGTTTAGGAGTTTCTTAGAGCGCTCCATTATCTCTCAATTATATTCTTATTTATACATTATGCTAAAAAGAGCTTAGATAATGTCCAAGCTAACCTTTCTGAATCAAGGAATTGTTTGCCAGAACATTTTCAAGGCCTTCTAAATATATATTTTCTCACCAAATTCCATCCTTAGGTGGGATTTAGTTTGACGTCTTCTGAGACTGCATCTTTTTTTATTGTGTCAAAATCATTCAGTACAATCTGGTGATCTTTCTGTAAACATTGCATGATAGACCTCTTTCTTCAACTGGATAGCTTCACCTACAGTTGCTATCCATCAGCTGGGTTATGACAGGTACCGACTTTCTGGCAAAAACTCCCTGCAGCTACCTCTGCTACTTTAAGCAGGGCATTTTAATTCTGCTTCTGAAATGCAGAATTTAACAGAAGTATTAAATAGTCATTCCCAGGAAAACTTTACTACCCATTTTCTTTTTCAAAATATGGATTTTCCCACATATCCAGTGTGACCCAGTGTGACCCAATGTTCCTTGAGCTAGTTCAATATCGGACAAAGAATAAACAAAGAAAATTCATTAATAACCATATTGATGGTCTTAAATAAGTCAAAGAGAACCTCACATGGAGCATGGATACTAGACGCCACTCCTGAAGCCAAGCTTTGGAGTGTGTTTTGCTGGGAAGCACCTGGTGACCAACTTTGTCCAATTGGGCTCAGTCCAAAAAAGTCATGTGTAACAACCATGTGACCACCCAGGAGGTAAAAGGTGAAGGTCAGGTGTAGTGGCAGCTAGATGACAACCAATTCTGGCATCAATAGGTGCAAAGAAGAATATTCCTCTAAATTATTACTTGATGTATTATATACATCTCCACCATGATCCTCATTGACAAAGATAGCTAGATGAAAGGCATTGATTCGTATAACAACTGAAGCTTGTTTCAGCCATTCAGTGAAGAAGTATACTGGTTTATTGCATAAGCTGAAATTGTTTTACATTCTGGGGAGGTAACTTAAATTGGTTTACTGCAAAACTGTGGGCATGCACCACTATTCTTCTAGCTGCTAGAGTTGACAGCTTGCGTATATTGCCTACCTAGGTCTGATCCATCACCTTGGCATCAGGCTTAGAACTAGTGTGTACTTTCTCCCACATCCTAATGACTTTTGCAGCAGTTCACATTGACAGAAATGGCTGGCAGCTCTGGATTCCTTTCTTAAATAATTTGTGATGATATAGGCTTACAAGTATCACATATAAGTGTAGGCTCTGCTTCTTCCTTTACAACAACATCCAAGAAAATACTTTTCAAAAATTATCTTGTGTGCATTACTCCATGCTGTCATATATTTTATTGTTTACATTGCATTTTTAATGTATGCAGCACTTGGTATTGTAAGCTTTATGATTTTTGTACTATTCTTTTTTCCTTATCTTTTTATTCAATAAGGCTTGCTTTTACTGATGACAGGAACAACTCAGTATTCCAGTGCTGTGTCATATCCAGCAATTACATTAAATGAACAATCAAACAGACTTGAACTGACTTTTAAAGATTAAGGACTCAAGATGGTTTATTTCTGGGTCTAAGCATGTGAGTTTTGTTCTCCAAAAACCATCTAGTGCCCATGTGATACCATTAGTCTTGTCATAATCCTCTTGGAAAACTTTGTGAATCTTATATAGAATGTTTGCTCAACTACTGCAAGGTAAAAGGTTTCATGCAGTGCAATGACAGGGACAGTGTTGGTCAAGAAGCATGTAAAACTGGGACAGATACAGAAATAGTTTCCTCTTGGCAATGAAAACCAGCTCTTGAGAAGTGGCATTTAAATTCTTGGGTCAGTAAGAAGCGGAAGTTGATGGTAGGGGTTGGAATGCTCCCTAGATATAGTCACAATCACCTGGGGCCTCATGTATAACGCAGTGCGTAGAATTTACACTATAACATGGCATACGGACAAAAGCGGAAATGGGCATACGCACAAAAAAGTCCAGATGCATAAATCTGTGCATACGCCAACTTCCACGTTCTTCCGCTACATAAATCCCAGTCAGCGTGAAAAGTAACGCACGTGCATGCGCCTGCTGTCCCGCCCCAACTCCTCCCAGAATTACGCCTTTTTGAATATGCAAATCAATATATATATAGCCCTTAAGCTCAGCCTTCTGTGAAAATGCAATGGCAAAAGCAAGAGGGAAAATTTAAGAATTTCAGCGAATACGAAGTGGAGGCAAAGAAAAACGTACTATTTGTTGGTTTAAACAGTGGTATAAACAGCGAAAGGAAGTTAATCGAGTAATATAGCGTGTCGGAGAAACTCGAAAGCTCATGTTCACAAAGTTGCACAGTGCCCGAAATAAAAAAGTTGTCAGATATCAAAGTCACCGTGAAAAGGCGAGTCGTAGCCCACCGTCTGAGTGTCATATGAAAGCTTTAGAGTACAGAGAAAAAAAAAGGCACACAGTGGGGAAATGAAATGTCAACTTTAATCTCTAAATTTCCACTTTAATTATGTAGTTTATTTTGTCATTAAAGTACATCATAAACTTAATCTTAAAATCGTTTAATTTACTAGTTACTCAATCCCATCGTAACTAAAGTAGCACGTTAAATGCTTTGTATGTGTGTGAATCACTACGTGCTTCTGGGCTTTCTCTTCCTCCGCCAGGACACAGAATCCATTAAATTCGTGATATTACAGCTCTCTGAATAATTAAAATACTGAGATGTATATGTGATATCGTTTTCATGATGATAGGAGTTAAAGCATGTTATTAAACATGGGAACACAGTGACACAGTGATTGTTCATGTTTTACGCAGATGCTTGCTGTGCCGTGTGCCACCTTCGATGAAATACTTTATTGTACTGTCTTTTTCAAATGTACTAACCTCCAATTCCTGTCCTTAATTTTCTTTCTCCAAATACCCAATTGCCACACAATCAGCTCTGTAATAGATGTTAAGCCATCTGTAAGCTTAGAACGCTGATTCTTCAAAACTTTTAAGGAACATCGAAATATCTTCGTGGTACTTGTTTAATTATTCTATCCATCTCTCCTTCCAGTGTCGCATCAGCACCAGCAAGAATACAGTGCAAGGCAGGAGCAACCCGTGAATGGAGCGCCAGCGGCTCTCTAGTGCTGCGGTACAGTGTAGTTAAAAGTTAAAGTTTTATCTGTATAATATAATAAGCATATTTTACTGCATTTCATCTTAAAAATGATATTGTCATCATATGTAAATACGCCCTTTATAAAGTGGCTCAGTTTGTGCAATATTATAACTGTAGTGCAAGTTTATAGTGAGGTGATTGTACTAATAAGTACAAAAAGTTCTACAAGGAGCACTTGACGGACTGATTGAGTGCGTTTAGAGTTCTTGGGATGAAACTGTTTCTGATCTGCGAGGTCAATACAAGAAAGGCTCTGAAGCGTTTGTCATATGAGAGCAGTTCAATAGACAGCATGGGTGAGGCAGCGTGTGCTTGATGGTGTATACCGATAATTCTCTTTCCGATCAGCTGCTGTACAGCTGTGATTCACACTCAGATACAGTGATATAAATATTCCGAGTGGTGCAGTGAGAGTAATATGGAAAAAGATGATCCGATGTGGTATCCAAGGTGCAGTGAGAGTAACAACAATAAAGCAGTTATGGTATTTGGAATAGTTTGACCATTCTGTGGACCATTATATTGTTACAGGTTAATTACAATCAGATGTATTAAACTAATAAACAATATGCGGTTAATTTAAGTGTATTTATAGAGCCGTGTCAGGGATGTGGATCTAAAAAAGAAAGGATAACCACACAGGAACAGTAGCACTGCTTTGATGCTGGGTGCCACCAGTGTGCAAAACCGAGCAGAGAACTTGCATACGACAGGGTATGAGCTACCGTAGAAATGTGTGTGGCTTTACGCCAAGTTTAGGTTTTATACATCTCGATTTGAATGTGGAAACGTTCTTACGCATCAGTTTTGTGCGTATGCACCATTTCTACATGAGGCCCCAGGCCTGTGGAAGATTTTAAGGGTAGTTTCATTCCTTCTCTGGAAATTCCTCACAGGAGATGCCTTTAGCTAGTGCAGCTGTCTTTTTCTGCATGTAACAGTGTCATAGCTTTGAGTTGCAGAGAGAATTTGGCTGATTGTTGTTTATGTGTATACCCCTAACAAGTAGTCAGATTGTTCAGCCTTTTTAGGGATTTTGTATCCTGATGCTCTAAGGGGTGCCACCACCTTTTGACTCTGTAGTCCTACTAGGAGACAATAACAATCAAGTGGGGTGTGACAAATACCTGCAGAGGTTTATTTACAAGGAATAGCCTGCCTGATTTGAATCTGAGCAATTGCCCATTACTGGATTCATGTGCTAATCATGAATTGGTCTTACCAAACACCATGTTCGAGGACACTGTTGCTCAGAGTTTCTTGGACCAAAGGCAAGTGACCAACTTTGTAGTTGCTTCTGATATGAGGGCATGCATCCTGGACACTTGAATAAAGAAAGGTTCCGAGCTATCATCTAATCACTACTTGATAGTGAGTTGGCTTATATGAACA
This sequence comes from Polypterus bichir lapradei, assembly GCA_026402145.1. Classification (NCBI taxonomy): domain Eukaryota; kingdom Metazoa; phylum Chordata; class Cladistia; order Polypteriformes; family Polypteridae; genus Polypterus; species Polypterus bichir. Next base: position 30,016,978 of record JANRMT010062831.1, read on the forward strand.
TAGGTTCTACAAGACAGACTTGGAACACTAAAGCAGGTGTTTACAGGTACACTGAGAACATCTACTGGATGTCTCTGTTTCATATGAATTAATGCTAAACATAAGAGTAATTGCCTCATGTGAAACTTAACAAGAACCTCAATAGTGGAGGTTGTTGTCACCTGTCATGACAGCAATCCTAGGATCCATTGATAGACACTGGTATTAAGGTAATTGTCTAGCTGAAGACAAACTCTATCCTTGCACTATTAGCAGGAAGGTTTTTTGTGATATTATTGAGATAATCTTGACTTTATTGTGGTATTTGGTGATTAGATTAGATTAGATTCAACTTTATTGTCATTACATATGTACAAGGCAACGAAATGCAGTTTAGGTCTAACCAGAAGTGCAATTAGCAGAAAGTGCAGGATAAAGGTATAAGTTCTAAGTACGCCTAAAAGGGATATGTACAGGGAGAGGCTATGGGTAACTATTACAGAATGATATTATGTGAGCATAATATACAGATTGCTAGTAACTATACTTATAAATTTACAATGGATGAACAGTATATACAAGTTGCTATTAACTGTAGTCAGGAATTTGCAAATAGATATGAACATAATGTACAGAATATTATGTGAGCATAATATACAGATTGCTAGTAACTATAATTATAAATTTACAATGGATAGACAAGATATACAAGTTGCTATTAACTGTAGTCAGGAATTGGCAAATAGATATGAACATAATATACAGGTTGCTTTTTTCTATAGACAGGAATTTACAAGTAGACATATACAGATAGATATGTACATAATGTGCAGGTTGCTATTTTCTATAGACAGGAATTTACAAATAGACAAGTACGAATATATACTCAATCAGAAGTGTACAAATGTATTGTGCATGGATATTTGTATTTTCAAACAGGTATGTACATTGTAGCGCAGTCCATATTAAATAGTGTAGTGGTAATGGGAAGAGTATAGGGGTGTGTGTGGTGTGGGCAGGTGTCAGTGGGGGGCAGAGTTCAATAAGGAGACAGCTCTGGGAAAGAAGCTGTTCCTCAGTCTGCTGGTTCTTGACCCGGGACACCTGAAGCGCCTACCAGAAGGCAGGAGAGAAAACAGTTTGTGGGCGGGGTGAGAGTAATCCTTAAGAATACTGCATGCTCGACGCACACAGTGTTTCTTTTGAATGTCCTCAATGGCTGGAAGTGGAGTCCCTATAATAAGCTGGGCAGCTTTCACCACCCGCTGCAGTGCCTTACGCTCAGCAACAGAGCAGCTTCCGTACCAAACTGTGACACAGTTGGTTAGGATGCTTTCTATTGTGCAGCGATAGAAGTTCACCATGTAGCGGTCAGAAGCCGCTAAGATTCACACCGTCGAGCGTGACGGTGATTTATTTATTTTATATGAGGATTACCAGGGACAACCCCAGCCTTGGCACGACACACACACACACACACACACACACTACAGAGACAAAGAAAACGCGCTGGGAACTTAAATGATAAAAAGTATAATGAAATTAAATTAAATAAATGAAAACAATAATACCACCCCTGATCCCTTCGACGGTATTACAATTAACAAATAAACACGACAAACACGCAGTAAAGTCCATGTATGAAATGATCAGTGGTGAAGTTATGTCCAGTGATTTGAATGATGCGAGGGAAATGGAAAAAACACAGTCCTACCGGTAGTTGCTGAAGTAGGTTGACAGATGAATGGTTCAGGAGCGCTCCTTCTTCCGTGAAAGCCAATGAATCCAGACAACGTCCTCAGTAACAGTACACAGGTAGACAAATGATATCCAGACCCCAACACACAATACAATCCAGGACACGAAGATGTATAGCAGCAAAACGGCAGACAGTTCAACAGATATGTAAAAGCACGAAACAAACAAAACAAAACTCTTTTTCTTCTCTTCGACACCTGCCCTCCTTTTAAACCCCTCTGGCCACCTTTGACCCCAACAGCCCCTGCAGGGACTGCTGGGAGATGCAGTTCTAACTAATGGTAGCACCGCTACAACCAGAGTAGATGAAGACAGCTGGTTCTTCTTAAGTGTTCTCAAGAAGAATAGGCATTGGTGAGCCTTCTTGACCAGGCTAGAGGTGTTGGTGGACCAGGATAGGTTCTCTCCGAAATGTGGGTCCCCAGGAACTTAAAGGATGAAACAGGCTCAACAACCATTCTGTTGATGTGAATGGGTTCATGTGAACCTCTTCTTCCTTTCCTGAAGTCCACAATGAGCTCCTTGGTCTTATTGGTGTTAAGGAGCAGATTATTGTCCGTGTACCAAGTGGCCAGGTGCTTGATCTCCTCCCTGTAGACAGACTCATCGTTGTTGCTGATGAGGCCGATCACCGTAGTATTGTCTGCAAACTTGATGATGTTGTTAGATCCATACACAGGCCTGCAGTCGTGGGTGAAGAGGGAGTAAAGGAAGGGGCTCAGCACACAGCCCTGTGGTACGCCAGTGTTGAGCGTGACAGTAGTGGAGCAGATGTGGCCTGACCTAACATGCTGGGGTCTGTTGGTCAAAAAGTCCATAATCCAATTACAAAGTGAGGTGTTAATATCCAGATCTCTAAGTTTGGTGATTAACTTAGAGGGTAAAACAGTATTAAATGCTGAGCTAAAGTCAACAAACAACAGTCGTGCATAGGTGTTTGTATTGTCCAAGTGTGTGAGTACAGAGTGCAGCGCTATGGAGACTGCATCATCTGTGCTCCTGTTGGCACGGTAAGCAAACTGGTGTGGATCTAGTGAGGATTGGAAAGAGTCCTTTAGGTGTGTCAGGACCAACCGCTCTTCATAATGATGGGTGTGAGTGCTACGGGGCGGTAGTCATTCAGGCACGTTGGGCTAGAGTGTTTTGGCACTGGCACAATTGAGGTAGATTTAAAGCACATTGGTACAGCCGCTTGGGCAAGGGACATGTTAAAAATATCTGTGAATACCCCAGCGAGCTGCTCTGCACATGCCCTCAGTACGCGCCCAGGGATACCGAATGGTCCTGCAGCCTTGTGCACGTTGATCCGGCTCAGTACGTTGTAGACGTCAGATGAGGTAAGTGTGATGGGTGAGTGGTCGGGTGAGGAGGCGATCTTGGTGACATTTTCTTTATTGTCTTTCTCAAAGCGAGCATAAAAGTCATTAAGCTCATTCAGAAAGAAGACATTAGTGGCTGTAGGGGTGGGCTGACTGGGTTTGTAGTTGCTGATGGCCTGGATGCCCTGCCACATGCGCCAAGGGTCAGAGTTTAAAAAGTGCTCCTCTAGCTTTAGTTTGTAGCAGTGTTTGGCCTTTTTGATGCCCCTCTTCAGATTAGCCCTGGAAGTGCTGTAGGCCTATGCATCACCTGATCTGAAGGCAGTGTTGCGTGCCTTCAGTAGGAGACGCACCTCCTTGTTCATCCATGGCTTCTGATTTGGGTATGTGGTGATCTGCTTCTGGGTTGTGACACTGTCCATGGTAGTGTTGATGTAATCCAGAACAGAGGAGGTGTAGCTGTCTATGTTCATGTGAGAGCCACAGGTGGCCTGAGTAGCAAACACACTCCAGTCCGTGTGTAGAAACCTGTCCTGGAGTGTGAAGTCTACCCCCGCTGGCCACACTTTGATGGTCTTCCCTGATGGCTGCACACGGTTGATGAGGGGTGAGTATTTAGGAGTGAAGAACAAAGAAAGGTGGTCTGATTGTCCCAAGTGGGGGAGGGGGTCCACACTATAGGCTTCAGCCATGTTTGTGTATACATGGTCTAAAGTTTTGTTTCCTCTGGTGTGACAGAAAATGTTCTGGTGAAATTTAGGGAGTACTGTCTTTTAGTTGGAGTGATTAAAGTCCCCCGCAACAATAAAAGCAGCCTCCGGGTGAACAGTTTGTTGTTTGCTGATGGCCGCATGAAGTTCGTTCATAGCAAGCTTGGCATCAGCATCAGGAGGAATGTAAGCGGCAGTTATAATGGTGGAGGTGAACTCCCGTGGCAGAAAAAACGGTCTACACTTAACCATGAGAAACTCTAGGTTAGCTGAGCAGTGTCTCCCAATAATAACAGAGTTCGTACACCAAGCATTATTAACATAAATGCACAATCCTCCACCTCTTGTCTTACCGGAGTCATCCACCGTTCTGTCTGCCCGGAATGTGTGGTGCTCAGCTAGAGCAATAGCATTGTCCGAAATATTGCTGTTCAGCCATGTTTCAGTGAAAATCATAACATTGCAGTTCCAGAGTCTCTTACTGTGGTTGATGCGGAGTCGAATCTCGTCCATTTTGTTCATCAGCGACCGCACATTTGGCGAGGAAAATGCTGGGTAAAGAGAGCCAATGTGGTGTTAGCCTTAGCTTAGCTCTTAGTCCTCCGCGCTTCCCCTGTCTTTGTTTACGGTCTCGACGTCGCCTTCGAGCACTTTCGCCCAGCCGTATAGGACGCGCAGCCTTGGATGTTCTGACGATCTCAGGAACGAGTCGAAGATTATTAATAGAACTGTCGGGACTGTACAAACCAATATCCAAAAGCTCCTGTGGGGTGTACGATGTAAAAGCACTACTGTTCTGCACGAACAGACCCGAGAAGAGCAAGTAAAATACTGCAAAACTGCAGAAACTGGGGAGACACTGAGCCTCGCGATATGTATGCGCCGCCATCTTGGTCTTGCTTTTGAGTGCCAGAATGAAATACTTCTTATGCTGTCAAGAAAGATAGACATGGTTTCATCCAGGCTTTTCGCATTATTGAAGGGGAATGTTTAACAAAACTGGGGATATTGTAGTGAAGTGGAGAGGCCTATTTGAGAAATTCATAATTCCCAGTGTATATGTATATTTGGGGAAAGTATGAAGTGTTGGATTAATTTCTGTGACACAGTTTGCCATTATTAGCAGCAAAGCCATATTGGTGAATTAAATATTGGAAGAACTTAATATTGCAGGAATCTTTTGAATTTGCCTCTTCATTTTTTCATTGAAAGCAGAATCTGAAGCTTGGAAGATAGAAATGATGTTCCACATTTTTTATAGGGGGGAAAAATGTGTGTTCCAGTTACTGATAGATTGCAGTTTTCATCTTACCTAGAAAACCCTATTCCTGGGTCTGGAAGGTTGACCATGTCCAACAGGTGAACTTTAGATCAAGAAGAAGCAAAGTGAATTATATCCTGGCTGTGAAACAGTTAACTGTGGACCGACTCTGTTTCTTTCTACAGATGTTTTGAAGTCATGGGAGTTTTATGGTCCTGCCTAATTGTTAAAAAGCTTATTGCCATGTTATTTTGTAGAAGATGCTTCAAGAATTTTTGGAAATTCGAAGCTGTGGCTGCATTATTTATTGAGAATCAGGACTTGTGTTTGCATACGAGTATGTGGTGATAAGTCATCTAATTCTAATGTGGCCTTATGTTGTTTTCGACTCAAAACTGCAGTTTTTCTCCTCTCCTCTTTTTTATTTTTCTGCATGGGATATCAAAATGCAGAATATCCAGTCTGTGAATCTAAGAGTTGCATTTTTGCATCTTATGGATGATATTGCCCTCTTTTGCTCATTCAAATGTGATCTCTTTTACACAATGTAAGAAGTAAGCAGCTGCTATAAGATTCCAAACACAAATGTCCAAAATAATGTAAGGGTTGCTAAACTCATCTTCCATGACAGGATGAGAATCTCTACAATTTAAGGGAGACTTTGAAATGGAGTACCACTCCTCTGAATTAGGAGGAGTGGCTAGATGGACCCTGGGCCGTAGGAAATTCTGGAAAGATTATATCTCTCAATTGGCATAGGAACATCTGCAAAATCTGCAGAAGAACATAAGAAACACATGCATAAGAAAACAAAAATGCCCTGAATGCTCAGAAGTTGACGTTTTGCAGCTAAACAGACACAGGAAGCACATTCACATGGGCCTATGGTGGGTGAGTGAATTCCACATATGTGGGCTTGTCAAGTGAAAGTGATTTCTGATAAGAAAAAAAAAATAGCCTAGGTATAATACAGTAATTACAAGCTAATATATATATATATATATATATATATATATATATATATA